>VZRI01011648.1:37291-63198 GCA_013397515.1 Upupa epops | reverse complement strand
GTGCAGCAGCGCTCGGTGTGGGTACAGGGAAACAGCAAGGCTGTTAACGAGGGTCCAATTAAAACAACCCAGAGCCGAGAGCTGGGAGGAAGGGAAGAGCCACTACTTTTAGTCTCTGGGATTTAAAAGAAACCAAGGAGGAGAGGAAAATCCATCTGAGGATTTCTGGGTGTTAACCGGGCAGCAGTGGAACCCAGAACAGCTCAGCAGTCGAGAAGAGTAGGGAAGGGAGTGAGACCCCCTTAAAAGATGGAATAGAGACCCCAGTAAATCTTTGCATTACCTCAAGAGAACGTCCTTGCCCCTTCGGACTCGGTCTGTGCCACTTCACAGCTGGGAGCTGGCCTGACCAACCCGCTCAGGGATCCTCTGGGCAGCCCAGAATTCCCGCAGAGCGTAGAGCTTGTGATGCCAAGCAGTCCGTGTCGTGGTGGTGTGTCAGTATCACACTCCCTGCAGCCAAACCCTTCTTCTTCTGCCTCCTGGAGTGGGATGATCACATCTGTATCACTGCTAGCAATGCCCTGTGGATGCAGTCAAGGATGATGTTTGATTCATGGGCAGACTGTCCACCAGGACCCCCAGATCCCCCCCATCAGTGATGCTGCTCCCCAGCCACACGGATGGGGAGCCCCTTGTCCTGTCCCCAGGTGCCCTTGAGCAGAGCCTGGCTCCATCCTCCTGACACCCACCCCTCCCCTATTTAGAGACAGGAATGAGGTCCTCCCTCAGCCTCCTCTTCTCCCAGCTCCAGAGCCCCAGCTCCCTCAGCCTTTCCTCATCAGGGAGCTGCTCTCCTTCCTTCATCATCTTTGTTGCTCTATGCTGGACACAGTGGCAGTGGATGATCTCTGAGGTCCCTTCCAACCCAGCCCATGCAGTGAGACTGTATTGCTACGCTCATACTCACAGCTCTTCTTGTCCCAGCAGCCTGACTGCAGGTCCTGCCTCTCATCCTGCTGAACCCATCTCCACAGCTGGCAGGTCTGACACCTCTCTCTCACTGGTGATGAAACGCCACACTCCTCTCACTTGCAGTGCGGCCTCAGGGCTTCGGTGTCGGAGGGCTCTGCTATCCGCACACCCAGCACATCTGGGTGGTACCAGCTGTGCACCATCTGCACCACAAGAGCTTTCTCCTAACAGGGCAGCAGTTGCAGCACAGGAACAAGGTCTGCCTAAAGGCAAAATGATTTTGGACAAGGTTAGGTACCCCTCTAGCCGGACCTAGTGCTCCTCTCTCGGGTCAGCTCAGCCTCTTCTTCTCTGGGCCCTTTGTGGTGGTCTCCATCTGCCCTGTGGGGAACAGCTCTGGGCACTCAGGACTCCAGACTTCCTCCCCAGTCGTGTGCCCCACAGGCTGAGCCTCTGCTCGTCAGCGTCTCATTGAGAGCAGCTTGTTGGGATCAGTAAAATCCCTCCAACATCTGCAGAGCCCCAGCCATCGGGTCACCCCTGCCAAGGGAGCAGCACGAGCGACAGGGGAACGTCAGAGGCTGCAGCACAGAGCAGCTTTGCTGCTGACAAAGAGGATGGTTCAAGCATCCCTGTTCCATTTGTCCTACGTGCAGCAGGTCTGCTCTCCTTCAGCTTGAAGTCTCTTTAGTACCAGGGCTACCTGCTCAGCTCCAGACGGAGCCTCTTGGAACTCGCCTGGCTCCATGGGGAAGGCGACAGAGACCCCACCCAGCTCCCCACAGGGAGTAGCCGGCTGCAATTAACGGTCTGCAATGGCTTCTGGCAGCTGTGAAGATGAAACCTCACACTGCAAGCACCCCGCGTCTCCCGCACTCACTGCAGGCCTGAGGAGGAAAACCTGCAGCTCCGGTTGCTAAGAGGCTGCCACCAGAACAAACCTCTTGCTGCCTTTTCTGGCTCGTTGCTGCCTCCCTCAGCATCGAGATCAGCAGCTGCACGAGCAGAGATGATTTTCAGGGTCTCTCATCAGTTTACCTGAGCAATCGGAGCGACAGTCCCGAACGAAACATCGAACGTGGCTTGGGAATCCAAGTGCTGAGCTGCTTCCCTGGTTTCCTCACACTGCCTGGGGTTTCTTATTTCTTAAGCATCAGCGTTTCTTCTGTTTTGGAGATGGGTCCTGTAGTCAGGGAACAGGAGAAAGGCAGCTGCAGCGCCCTGCAGAAGTGCTCAGCAGCGAGCGCCTCACACAGCGCCAGTCGCTTCGCTGCGGAGTTAACGGGCTCCTGCCTGCCGAGTGCTCACGGAGTCCACTCCTGGCTTCTCCTCGAGTAATGGGAGGGCTGGATGTATCGGCGTTCTCAGAACAGACAGCAAACCAGTGCAGCCCCATCCTCTGGCAGAGGGTCCCTCACAGGAAGGCCTGAATGGAGAGAGAAAATCAAACTCCTGCCGTGGAAGAGCAGAGGATTCAGTGCGGTGGGGCAGGGTGGCGAACACAGCAACCCGCCAGCTCCAGCCGGTGCTGGGACTCCTCAACTGGAGCAGCACCGTGGCGAAGGGCTGCTGTAGAGTGATATAACCCACAGGGCAAAGCTGCCATGGCCATCTGAAAAAGCAACCCTCACCCCTTCCCTGTGCTCCTGCTGGCACAGGTCTCTGTGTGGCTGCCCAGCGTGCAGNTGAAGGGCTGCTGTAGAGTGATATAACCCACAGGCAAAGCTGCCACGGCCATCTGATAAAGCAACCCTCACCCCTTCCCTGTGCTCCTGCTGGCACAGGTCTCTGTGTGGCTGCCCAGCGTGCAGGATGCTGACCTGCTCCAGCTGGAGGGAGAAGAGAATGAAATAAATAGAATTAAATAGAATAAAAGCAATGTTTCTCCCGGGGGGGTTCACCCTCAATCAGTTCACACCATCTCCAACCCCAGGAAACAAAATCGTACCAGGAACGGCCAGCAAGGAAGGGGAAAGCAGCCCCAGAGGAGAGCAGACGGTGCTTGTGCTCCCCTCGCTGGGGTTTCGGAAGTGCAGCGAAGGTTTTAACCAGAACAAACGACAAACCAGCTCCTGTTAGAACAGGGGGAAACTTCCCAGCTCTTTTTTACCTCCTGTTGTCTTGAGTGGCTTCAGCAGACACTGAGGTCTGCAAGAAATGCACAGAGGACTGTCCCCTCCTTGTGTGTTGGGCTGCTCTTTGCCACTCCTGCAGCTGTCCCCTACGCTGATCACACAGCTCAGAGCGCAGAAGCAGAGCCGCTTCTTGCAGGTGACGCAAAAGAAAAACCTTTGGAAAAGCACAAGCAGGACCACGACAGTCACTTGGAGAATTACTGTGCCACAGGTATGGGCACACAGGAGCTCTGGAAACAGAACAACTTCATCAGCTCGCCCCATACCCAGCCCCAAAAGTGCCTGACCTGTTCCTTCTGTCCTGGCCGGAGCAGAACGTCTCTACCAGGTGGAGACAACAGGGCAGAGGTTGATTAACAGCTCAGTCTCCTCACACAACTGTTTCCTCAGACTCGTGACTGTGTTCCTTCTGAGCCACTGGAAACAGGAGCAGAGTAACCAGAGTTCCTCCTCTGGGTGACTGGATCTGCAGACAACAAACTGCTGCCAGTGGGGAAAGGCGAGGCACTGAAAGGTGCTCCTCTGGTGCCCTCACCACTGCTGCAGCTGCTCGCCACACACGTTCCTGCCCTGATGGAAAAGCAGCAAGGAAGGTATTTTACACCAGCAATCAAATCTAGACCCCTCAAGGAGCTCGGGTTCTGGGAGGCAGAGGTTGTTACTCACTGAACTGCTACGAAAAGCCGCTTCTTATCTAGTAAATGGAACTGAGGGTGTCTGGGCAGCTCCTGTCCACCCTCCTGGCCGTTTATCTGCAGAGGGACTGTAACAAAAAGCAGAGGCAGTGCTTATTTCCTAAGAACTCCAGGACCTTTGTGAAGAGCAGCAGTCATGGGGAAACAGGACAAATGCTGTGCAACAGGAGGTCTTTCTGCATCTCCCCACCTGATTGCACAGGAGCGGAGTCAGGGAACACGCTTCTCACAGGCACGGGAGAAAGAGAGAGAGCAAACACTCTGCCCAGCAGCGCTCCTCAGCCCCAGCTCACAGTCTGCCTCCCAAAAAGCCTGTCAGTGCTACTCGCAGGCCACATTCAAACCCAGTGAATCCTGAGCTTAATGTGCAAACAGTAACAGGTAGCTCAGCAGCACTACAGCCGCTCCCTGTTGAGCCCAGACCCAGGCAGTCTAATGGATCCAGGCTGTGTCTGGACCTCCTAGGAGCCCCAGACTACAGAGGCACTGACACAGCCACACACAGACACAAGGGAGGAGCAGTGCTAAAAGCATTCAAGCTGGGTACGTGCTGGCATTCAGAAGGGACTGACATGAAGATGAAGCAGGTGTGAAGAGTCTCCCTTGATTTTCCAAGCCCCCAAAACCACCATACAGCCAGAGTTCTTCCTTCTGAGCAGCAAGACATCTCTTCACATACTGAACCTTTACAGCTCTGCAGAGAGCTCAATCAGCACACGTGCCCTCCCCGGTACCTGGACGAGCAGGATGTGAATGCTCGGTCTCTAGGAGCTAAGCGGAAGGAGTCCAAACAAGAGGGAGAGCTAACACCTAACAGCTTATACCACAACTTTTATTAGAAAAGTTATACATAACAGCATCAACTATTTTCAAGAATATTAACCTTGAAAAAGCAACAAAACCAGACTAAAAATGTGTAACAAGAAACTAATGACCCTTTCTAGAATTAAAACATTCAAGTTATCTACAACATCTCTTTTTACAGGAGGGGAACTCGTGGTTTTACAGGCACATCATGTCCGAAATAAAGCTTGCTGTGACTTTATACAATTCGCTTCTCCAAGGGTTACTCAAACACCATCGTCACGTCGGCTCAGGCGACGCTTCGGAAACAGTCACATCACTTCACACTGGAGCATGGACTGAGAGTTCAAGGAGTCCCCCAATTATTTGCTTCGACCCTAAAACCAGACCCCTAAACCCAGACCCCTTCAGTGTGAATAATTTTGCCCTAAAAAAAGAGTTAAGACAGGTTTCCACAAGCAACCTATTCACATCATTTCTGGCGCTGCCTGGTCTAACAAGTAAAGCTCCTCATTTTTTGAAGTAAAAAAAAGCAAATCAAGTGGGGTTTCTGTTTTTGCAAACCTGATAACAGGTTTTCTGAACACAGAGGAGCGCGCAGCTCCGGAAAACCTGACGCTAAAAGCCATAAATACATCTAGAGAGCCATTAATACGTTACACGATTAAGAGGAACTGTGCCTGTTTCTTCAGCATCCTCAAGTCTGTTGCCCTTCTGGTACGGGTGGTATCTGAGTTTAGCATCTTTACAGAGGCAGTCTGTCCAACTTGTCCATCTTCATACGCCTGCTTCATAAAAATCAGATCATTTACAATCTACAAGTCTGCTGTTTTAAAAGTCTGGAGGTTTATATACAGCTCTAACGAACCTAAAGCGCTGCGATAGCTTCCGAAGGTTAAAGGAAACGGCTACAGAGGTTTTCTTTGACACTTATTAACAGTAATCAGCCATTATCAGTAGTGGATCGTGATGAGTGAAAAGGAATGTTTTCGGCTAAAACACGTCACACGCGGGCTCCGGCCTTTGGTTTACGCCGCAGCGCCGCGGCGAGGAAGGGCTCCCCGCAGACACCCGCTCCCCCTTAGCATCAAGGGCTACAAAAACCCGACTGCAAAAAACGCAGTGACAAAGCAAGTGGCCGTGTCAGGCATCACCTCCCACACCGGCAGCTTTCAGAGACTCTCGGGGTACACTAAGGTCTAGAGAAAGGGGGTGGGGGTTGAAAAACGCCCCCAGGCCCCCCCCCTGCTAACGACTATGAGAAGCAGACGGGGCATCTCAGAGGAGTTTGGCAAAGGTTTCGGTCAGACGGAAGGTTGGCCGTTGGGGATTACTCGTAGAGGTTAAAAATATTCACTATTGAATCAACTAGTCAAACCATGGTCAGACACTTCAGCGAGACTCAACATCACATGCACCAATATTGCACACATCTGCTCGGAGTTGTTCCAACGATCCTCAACGTGGGGCCTCGAGCCGCCCGCTGGCAGCTGCAGCTCGAGCCACCCACCCCAGCAGTTTCACTAAAACTTGAAGTGGTCAATTTAAAATACAAACCAAAAATATTAATAATAATAAACCAAGCCCAACCCCCAAAACAAACCCGAAAAGAAAACCCAAGGACTTTATACAGACAATAAAATCTACTTCTTTGTTGGTTTTTTTTTTTCTGCAATGGTCTCGTGGGCCCTACGGACGGGGCAATACATAGAGCACTAGTGAGCTGCACACTAGCCAATCTAGATGATGTGAAATCTGGGACCGGGGGTTGCAATGATGTCGCTGTAAGGCTCCTCCTGCGTCAGCTCTATAGCTTGTTGCTTTTTCAGTACCAGGAAACTGTAGAACTTTGCAGCTGCTTGTTTTCTGTTTGTGTTTCTGCACAGCTCCAGCAAGCTGATGGATTCTGCTCCAGTCTTGGCGAGAGCTCTCTGCAAGACACAAGGGTTAACAGCAGACATGAGATGATCGCATACAAACAAGCGTGCGCCGCGCTTATCAGCGACCTCGGGGCACTGCGAGGGACTGGGAAGGATTTGATATTGGATGGAAAGAACCCAGTGTGCCCATGGAAACAGCTACACGGGATCTTATCTGAATGAAAGCAGGGAGGTTTCTTAGAAATATGACAACAGATCAACCTTCACTGCTTTTCACAGTCACTGAGGCTGGGAAAGACTTCTGAGCTCATCCAGCACCTAACATCACCACACTGGCCACCCCAGGGCACTCAGGGCCACAGCCAGGCTGTCCTTCAACACCTCCAGACACAGGGACTCCCCCACTGCCCTGGGCAGTCCAGTCCAGGGGAAGAATGACATCCCTAGTCCTGCTGGCCACACTGTTCCTGATAAGAGACAGGAAGGCACTGGCCTTTGGTGCCACCTGGGCACCCTGCAGGCTCCCGTTCAGCCAACTGTCACCCAGCCCTCCCAGGTCCCTCTCTGCCAGGCTGCTCTCCAGCCACTCAGCCCCCAGTCTGTAGCTCTGCCAAGGGCTTCTTACTGCTGAAACACTGTAGTACAGCACAGAGTTTTCTTGCTGCACCAACAGCTAGGTCAGACTTTTCTGACTGCAGGGTAAATCTTTTTAAGTGGAAGTCCAAAACGTAAATATCCTTTGTAATTTATAAAATTAACAGGTAATCATCATGATCTTTGTTTGAAACAACATTCCAAGAGCTGGGGTTCTTGAAAAGCTGTAGATTTCCCAAGGTAGAGGCCTGTTTATTCCTAAAGCTCCTGTTTGTCTGGAATGAAGGACTCCCAAGCCTCTTAGATTTTTTTTTCCCCAAAGTCTTGGCCAGAATATTAAAAAGAAATAATAATAAATCACGAAAATACATCTGCCTGCTGGCTAGAGGAACTACTGACGTCTTTGATTTAAACCACAAGCGTCTGCTCTGGAATATCTACTAGATGAAAAGATCCTTGCCTGGCCAAACTGAATTACTTTATATTAAACAGATCTTAGCTTCCAATCTCATTACAGACTTCATGTTTCAGCCAGTGTGATGCTCTCTGGGACACGTGGAAGGAACAACTGAAGACAAACACCAGTTAGGCACTGGCCAAGGAGAATCGTGAAGCTCCTTTCAGAAACAGTGATGAAACAGAGAGGAAAAGATGACACAACGTGACTGCTGAAACATCTGTGCTCTTGAAAAACGACTTCTAAGTAACAGTTGTGCTGGTTTGGGCTGGGACACAGCTCATTTCCTCACAGCAGCTGCGTTCAGGATGGGAAAAAATGCTTTGGGTTTGCAGCAAACCGTCTGGGGGACACGGTGCATGAGAAGCTGGGAGGGGACACGACTGGGACTACTGACCCTAAGCAACCAAGGGGCTATCCCACACCCTACGGCCTGTGCTCAGCAACAGGAGACTGTAGTTCCAACACTCTTTGGAAAAAGGTCACACAATATGGTTTCATCAGTTGCAAACAGTTTTACCCCTCTGTAAGACAGAGCTGATGCTCTAAGTCTTAGTATCTACCACAAAGCTCTTTCTTAACCTTTCAAGTCAGGTCTGTGAGCACCCTTCAAACCAAACGATCATGTTTACCTGCAGTCCGTGAAGCATCTGTTGAGTCCTCTTGTTCCATCTCCTTTCTTCTTGATCCTGATCCCCCCCTGTGCCATCCTCTTCCTGCATTCACAAAAGACTGTTTTAATCCACTGATTTAGGAAACATGAGAGGGATTTCTAGACATCACTACAAGCTTTTTCTCAAGCCAAAAGGTTTAGCTACATCTAGGAGAGGCAGGAAGTGGGACGGAGGAAGAACAACATGATGACTGATGTATCACACCAAGGACTGCCTGCCACCATGAGTGTACCTTGAAAAGTTAGGCTGGCAATTAGTAAAACAAAGTAGTTCAGTCGTAACAGCTGAATCCAAGGAGACACTGCAGTCTCATTCAGCGCTGGCAGCACTGGCCACCACTGTACCAACGATGCTTTGATTTTGCAAACATTAACAAACACAGATGTGTTCTCATTTCATTGGGGAAAAGGCAAACAGGCCATGCTAAAAGCTGCTGCAACAACTCTCCTCCCTGTGTCCTGTGAAACACTCAGAGCACTACTTGTTTATGGAGATCGTGTCACGTGTGGCTGGTAAATCAAAAACTTTATCAGATCAGCAGGACAGCAACACGTGCAAGCAGCATCTGCTTTGCTTCCTGTCGCTCTTAAGAGCCTCAAGCTGTGCAGAAAGTTTGGCCAGGTTTTTTATTCCTCAAAATTAAACTCAGAGAGTACTTCTATCTCTTCATTGCACCACTAGCAAAGACTCCTCTGGCTCAGCAGCATGCTGGAGCGGTCAGGCAGCCGGACCAGAAGAGCACTGTAGGTCCCTGCTAATTCTACTGTAAAGGCTTCTTACACTGCTTGGAAAATCATCTTGACTCAAGTAATTCACAGGTTTTCTGTGTAACCGAGCTGTTGCAAAAGGGCACTGCAGGCACCCAGGCATTCTTCTTCCCCAACAGTAATCACTTAGCAATATTCTGCATTTTAAGTGGAAAACAACTGTTCAAAATGGAATCATAAAATTAAGCTCAGCACTCTTGCGTAAGGCACCATAAATACGCAGAGCGCTTTAGTCCCTCCACGTGTGAGCACAGAGCCCTCTAACTCAAAGCAGAACGTCTAAGCAATGTGTAAAAGAAAGTAATATAAAGAATGCCATAAAATTATGTCACGGCTGTTTAATCTACGTTTCCAAAGGTTGTAATTTGCCCAGCTACAGCCTGAAGATTTATTTCTTTATGCTTTTTCATGAATCCAAAGTCGAACAGTGCTGGGGAGCACAGAAACCCTTTCTACATACAAGCCTTACCTCCTCCTCCTCTTCCTCCTCTTTCTCCTTTTCCTTCTCCTTCTCTTTTTCTGGCAGAAGTTCTAGCTCTGGTATTAGCTGGCAGATGTTCTGAGGCTCCTCTGGAGGCATTTCCACAGGAGGGATTTCCAGCTGCTGTGTTGGTGCATGCTTGAAGAGCACAAAGAGGAGTTCAAACAACAGCAGCATCTGATCAGCGCTGTCACAACAGAGTGCTGATGCTACAGAGCACTGCTCACAAAAGCTAAGTCTCCAAATCTTGGTGATGCTAGGACTGAAGCACTGGGACTTACACACAACCCAAAAACACACTCAGAGAATTTCTCCGTTTGGTCACACAGCTCAAGGCCTGATGTGGGTGGTGTGATCAGAGAATTACCACCAGCGCTGACTGAAGCACAGTCAAAGCCAATCTGACCCCACGACACAGCCAAGACACAACCTAACAGTCTCCTCCTACAGTGACCAACCTGGTAGCCAAGAAACGTGTAAAAAGTGGGGTCAAAGAATGCAGCAAACACAAGGAAGCTAAGGTAACCCCAGGACTGCTCTCACAAGGGAATTCATTCAATCTATTTGCTCTCCCCTTCACAACTATGGTTTCCTTTCACACTGTGTCACAGCTTTTACAGAAGTACATGTGAACTAGTTTCCAAGTTTACTCCTAACTCAACAGTGAAACGTTCCTTTATGTTCACCATTCTTCTTTTAACCCTTAACCCTGGGACACTAGGACTCTCTTAAGAAGAAAGCCTGTGCACCTAGCAAATCCCGTCATTGAAAGCTGTTCATACAAGCATGCGAAGCAGAACTACTAAGATTCATGAGCTTTACTGCTTCAACACTCTTTCTAGAGGAAAAGGTGTCCTCTTTTAAAGTTATATTCATTTCTAGAGCCAGGGTCTCAACCCTGGGTCACTTCCTGGTCAAAGACACTACCCCCCCACCTCTTCTTCTCACAGAATTATTAAGGCTGGGAAAGCCCTCTGAGCTCATTCAGCCCAGCCCACAACCTAACATCACCCCATCAGCTAGACCATGGCACCAAGTGCCACAGCCAGCCTTGTCCTGAGACACCTCCAGGGATGGGGACTTTGAGGAAGAAAAACCTTACTCACAGGTAACACTGGCTCTGGTTCTACTTGCTGGAGCTTGCGTTTAACTCCCATCTGAGGTGGAGGAGGTGGCATAACAGATTCATCCAGGTTGGTTCTGCTGCCCTCCATCATCGACTCTTGTAAACGACTTGGTTCTTCCAGAATAGGTTCATCTATATCGCACAAACAACCCAGCTTCAGACACTCTGGTACCATTTCAAATTACATTTCTAAGTCCAATCTGTTATTAATTTAGAACTCAGAGCTCACGACAGCATGCACGGTTTTTGCAGTGAAGCTGAACTGGTACAGACGTGCACAGGAGTCCAGCCAATGACCATATAACCCACTGGATCAACCTGAATCTCTTACGTGTCATCTACTTCAAGAGAAAGTAACTATTTTAAGGCCCAGACTGTCTATCAGGTTAGACAGCTGTTACAAAGCTCTTTGTTTCATTCACAATGTTTGGTAACAACCAACAGAGAAAAATAAGCTCCAAGGGAGAGCTGAGCATCTCTGACAAGATACAAACCAATGACATCTCGTTGCTGCTGTTGCTGTTGTTGTTGCTGCTCCTCTCTGGGAACCTCTGGGTTTTCAAAGTCTTTAAGAAACTCATCAAGGTTGTCAGCTTCTCCACCTTTCCTCCTCTTTCTTAGGTCTTCTGGTACCAGGGGTGTAAGACAACGAGTAAAGAGCTGCAGAGGAAAGGTTATGTTAGTCACTACTGCAGCTCTCAACGTCCTTCATTCCATTTCAGACCGAGTTAACTACAGGGCACCTGCCTTTCCTGTTTTTTAAGCTCCTGGACAACACAGTCACACAGATAAAATTATAAACAGTTAAGGCACTGGTGTTGTCTCAGCTGCTTTAACAGGTTTCTGCTGTTGAATATGAATTGGTATGAGGTACAATCCCAAACACAGTACATTTAGAAATGAACCTGCACAAACACTTTACCTTCAGCAGCCTGTTATTCCACAACGGCTGCGCAGGCAGAGAGAAAAGCTTCTCCACTCCACCTGTTTCTTTCCACATCATCAGTTTCTTTGTAGGAGGGGCCAAGTCCAAGGTAGTAACAATATCGGAGTAGTCACTTAATTGGGCTCGAATAGTCTTGCTATCCAGTTCTTTCACACTGTCCACAATCAGCTTTCTCTTCCTCTTTGCTTTGGTTTCCTTGACTGGGGAGATTTTTAACAGGCAATGAAGGTTAGCCCAAACAGAAAACACACTGTGGAAGAACCCTGCAGGTCTCAGAGGGTTTTATTTGCCCGTGTACAAAGCTGCCTCAGGAATCTGAGGCAATCTTAGATCTGGGAGAAGGAATGAAAAGCTCCAAGCACCAGGAAAGGTCAGGTGCTGTGAATGCTACCCTGTAACTTATAAATTCTTCTGTGTATTCTCAGAGTTCTACCAAATCTAATGAAGTCTCCATGTCCTCAGCTGCACTTGCTTCCCTGCCACAAGGCTGGTCAGGCTGGTGGCCCTGAGGAGCAAACCTCTGAGATACAAGGTCTCTCTCACAGAGGAATCAAGACACTACATCAGAGATTTTTCTCCTAAATCCTGCGTGAGCTTTGGCAGTGTTAGTGTTGGTGCTTCTCTTACCCATCGTTCTCATCCTACTCTAGAAAGGCTACTGGGAATTGCTGCAGCAGGCCCTGAAGCTCTGGTACTCGCTGTGTTTGCTGGCCCCAGCTAGCAGCCGGGACAGGACCTCTGCTGCAGGGCTGCCACCAGAGGGCAGCGCTAGGGCACTGTAACGGGCCAAGCAAAGCAGTAAGGAAGGGCCAGGAGTTCGGCCTGAAAACACAGCACAGGCTACTTTGCCATGGGTCTTACTCTTTTAACAAAGCAGGGATCTGTTTATAAAGACACAAACATAACACCAATTAAAATAAGAAAGGGTTCTGCCTTAGGGATGTCACTGGTTAGCGGTCCATCTTCTCAGCTGTACGCACTACTGACCTCAAAGCCTACAACTAGCAGCACCCTCTGAGTCCATCACTGTAAGCTCCCTATCCAGAGGGTACTGGGAGGCTGCCGTCACAATGAAAAGGAACCCAGCATTTAGTTCCTGGTTTTTATTCCAGCTAAGATACAGAATCAGCAGTGCTAGACATTCATTTACACTCCATCCAGCTAAAGTGGGCTCCGATGACCCAAGCAAAATACAACCAAATAGTTGACTCACCAGTTATGTCAATAGGCTCCAGAGCAAACGCTTCCTCTTCATTGGGAACAAGTGTTGTCTGATCAGTCATGGTTGGTAATGGTTCAACTGGATCTACCGAGTCTGGGCT
This sequence comes from Upupa epops, assembly GCA_013397515.1. NCBI lineage: Eukaryota > Metazoa > Chordata > Aves > Bucerotiformes > Upupidae > Upupa > Upupa epops. The sequence goes on along the minus strand of VZRI01011648.1, from coordinate 50,402 downwards.
GTCTGGTCCACCCACTGCCAATGAGAAATAGTATCCAGCACTACGTTAGAACATTAAGAAACTGTGCTACTCTCCCCATCCCCAAACCTCAGAGAGACTGACCACGTGGCATGCTTCCAAGCCCAAAGTGCATTGAAAGCAATTACTAATCCCAATTAAATCAGGAATTGAACATCTATCCCTAGCTCATACTCACTCGACACATTATCATCATCATCCATATCATCGTGGGGAGGCTGCTCTGGCATCATGACTCCACTTTCCGAGAGTGCAGGTGGGTCATCAAAAATACCCCCGTCGTTGTTGCTGAGAAGTTTGTCATCTGGACCGTAAGAAAGAATCAGTTTCGTATCCACCAATTCATGAAACAAGCACAGACAGATTAATGACAACACAGATATAGGTGGGGCAAAGGTCAGGGAACCCTAACTGACACAAAAGCAGTCAGGAATCGTTGTTCAAGGCACACATCAGCTCCAGCTTCCTGATAGCAGCTACTACAACACAGCGCATACTTGCATCTTACTAGGCTTTTCAGCGCTTCATAGAGGAGCACTCAACACAATTCTCAACATGCTAAACACCTGGAAGGAGCCTAAGAACAAGAAGAGCTGCACCTTGATTGTTCTCCAAGGTAGGTCTCACTACAGAAAGTAAAAACTCTGGATGATTTGATTTTACTTCATTTGAACTACAGCAGCACTTTACACACTGCTGTGGCTCTCACTGGACAAGATTCCTCTGCTCAAGGCAGAAGGACCTGGGTAATAAAGGCAACATCTCCCTCTGTTCACCCCAAGAACTAATCACTGAGGCAGAAGGAAGGACAGAAAACCAAATACATTTCTCGAGCATACCCAGTATTCCACCATCATTTCCTTCTCCAAAATTATCATCTTTGTACTGGTCTTCATATTCCAGGTGATTGGATTTCTCATTGAGGTGACTGGTGCTCTGTTCAGGTTCCAGCAGGAGATTGGAAGTGCTGGTGCTCACTAGCATATCATCCTCAAACGCACTACCTTCTCTCATCATCTCACGATCATCCATCCCAAAGTCACCTGCAAGAGTGTGATATCGCCGTTAACAAACTGAGATACAGCAGACTGAGCCAAGCAATCAGTTAAGGCCTGAATGCAAGACTAAACTTCATTTCAAGGTGCCTCAGTTTCAGAGTTAAACACAAGATGCAAGGGATTAAGCTCAGCAATACCATCACGACAATACTGTTACAAAAACCTTACCACTTCCTCTTCAGAGTGTTTTATCACACTTGTTTGATTGGAATTCAGCAGGATCCTACTGAATTTCAAGCTGCACCACCCAAAGATGTTGGAACTTAGGCCTTGAGGTTGGGCTTCACGCACAGAGAGCAAGCAAGCACCAAATCAAGACCACAATCAACACCCAGATGACACTTTAAAGAAGATTCTTAAGTTATGGATTACATTACTATATTCTGTGAAGTTTGATCTGATCCATTTTGTGCACAGAGGGATCAGCTTTTGGTACCTTTAGTTACCAAAGCTAGCAGAGTAGCTCGTAAACACGGCAGATATTTACCAAAGTCATTATCCTGGAGGATACTGATGTTGCCAACTTCTTCTCTCATTGTGATTTCTTCCACTCTACTCTGGTTCAAGCTGAACTGCTGGGCCACATCAATATCACTTAAACCAACACAAGGCAGTTAGTGAAAAATCTTAAGTTTAAAAAAGAATACAAAACAACAGGTAAAGAGAACATGAACGCCACGTAAGGTCTGCCTGGAGTAACGTGAAATTACGTCCCGAGAAGTGCACTCTACACTTCAGCCGATTGCTGAAGGCGTTGATGGTGAATACAGAGCAGAACACACAGTGTAGACCAGCAAGGCTATTTGTGGTTCAACCCCCCTGTCCCAGTGGTCTACCAGTAACCTCTGCTGTTTTGGGGTCACTAGTTCTAAAGGCTGGATTAATTAGCAAGAAAATACCTCCCCCTCCTTCAAATTCCAAAGCCATTAATGTTTCTCCAGTAAAAACCCCAAGTTCACACTCTGTGCTGTTACTTTTCTTGGAAGACAGAGGTTGGAAGCAGTTTCAAATCAGTGTGTCATCTGTACATAAACCAAACAGATGAATGAGTAAAGCAAACTGCATTCCACAAATCCCAGCGTGAATGATCTTCAAGGGCAACATCGAGCAGCTGAATTCAAACATTTAAGCTATGCGCTTGCTGTTATGCTCACAGGGAAGACAGAAAGCTTTTCCAAGTGCCACTAGAGAAGGTCTACGAGGGTACTGCCATGAAAATAACCTCAACTGATCTAGGAACGTATGTGATGCAGAGTGCCTCACACAGATGATGACACTTCTGAGTTTTGGAGAAGCCTCTGTTAAGGAAAGCTTTAACTTTGGCAAAGATTACCTGCTACTAGGAAATGCATCTAACTACGACTGTGTACTTCAGAACACGGGTTACACTCAGCAAGGAGCTTGCTGTTCAAAACCAGGCGGTCCTCAGCTAAACCAGATCATCATTTCATGAATAAACAATCCGAGCTTACTCTAGGTCAGGAAGCGGCTGGTCAAAATCATGGAACTCCTCGGGTAAGGTAATAGCATTGTAAGCAGCCTCTCTGTTTTCCTCAGGCAAATCAACAACCCCTGCAGAGAAGAACAGTCAGATGTTAGTTCCCATTCCTTACAAGGACAGAAATTTCCCCTGGGCCTTCAGCACTGTTGTCTCTGCAGAGCTTCTTGTCTTTACATTGTTGAACTGATGCCAAACACCTATGAAGAAACCTTAGACACTTGATCTAAATTCCAAACATATACCCTGGAGCCCTAGTATTGCTGTGTGTAACTCTGGAAGCCTCAAATCACTGGCTAATGCCTGTGTAGTGCAGAGCTGAGCTGTGCTAACACAGAAACTGCACGTCAGCACAACGCAGCTCAGCTCCCTGCTGCATCATTTTATCTCGATGCTCCAGGTGAGCTACACGGTCCTGCATTCTGGGTTGTGAAAAGGAGAAACAACACAGCACAACCACTTGGCTACTGGTCAGTTAGTCAGCTCAACTAGCTCTGACAGGCCCAGCAGAGTACCTGGGCTATATAAATTTAGGCTTCTGCATTTAGAAGAGCTGGATTATCTAAACTACATCTTACCCTTTCTTATCCTCCCGAGATGCTTCACCTGCTTTTCAGCAGAACTCTCAGAACATGACTATCAGATCACACACCTCACAGAAACAGTGCTGGTAGCTCTTTTTAATCAAAGCCTCAGAGGTCAGGACACTTGAGAGCATATGGCAAACACAGGTTCAGCTCCTTCTGTAACCCCCTTGATGATCTGAGCTTAAAGCCTCCTCACGCACCCCACACAGGGACTTCTGAGGTACAGACCCTTCGGAAATGCTCTGCCCACTGAGTTTTCCTCTTCAATGGACGATCAAAGAACAACCGCCCAGAGAGGCCAGGAACAAACACAAGTCTACAGCTGACACATCCTGGTACTTGGCTAGGAGTGAAGAAACCTCGACCATTCCTTCAGGGCCACCCAGTATTTGTCAGAGCAGAAAGGATCCAGACAGTGTTGAAGCCACAAAGCTGATAAAGTGAGAATAAAGAGAAGTGCCTCTACTTGTTTCAGGTCAGATTGCCTCTTGTTTTAAGGTGTTTTACCTTCTACAAGTGCTCTGCCGGGAGTGGGGAGGGAAGGGGAAATCAGATTGCCTTGTGAAACGAGCTAAATGTGTGCTCTCATCACCTAGGGGAGCTAAACACAACAGTGACCAAATAACTGGCACTGGAAGCTACAGGAAGTCCAGTGCCTGGACAATACCATGAAGAGCAGGAAATGATGATCAAGGCATTACAACCCTTAACTTTGCTGAAATCTACTGTTCACTCTGGCTTTCAAGAGTTGTCTTTTAAAAAGTCTTCCTTAAACACAGCTGTAAAAGCTGCTGCACTCACTCACTTAAAAAGGCAGAATGATTCAGAAGCTGTGAAGAGCCAGCAGCCACTGCTACACTCCAGCTGGAAAAGTTTCCCCAGTCAGAATTAAAGCAAACTATCAACCGTGGCTGAGCCAAGTAACTCCCTGCTGGATGGAAAGTCATTTCAGGTATTAATCTGGCTTCCCATCTGCATGGAAAATCTTACATGTGAGCAACAACAGAGGGGGAAGTTGTGTTGCGAACACAAGAGGGAAAACATCTTTGTTGTACACGTTATTTCCAGAAACTAAAACATGAGGAAGTGGCAATAAAGCAGCTTACTTCTAGGTTTCTTTTGTAACTCCTGGCAAGGCAATCTTGTGGCCAGCAGGACTAGGGACATCATTCTCCCCCTGGACTGGGCACTGGGGAGGCCTCACTTTGAGTCCTGGGGGCAGTTCTGAGCACTTTGCTTCAAGAAAGAGATTGAGGGGCTGGAGTGGGTTAAGAGGAGCAATAAGGATGGGGAAGGGACTGGAGGTAAAGGCTGATAAGGGAAGGATGAGACAGCTGGGGATGTTTAGTCTGCAGAAGAGGAGACTCAAAGAGGACCTTACCACTCTCTATAACTACCTGAAGGGAAGTTATAGACTGATGGGGGTTGGGCTCTTCTCACAGGCAACCAGCACCAGGGTGAGAGGGCAGGGCTGAAGCTGCCAGAGGAGGGCTAAGTTGGGTGTTAGGAAGCCCTTTCTCACAGAAAAGGTGATTAGAATTAGAGTGGATAGGTGGTTAGGTTAGAATGGACTGCCCAGGGCAGTGGCGAAGTCCCCATCCCTGGAGATGTTGACGAAAAGACTGGTGTGGCCCTTAGTGTCCTGGTCTAGTTTACTGTGGTGATGTTAGGTCACAGGCTGGATGAACTCAGGGGTCTTTTCCAGCCTCTGTGACCTCTGATGGAAGTGAGCTCCCTTCTGTACGGCTATTCAAGCACATGCACCTGGCTTCTTTCAGACTGGTGACAGAAGGCAGAAAACCATGCAGAGCGTTTCCATTCAACATCACACACCACCAAAAGCCAAAACCAGAACGGAGATCGTTCTGAATCGGCACTAACAGGGAAAGTCTTCCTTCAAAAATCAATTAAAACATGTTTTTCAGCATACCAGCAACACAGGCCCTCTGAGGCTGCACTGAAGAAAACAACTCCTGCAATCCTGTATAACTAGGTAATTCTTCCACAGAGACAGGAGGCTCTGTAATGTCTTACAAAACATAGTTTTTCAGAAAGTGCTTAGACAGAGACAGATACCTGGACGAAAAGCCATCTTAATCTTGATGAAAGCCTCATTACAGTCTGCAAGAAGGTATTTTGCTTTCCTGTGGTAGATTCTAACAACGCCTAGTAGGAGATGTCCTGAGGTTCGAAGCGCCATCTTCACCTGAAAACATATTGCACCAGTGAATGAGGTGATTCGATGCAGCTTGACCTGCTGTCCTTTAGAGAACTGTCAGTCAGCTTTACACATCCAGTATCTGGAGCAAGACTAACAATCAGCAGAAAAACAAAGAAAGAATAGCAGATGTACAGCTCAAGATGATCCCTAGATTGATAGAAGGGTTCAGGTTGGAAGGGGCCTTCAAGATCATCCAGTTCCAACCCCCCTGCCATGAGCAGGGACACCCCCCACCAGACCAGGATNACAGCCCCAACATTCTCAGCCTGTCCCCGTAGGAGAGGAGCTCCAGCCCTCCATTCATCCTCATGGCCCTCCTTTGAACACGTTCCAACAGCTCAGTAACCTTCCTGTGTTGGGGGCTATACATATTCTTTACGGATGGTCTGTCAGATACGAGGAAATTACTAGCACCTCACTGGAGCAATTGCCAAATGCTGCCCTGCCAGGTAAAACCAGTGACAGGACAAAACCTACCCTACATCATCTTTTTCTGACATCCTGATTACTTTAATCTTGAAAAGAAGTTGAAAACACAAAAAATCTAGACAATACAATTTGGTGAAGTAAACTTTAGTCATAAATTGTTTCTTCTCTTCTGTCCTGGAGAAAAGCAGAAACAGTGGGGGATGTGGGGAGCTCATAAGCATTGCCACAAGAAATCAAGTTTAAACTCCTTTCCTCTTTCACCTCACTGCTTTACTCTATGATCACTAGCTGCCACGGGAGAAAACTGATCTAAAATTAAAAGAAGTCCAAAGAAGGGCTCAAGTTCTTAAGGATATTAGACTGAAAGTCTGACTCGTGTGGAAGGGTACATTAAATAATTGAACCCCAGACAGATTTAGCCACAGGGTTTAATCTCAAACTCTTAAGAACTCCAAATTTGAACTGCATACAGCGGCCACACGGCCCAGCTGAAGTAAGCACTGCACGTACATGAAAGCCTAACAACTTCTTCTGCAAGGAGCTGCAGCTCAGCAGTGAGTCCAGAAACACCTTTCTAAATTCAATCCAGCAGGTCGCTGTTGTGGCATAACAAGCACTTCTGTGACGGGACTATTTTTGCTCATACTTAGCAAATCCAGAGCAGAGTTCTGTGGATGTTGTTATGTTTCTATCAGCCAAAAGAAGAGCTCAAAATATGCTCTTAGTTTTGTTTTCCCTTAGTTGTTTTTCTTTCTAGACGCTCAGACAACTGTTCAGTGACCAAAACAGTCGGGTAGTCCTTAAATGGAAAATTTTCTTTTCCTGAGTAGCAGAGGGGGGGAAAACCCATTTAAAACCCCAAGTTGTTCAAAATTCCCCCTGGTTTCACAGCAGCCATCCAGCAGCATTATGCTCTTTCAGTTCAGTGGCTGTCATTCGCTCCCCAGAAAACCAGGGAGTTCTATTTGTTTCAGTGCCCCGAACAGCGAGTTTGACCTGCACAGGCAATTTCTTTCCACTACAGGGTAACAGGACATCAGGGTAAAGCAGATACCTTTGGTGAGATGATACTCTCCACGCTGCTCTCCAGATTACATTCAAATACATGAGCTTTGGTTAGCTTCTTATCCCAGTGGGCCGCCAGCCAGATTTTGGCCAGCGGCCCACGTTTGCTCAGGACAAAGTGGGCATAGAACATGGTCCTGGATGGCTAATCCAAAAGTGCAAACCTGGAAAGAGAAAGGCAGATTAAACTTTGTATAGAATTGGTTTTAACAAGGCCTATCCCTGCGAACACAGCCCTTACCCACAGCGAGCACAGCACACGCCTGTTGTTAAATCATTAAGGTCAGCCTGTCCGTACAAAATATTTAAGAAGCCAACACTTACAAGTGGTGGCCATGTAACAGCACCGATTTTTATTGCTGAGGAAATACGAAGCAGGAAGAACAGCAAGCAATGACCATTTACATAATTTAAAAGCATTTGCCAGCCCGCAAGAAAGAGTATCTTGAATATATTCAACCTTCTGGTAAGGAACTCATGAAATGCAAACAAACAAACACCTCTCCGCTTTCAGTCTGCAGCAGTTTTCTGCAATTCCCACTGCTTTCCACCCTTAACTCAGTAGATACCAGCATGACGTTTAACAGGGCCAAGTGCAAGGTCCTACACTTTGGCCACAGGAACCCCCTGCAGCTACAGACTGGGGGATGAGTGCCTGGAGAGCAGCCTGGCAGAGAGGGGCCTGGCAGTAGTGGGTGACACTCGGCTGAACAGGAGCCAGCAGGGTACCCAGGTGGCACCAAAGGCCAATGGCATCCTGGCTGGGATCAGCACTAGTGTGGCCAGCAGGACTAGGGATGGCATTCTCCCCCTGCACTGGGCACTGAGAAGGCCTTTGAGTCCTGGGGACTTCAAGAAAGAGATTGAGGTACTGGAGCAGGTCCAGACGAGCAATGAGGCTGGGGAAGGGACTGGAAGGAAAGGCTGATGGAGCTGGGGGTGTTAGGCCTGAAGAAGAGGAGACTTGGGGGGACCTTATCATGCTCTATAACTACCTGAAGGGAAGTTCAGGCTCTTCTCCCAGGCAACTGGTGCCAGGACGACAGGGCAGGGCCTGAAGCTGCCAGGGGAGGGTTAGGTCAGATGTTCAGAAGCCCTTCCTCCCAGAAAAGGTAGTCAGACATTGGAATGGACTGCCCAGGGAGGTGGTAGAGTCCTCATCCCTGGAGGTGTTTAAGAAAAAACTGCATGTATCCCTTAGTGCCCTGGTCTGGCTGATGGGGTGATGTTAGGTCACGGACTGGACTGGATGAGCTCAGAGGGCTTTTCCTGCCTCAGTCATTCTGTGATAGAAGAGTATATATTCTGCACTGCTGGAGGAAAATTCAAATTGTGAAGAGACACTGTTAGGACTGGTACCGTCCTTTTCTTAAAGTGCAATGACATCATTTCTGAAGAGAGTGCTCTCCATTTCATAATCCTCTCAGTAACACTGCGTATTTTTTATTGAAGTGCTGACAAAAATGGTAAGAAAATTGTCTGCATTATTCCACAGTCCCTGAAAATGTCATTCTCTTTCTCATTCACCACAAAAACCTTTCATCTAGTTCGCTAGGAACTACCTTTTTAGGGCTGGTAAGATGCCAGCACATGAAATCATGGGGAAGCAGAACACTCGTGTGATCCAAACACACCAATACCTCGCATGAGGGAGTAGATGATTCAGTGCAACTACAAGTAAACAAAGTTTGCTTGAAAGAGGTGGAAGATTCTCCACAAAAGGCTCTTTTCTCCAGCAGTAACTGTAACTAGGGAAAAACTCCCAAAACAGAACCACTGGAGAAATGCAACAAGTGCTTTTCAGTTTTCACCTCCTCCATGCCTAGAGAAGAACTGCCAGAGGAAGCACAGCAACCCACCAGGAAAAGCAGGGCAGTTCAATCCACGCAGGGCCAGTGTGAGCAGCATTAAAAAAGCCATACAAGCCCACCTAGTGCTTCCTAAATTCACATCAACACAATTTATAAGCAAAAAGCATCGGTACACAGGACAGAGAAATTCTCAGTAAGCAAATACCTACAAGTAAATCGGTATGATTTAGGGATAGTCTCAACGCAGCTGGATCCCTGTAAATATCACCAGCCCTACCCTATTATCAGAAAGAGGGGCACAGCTGGAAAAAATGGGGGGGGTAGCATGAATTAGTGATGCAGGGGAAGCAAAGCCAACCTCTCGGTAGCTAGAAAGCGAATGAGAAATTGCAGATGTAAGGGTAGATCTCTGAAAGCAAAGATCACTTTAGGTTTTTTGTTTGATTGGGCGTTTTTGGGGGTGCAGGCTTGTTATTTGGAAGGGCATTTGGAGGAATATAAAGGAGAGGGATAATCCTCTTTGTAGCGGTACCGTGCTCTGTACACATACGCTCTCACAGCTGTCATCACTCACAGGTATCACAGAATGATTCTGGTTGGAAAAGACCCTTGGGATCATCGAGTCCAACCATCAATCCTGCTGTACAAATTCAGCCCGAAACCATATCCTCCAACACCACACGTAAGCGATCTCTAAACACATCCAGGGATGGCAACTCAACGCCCTCCCTGGGCAGCCTGTTCCAGCGTCTGATTACGCTTTCTGTACGATGATTTTTCCTCGTGTCTGGTAGAGTTTGAAGCCTTTCCCTCTTTTCTATCGCTACTGAGCAGAGACCAGAGATAAACATCCTTTCAGGTGGTTTTAGAGGGTGATAAGGTCTCTCTACCTCCTCTTCTTCAAACTAAGCAGCCCCAGCTCCCTCAATCACTCTTCATCAAAGGATTAAAGTCACTCTTCGAAGTGCCAGTGATAGGCACCTAGGCACCTACCACTCAGGTAGGTTTGACTACCATTACCAACCCGGGTTAGGGATCAATCCAAAAACTGCAGCTGTACAAATCCCACCTTTAAGGTGTGGAGCATCAGCACAGTTGAATAACGCAGGCCCCAACGGTTGTTCTCACTTCCTCCAGGTTTTTTTCCACCTTCTCAGACAAACCCTTGTCCTTATTTCAGGCTTTGTGCCAGATCCTTAATTCATAGGGCAGTATTCTGATGCAGTGGCATAAAATAAGAAATAGGCTTCCTGGCATAATGCAAGACTGGGATGAATGTTAAAGGAGCTAAGAGCTTCCTGGAGTGGCAGAGTGCTCATGCAGACACCTAAAACACCTGTCATTTGCTGCAAAACAGATTCTAAGAATCCTCAGAAGAGAGGATAGCTGATGGCTCTTAAAAAGCTTGTAAGGCAAAACGTAGCTTAATTTTTGACAGGATATGAACCGGGGCCTTACAACTTGTTCTAAGAGCCCAGACACTCTTCTGTCTTGCTTGCACTGCTCTGAGGCAAAAATACAGCATACTCACAACACAATCATAGAACACAAAACCAGTGGGGACCAAATCCTGACAAACTCTGCTTTTGAAAGACTTTAAACCTGATTTTAATGAACTTTGAGTGTGCTTCGAAGTGTCTTCAGGTTCCTCTGTCTAAACTGGTTCTCAACGTGTAGTGTGCAACTGATACAATACAGATACTACATGGGGTCTGATACAGAATCTGCCTGTTCATTCTCCCAGCTGGGTATCTGGTAATTGATCCAACTGAAGAAGGAACATGAAAACGAGCTTCATCTTCAACTATCAGTCTGCAAATATCAGGTTTGTATAACAGAACAGCCAACTCTAAACTCTGAGAAGCACTCGCAGGTAGCTTGGGTCCTCCTGTGCTACAAGACATTGAGAAAGAAGCTTAGTGTGCTAAGAGTTGCCACTAAGATTTCAAACAACAGATACAGCATTCATCAAGTTTCCACTTGACCACAGATCACTGACAAGTTCCATACTGCTGTTTAAATAGCAGCCACTCGTTTCATTTCTTACAATACACTTCAATTTCTACTTGCTGGGTCCTCTTTAAAAACATTCTCTCTCTATGCTGTTCCTATCTCTGTTTTGCTAAGCCAAGCAAAGCCAGGCCTGCGTGATCTGGGGAAGAATGATCTCACCCCACGCACCTGCAGCAGTTTAAGAAGACTTCAGAAGGCCAGAAGAATTACCCTGATTGCAATGCTTCGTTTCAACACTCCCTTACTGCATCTTCCTTCACTGTCTTTATAACACTTAGGTTACAGAATCACAGAGTGTTAGGGATCAGAAGGGACTTCAAAAGATCAACCAGCGCAATCCCCCTGCCACAGCAGGATCCCCTACATCCAGTCACACAGGAACAGTCCAGGTGGGTTTGAAACATCTCCAGAGACAAAGACTCCACAACACCCCTGAGCAGCCCCTTCCAGGGCTGTGGCACCCTCACTGGGGAGAAGATTTTCCTCATCTTGATGTGGAACCTCCTCTGTTCCAGCTGACACTTGCTGCCCCTCGTCCAATCACTGGGCGCCACTGAGCAGAGCCTGGATCCTTCCTCCTGACACCCACCCTTTTCATAGTGATCAACAGTCATGGGGTCACCCCTCAGGCTCTTTTCCCAGCTCCAGAGCCCCAGCTCCCTCAGCCTTTCCTCATCAGGGAGATGCTCCCCTCCCTTCATCATCCCTGTGGCTCTGTGTCCTTCTGGAACTGAGGGGTCCAGAACATAAAAAGATTCCAGACGTGGTCTCACCAGGTCAGGGTAGAAGGGAAGCAGAACCTCTCTCGATCTACTAACCATCTTCCTTCTAGTCCACCTCAGGCTGCCCCGGCCTCCTTGGCCACCAGGGCACTTAATCTGCATTTTCCTGAATTTAATATAATTTTCATGGCACCTGCAGCTTGACTGAAGTTAGGTGACTGGGCACCTTGATTTCCTACATCCACAGAATCAGTTACTGAAAAGCTGGAACTGAACTAATCCAGCCTGACAAACTTTTGACAAATGCATTCAGCATTTTCTGTCTCAAGGCCTTGGCTTTTCCATTAACATTTTCTGTCTTTGAAATCCTATGGTTGACGTTGCACTACCAGGTGTATTATCACTCAAAACACACCAATCCCTTACTGGAGAAAGTGAACACAGTTCCTATGACAATGCATTATGAACCTACAAAACCAAACTGCTAGAACAGTACCCCTACTAAAGCCACAAAGTCAGAAGACAGACCACCCAGGGCTTGTGGAGTTGGAGATAACTGAATACCATACACCCCACCCGGCCCTATTTTCATATCTAAACTTCACCAGGTACCCTGCTCCTAGATTCAGCACATCTGTTCTTCCAACAGAAAAGAATCTTTTGAATCTTAGGCCCTACCTCAGTTAGCCCAACCCGTTTTGCAGAGTTACAGCTCCCAGTCAAACCCATAACACTTGTAGAATTAATTTATTAGCATGCTCCTTAAAGACACACTAGTTGAACAAGAGAATTGTTGATGTTATTCTTCTTTGCAGCAGTTACTACTCTGTGCTCGTCGCCCAAATGCAAACAATACCCAAGCTGAACCAAAGCTGGTGTATTAACTGAGACAACTACACTCCCACTTCAGTGGGAAACCCCATGATATCAGCAACCTTGATGGCAAGCCAAGACTGATTTAATTGCGTGGCCATTTCAGTTTACTGCAAGTCTCACTAGTTTTTTACTCCTCCTTTTATTCCCAGCATCACACTTAAGTTCCTCTCGAGTTACAACTTCAGATCAGCAGGCCCTGTGTTCCCAAGTTACACAGTATGACAAATATTGACAAAAAACTCTGGCCCTCCTAATGTCCCTACGTTTCTCCATTTTTAATGGGAGAAGTTACTGAGGAAGAGCATATTCTTGCCACACAAGTTTACACAATGGGGGTAACTTCTCTAATTTTACAGTACTCTCCTTCCACGTTGTCTAAAATGAACGATAAACCTATTTCACTGAAACAGTGCCGTGGCACCAAGTCACAGTGACCTTAGATTTCTCCTTTGTTTCCGATAAAAACACAACACCTGTCATTCGGGATCCGGGAGAAGCGTTAGAAAGCTACAGCAAAGTTTTTATCAGTCCACAGGAGCTGCTGGAGCGAGTTCTTCACTCTTTCAAGGGGCAGACACGTTTAAAGGAGCCTTTATTTGCAGATCAGCAGCCACGCTGCTCGCAGAGTAGCTCCAGTTACTCGGGAGGACTGCGACAACACTCAATCGTCTCAGTGACCTAAGCAGCAAGTTAAACTGCTCTATAAAACACGAGACAGACGAATACAACTTCTCCTTTCCCCCCTGCCCCAAACCGCAGCAGCCCCAGCCCACAGCTGCGAGCCCCCACACCTGGTTTCCCCAGGCTCCCACC
>VZRI01011648.1:3077-16512 GCA_013397515.1 Upupa epops | reverse complement strand
TCCCTGGGGTTGTTCTTGCCCAGCTGCCAGCCTCTCCCCTGCCCCTTGCTGTCCCTCCCTCCTTCTCTCTCTGCCCAGCTCTCCACCCTGTCCAGGTCCCTCTGAATGGCAGCCCAGTCTGCTGGGGGTTCGGCGACACCTCCCAGCTCTGTGTCACCAGCAAACCTGCTGACAGTGCCCCCTGATCCCTGGATGAAAGGCGGTTGGGCAGGGGTGTGAGAACACGGGCCGGGTTCCATGAAGGCAGGGGATGAGGCTTTTCCCTGACACTGCAGTGAAATCCCAAGCACTGAGAAAACAGCATTGAAATCAGGAGATGAGACCATGAGGAGCAGGGAAGACCCCAGCGGGGGGAGGATCAGCTCATGCGGAGCAGCCAGCAGAGCTCTCGGTGCCCTCCCATCACAGCATCCCCCAGCCTGGAGTTGACTCCCACTGAAGAAGCAGAGGGTTTGTTTTTGTTTGCAACTCGAACAGCTCTCCTGAAAGGGATTTGAGTTTGATCTCTAGGTCCCCTTGAAGTCTTTTCCAACCTAAACAACTCAAGGATCCTACGGTTACCAGCTCTGACCGAGCTCAGGCTCTGACCCAGGGAGCACAGGAGGCACTGAGCACGAACCCAGCCCTTTTGCTGCCCTCTGGCCCGCACACTGACTCTCACCGAGCTCTTGGCATCTGCTGTGGGAGCCCCCTGAGAGGCTCCTGTGGCAGCAGCAGCAGTGTGTGGGCACTGCCTGAGCCCAGCTTCCCCAAACCTGAGCGGCTGCTGCCACCTCGTGTCCTCAGGCAGCCTCAGGGAGCTGGTGGGGAGCTGAGCACAGCCTCCACCGCAGCATCAATCCCCTTGGAAGAGACCTCCAAGCTCACTCAAGAGTGTCCCTGCCTGCTTTCCTTTGTGCAGGGGAGTGAGCAGAGGGGAGATGAGAACGAAGACGGGAAGGCTTGCAAAACACAACAAGAAGGGGTGTGGGTGTCATGAACTACCCCTGTCTTTCCTAATGGGTTCTGCTCTGGCAGGGGGATTGGACTGGATGATCTTTTGAGGTCCCTTCCGATCCCTGATGCTGCGTGAGGCTGGGATTCTTAGCAGGAAAGAATTGGCTGGAACCCCCTTAAAGAAGGAGGTTGCCCCTGGTGGTGGTGAGGAGGGTGTGAGAAGCCTTACACAATGCACCGAGATAAAGCTGGTTGTAAACCCCCCCCCAAACAACCCTCTCCACCCCCAAAAAACCAACAGGTAGGGGATATTTTTGCTCTGAAGGAAAATAAGACTCAGCCTAGATTTAGTGAAAAATCACTCGGTGCCTCAGAGGAGCAGCTGCAGGCTGAGTCACATCGCTGGGGAGCAGAGGAGATGTGTGGGGGAGGCAAAGCCTGGCTCTCGCTAGCTCTCTGGGCTTTAATATAAAACATTCTTCACCCGCAGAGAGAGAGTTTCCCCAGCTGGGGGATACAGGTGAATTAACTGCAGGCACCCTCCGTGTGTGCTGCTGCACCAGTGCAGGTGGGAAAGGAGAGACAAGCGCAGCATCATCAAGGCTAGAAAAGACCTTCAGGATCATCCAGTCCAACTGTCTGCCCTGCAGCCCCCAGCCACCACCCCAGCCCCTCAAACACCCTGGCTGCCTGGTTGTTGAACCCCCCACCCAGGGATGGTGCCAGGGCCTCCTCACTCTGTCTGAGAAGGAGTTTTTCCTAAGATCATTGAATCCTTAGGGAAGGGACCTGGAAAGCTCATCCAGTCCAACCCCCCTGCCACAGCAGGATCCCCCAGACCCAGTGGCACAGGAACACAGCCAGGCAGGGCTGGAACCTCTCCAGAGAAGGAGACTCCACAGCCCCCTGGGCAGCCTGGTCCAGTGCTCCGGGACCCTCCCTGGGAAGAAGGTCCTGCTGAGGTTGAGAGGGAACCTCCTCTGCTCCAGCTGGCACCCGGTGCCCCGTGACCCACATTTTGAGGTTGCACAGTGCCCATCCCAGGTTTTTAACTCAGTCCCTGGTGGAAATGCCAGGCTCCTCATCAGCTGTGGAGACGAGACCCTTGGAAAGCAGCAGCTCCTCTGCCACAGCATCGCTTTTCATTGCCTTCCCTCTTCTATCTCTGCAAAGCAGGGGAGCCACCGCAGAGCCACAGCCACCCCTTGGCAGAAGGAACCTGTTGTGCCTCGTGTGACGTGAAGAACATCAGTCCTGCAGAGCCAAGCTGCAGCTGAAAAGGTCGCAGTCGGGGTGGCAGAGTAAAGGCAATGTTTAATTCAACCAGAGCATCCCTTCTGCTTGCAGCAGAGCCCGGAGTCTCCTGTGCTTTCTTCTCCCTGAGGCTCAGCACACTGTGCTACAGCATCAGCTGCAGGCTCCCGAGTCTCTGGCCCAGCCCTTCCAGAAGGCGCCTTGGATTTGCTTTAGAGATTGAACTGAGGAGCAGGTTGTGTCTGCAGATCCACATCCCTCTTGTGAGGGAGGCTGCAGAGCTGGGTGCTCTGGAGGTGAGGTCGCACCAGGGCAGAGTAGAGGGGCAGAATCACCTCCCTCTCTTGCTCTAGCTCTGCACAGCATCATCCTTGCTGGTGGAGCTCAACTGTACTGGCTCGTGGGCTTGAGGAGAGACTCCTGTGAGCTCTGGGTAAGGGACCATGAGCTTCAGCAAGCTGCCTGAGCCTGGAGTTTTCTGCCTCAATCTGTAAGGGAGCTGCAGTCCAGGACCCTGCTTGACACGAGGAGAAGGCAGAGGAGAGGGCTCTCTTGCCTTTGGCTCCCTAATTTTCCCCCCTTGCCTTTGCAGCTCAGTATAAACCTCTGGGGTTCTAACCCTGCCTGCTTATCCCTGCTCCCTGGAGTTGACACACGGAGCCTTCACATCCCTGACTGAGGGAAGCAGAGCCGCAGCAGGGGTTTGAAGGGTTAGTGATTCACACGAACCCCCCTTTCTCTCTCTGTCTCTCTCTCTCTCCCAGGCAGCTCTGCCAAGTTCCTCGTCTCAGCCTCTGATGCCTTTACTATTAAATCACAGCCACTGAAGCAGATCTCGAGCTGGTGCTCCCAGAGACAGCAGCAGTTGCTTCACCGTGCAGCAGCAGCAGCCCCCGCAGCAGTCGCAGCAATCACAGAGGCAGCAAGATCCCTCTGCCACCCCTTTGTGGGTGTCAGCTGCATCCAGGCTCCTGCAGAGGGTTCCTGGCTGGGGTTGTCTCCTTGCTAATGGACTATAACATCAGTTCCTTTCCTTTCTCTCCAGACTACACCCATTGCACAGCTTCCCAGCTACAATCAGCGTGTGAGGGTCTTGCAGGCTGCTGCTTTGCTCCGTGAGAAGAAGAGCTCTGCTGCATCTGAGACCTCTTGGTGCTGCTCTGCACAGGATTGCCCAGAGCAGAGGGTCTGGGGGGAAGAGAGGGCTCAGGAAATGAATCCCCAGTGTGGCTGTGCATAAGGAATTGGGAAGATCCTGTCGTTAAACAGCACGGGGAGATCATCCCAACAGAGCTGGAGAGCCCGTAGAGAGCAGTGGGCAGGTGGAGGCTGCACCTCTGCCCCTGAAAGTCCCATTGTGAGAGCTGATGGGGGACTTTCCAGCATCAGCCCCGATTACTGCCCACTGCAGCTCTCCACAGCCTAATCCAGACTTCATTAAGGTCACCTGGAATTCCACCCTCTCCGTCCCTTCTTCCTTTGAGGGGGTGAAAATCATTTCTTACATGAGATTCCACCTGTTGGCTAGGGGATCCTCTATTCCCACAGGGAAGCTCCTCATGGGCAGCATCTACTCAGCAAAAAGACATCGGAGAGTCCCTTAAAAGCTGTTTGGATGCTGCTCCTCCTTTTCCCGAGCATCTCTGTCCCTACACGCTGGCGGGACACACTCACTGCCAGGGAGTCACTGCCCTGCAATGAAACAGATGCTGTTGGAGCACAGAGTCAGGGAAACGTCTCTGCTGCCAGGTTCCTGCCAACAGCCACAGCTGTTTGATGCAGAAGAGGGTCCCTGGGATTTTACTCCATAAAAAATCATCCAGAGCAAGAGAAACACACACACACAAGTCTTCCTGCTGTGGAAACACTCATCATTCTGCTGTTCCTATCGGAGCGGAGGATGGACCGGCCACAAATCACTGCTGCGAGATAGCACCGAGGGCAAGGCCATGCCGTTTGCCCACGTGGCCAGTAAATCTGGGAGAAACCTCGCTGGCTACTCAGACCCTTTCAGCTGCTGTCCCACAGAAGCAATAGGGGTTCTTCCTGTGCTGTAGGAAACTGCTGGCAGTCTGACCATCTCCAGCAGCCTCACTGCCTTCAGCTCGTGTCACCCTCTGGCATTTGGGTTTATTTCTATTTCTATTTCTGTCTCTATTTCTATTTCTATTTCTATTTCTATTTCTATTTCTATTTCTGTTATTTCTATTTCAGTCTCTATTTCTATTTCTGTCTCTACTTCTATTTCTATTTCAGTCTCTATTTCTATTTCTATCTCTATTTCTGTCTCTACTTCTATTTCTATCTCCATTTCTGTCTCTATTTCCACTCTATTGTTACGGAAAGCCCCGAAGACACTCAGGTAAATACTGGCTGGAGCATCGCTTGAGCAGCTGCGTGCACACCTGGCACAAGAGAGACTCTGCCAGTGGCCACCTGGGTGACCGGGACGGCGTCACTCCGTTTTACAGATTTGTATTGGCTTCTGGACCCTCCAGAGCTGCTGCTCCCTCAGCTGGGGGCTCCGAGGAGGTGGGATGTAAACGGGAGGAAAGCAATACGCAGAGGGCTGGAGCATCTCTGCTGTGAGGCCAGACTGAGAGAGCTGGGGCTGTTCAGGCTGTCTTGCAGACAGCCTAGTGCTGGTGGACTCTCTGTTACGTAGACGTTGAGCTGTTTCTAGAGCCACTTGGTGCCTGCTCAGTGACCCTCAGCCGTGCCTTGCTATCTCTCATGCTGCTACAGACAGAGAGCACATGAAGTTGGGATCCCCAGAGGCGAATGAGCACACCAGGGGCAGGGGCTTTGCATCACCTGTCGCACCCAAACTGTATCCTGCTCCAGACACCTTTGTACAGTGCTCAGCTCAGCCCTGCCTGAGCGGTGGGTCGTTCCCGGTGTGATGCGAGCCAAGTGATGCTCTCCAAGCCCTGACCCCAAGGAGGGAACAGCAGGGGCTTGGGATTTTGTGAAGTGGCATGAGCTAGATGTCAGATGTCAGGGTCACTTGGTTTTAGGTTGGACTGGATGATCTTGAAGGTCGTTTCCAGCCTCATCAGCACTGTGAGACTGTGATCCTGTGGTACTGTAATCTCTTCAGGGGTGCCACGGGTTTGCAGAGCTCTCGGAGCTCGGACAGCTTCACAGTCCTTTGCAGCAGCGTTTAAGCTCAAGGTCTTATTTTACAGTGAATAAAATGTGAGGTTTTCCTGGCAGAAGGGAAGCAGCAATCACGAGTGATCTTCTCACAGCTATTTCAAGCGTGTAATAGCTCAACTGGGCTTGAAATAAGAGGTTTAGGTGGATGGCAGCACTTTTAAGACACCTTACCCGAGGTACAGGTTTCGCCTAGGGGCTGCCCAGGTAATCGAGGGAAGAGCATCCTGAGAGGGAATCAGAGCAGGAGCCTAAAGAGGAGTAAATTCAGGGTGCCCATCCTTCGTACCCTCCCCTCCTGCTGGCTGTCCAGTTCTTAAATCATACAGTGGAAGAGATTGGAAGTGACCTCTGGAGATCATCCAGTCCAACCCCCATAGAACCACAGTAGGGATGGAACTCAAGATAGGTGACTTCACTCAAGATACAGCAAGAGCTCGAGCATTTCCAAGAGCATCTGCGCCCAGACACTGTAAGGGAAATGCTTTGCCTTCCCCTGACTCCAGGAGACTTCACCAGCAGGTGAACTGAGGTTTCTCAGCTCGGGGTTAGCCTTATCCCGAGCCCTGTGCTCACTGACTGGATTCCCACTCCCTGCCCGGGCTCACGGGGCACCCAGCCTTGGTCATCTCCCCACCAGCATTTACTGCTTGGGTGTAACTCCTTCTCTCCTGAACTCCGTGCAGGTGACAGGGCTGGTGACACAGACAATCCTAGAATCCTTAGGGATGGGAAGGGACCTCGAAAGATCATCCAGTCCCATCCCCCTGGATTCTTGTACCCAGTTCTGGGCCCCTCAGTTCCAGAAGGACACAGAGCTGCTGGAGGGTGCCCAGCGCAGAGCAAGGAAGATGCTGAAGGGATGCTCTGTTGGGGTCATCGTTCACCCTTCATTCACACAAATCCTGCTAAGTGGGGGGGAGTTGTCCCAAGTTCTGCTTAACGTTCTGTTTTAAACAAGGACAGAAGCAGCATCTGGCAGAGAGGTGCTGCCAATAAAGGGCTGCCTGTTCCCAGCAGCAGAGACTATAAAGAGCATCCTTTAGTACAGTGTCATCAGAATCCTGGTCGTGAGAGAGGCTCCTGTCTTCCTGTTTGCTCTCACCTTGAGAGCTATCACCGTGGACGCTGGTGGCACAAAACACAGCCAGGTTGGTTTCTTCTGAGCACCTCGTGCTGACTGCAGCAGAGAAGCGGTTTTCACAGCGCGAGAAGCTGGAAGCTGGACTTGGGAAGAGGTTAAAATGTTCAAACTATTCTAAAAGATTGAATTTGGAACTTGTTTGAAGTCTTTAAGCTGTTCAACCCCGTCTCGCTCTGTCGAGCATATCAATCTCAGCAGGACCTTCTTCCCAGGCAGGGTCCCGGAGCACTGGACCAGGCTGCCCAGGGGGACTGTGGAGTCTCCTTCTCTGCAGACGTTCCAGACCCACCTGGCTGTGTTCCTGTGCCACTGGGTCTGGGGGATCCTGCTGTGGCAGGGGGACTGGACTGGAGGATCCTTCCAGGTCCCTGATGATTCTAGGATGCCATGCTCCGAGCTCGAGCTCTCCAGAACGCCTCTGTGTCTGCTTTCAAACACTGCAGAGGGGCTCCTCTCCGGACAGCAGTGTCGTAGGAAGAACTGTTCTGTCCCCCCAGACCTGTGCGGATGGCTCAGTACAGTCGGGGACTCTGCCTCCTGCTGAAGTTATTGCTGGCTCCAGTTCCTCAATATTTTAACTCCTTGCTAAGTGATTGGAAAGACAATCTTCCCCAGACTGTTTCAGTTTATTACTCTTCCGAGGTGAACTGATCTGAGTTCCAGCCTCCCGAGATCAATAGTCATTTTCATCACGGAACGCGTGAGCTGCAGCAGGGGGATGGGATAAATCACCTTCCACTGCGCTCCCAAGCCTCAAAGTGCAGCGCTCTGGTGTGAAAGGACCACAGGTTTGGTGCTAGCAACATGATGCTTTGCAGCGGTTTCTGCCTGCCCGTGGCTGTAGCTGAGTGAAAGCCGTGAGCTTCCACAGCAGTTACTGAGATGGCAGGGGTCCCCTCAGACTGCAGACAGGTTCCTCTCACACAAAGCAGGCTGTGTACTTCTACATTACAGCTAGTGTGTCAGGATCACAGGATCATTCAGTTTGGAAAAGACCCTCTGGATCACTGAGTCCAACCATCAGCCCTTCTCTACACGTTCACCCCTCAACTCCATCCCCTACCACCACAGCTCAGGGACTCTGAACACAGCCAGGGATGGGCACTCAACCCTCTCCCTGGGCAGCCCAGTCCAGTGCTGGACCACTCTGTCCATGAAGAACTCTCTCCTGATGCCCAGTCCAACCCTCCCCTGCTGCAGTGTGGAGCCCTTCCCTCTGGTTCTGTAACTGATGACTGTGAGAAGAGACCAGCACCGACCTCTCTACAAGGCCCTTTCAGGGAGTTGTAGACAGTGATAAGGTCCCCCCTCAGCCTCCTCTTCTCCCAGCTCCAGAGCCCCAGCTCCCTCAGCCTCTCCTCATCAGGGAGCTGCTCTCCTCCCTTCATCCTCTTCGTTGCTCTGTGCTGGACACCCTGCAGCAGCTCTGTGTCCTCCTGGAACTGAGGGGCCCAGCACTGGACACAGCACTAACTAGATCCTCAGTGACCAACGGGCTGTCACCAGGGGAAAAAGCAAGAGCCAGACTCTTCACACTCCATCGGAAACACAAAGTTAGCAGTAGCTCCCAGCCTCTGGCTACCTCTGCATCATCAGGTAGCTCAGGGACTTGATTACAGCCGTCACGCCGCCGCCGTAATACAAGATTATCAATAGCTCGTCGCTGCCTTGGGAGCGATCTGGGAGTCTCCCGTCGCGAGCCCAGCGTTCAGTCTCTTTAACTTTATTACATTAAAAAGTTATCCACCCTGGCTGGGTAATTTTTACTGAGCTCTGGACACACGAGAGCCGTTACTCAGCTCTTCATTACAGCGCCAGATGCTGCCTGTGCCTCCAGGGCAGCCAGGCAGGCTGAGGGGTGGGCTCACGGTACCTCGTCTGGTGCCGTTTGCTTCCCCAGACTAGAAGCCTCAACTCCAATTGAGCATCGGGCTGTGGGCTCCCCGCTCTTCCATCCTGGGTGGCAGCCCCACAGGGCACTGCCTGGGGATCGTATACGTGCTCTGCCTCGGGGATCCTGTGCTTGGGGCACGGTCAGGGTGACCCGTTTGGGGCCCTCGTACAAGTACAACAGCCCCTCCAGCGCCCCGTCACCCTCCCTGGGATGAAGTTATGGAATCACAGAGAGAAGGGACCCCGGGATCATCCAGCTCCAACCCCCCTGCCATGGGCACAGACCCCCCACCCTAGGTCAGGCTGGCCAGAGCCTCATCCAGCCCGGCCTCAAACACCTCCAGGGAGGGGGCCCCAGCCACCTCCCCCAGGCTCTCCCCACTCTCCCGGTGCAGATTAGAGAGATTTGTGCTGAGCCAGCATGAGGGAGCTGGACTTTCATCCCTGGCTGAGGGACCAGAAAGGCAAACAGTGGCCCGAGTGTTTCCAGGCAAACCGGGCTGTTTTGGCCACCTTCATTTGCTCTCGTTGCTGCTGGAGCCCTCCACCCTGAGCCAGTGGCCAGGAGAGCACGCGCCCGCGGCGTGAGCCAACCCCACGGAACACAGAGTGGGGGGGGGAAGCTCCAGGGAGGCCCTGGAGCCCCCAGTGTGCCACCCTCAGCAGGCTGCTGGTTGGCAGGGCAGTGACGCCAGCAGCGCTGGGAAAGCAGCTTTGGCTGCCCCTGGGTACCCGAGCAGAGGGTTAAACCCTTCCCCGCTGAAATTTGGCAGAGCTTCTGCATCAGGAGGAGGTCACTGCCCACCTCGGCTTCCAAGAGACAGAAGCGAGTGGAAGGAAGGAAAAACCCCACCGACTCCCCTCATGACGGCCAAAAAGGGTCAGGAAAGAACCCGTCTTGTGGGAGAGAGGGGCACCAAGAGGTACTCGCTGGCCCTAGACAGGTAACACACCGCTCCTTCCCTCACCGCATCGCTTTGTCGCCAGGAGCAGGACGAGAGCAGCGAGCTGGGCTTCTCCAGGGGACAGAGTACAAGGACAACCCCAGGGACCAGGATAGATGGGCACTGAGCTGTTGGAGAGCAGTGCAGGAGAAAGGGACCTGGGGGTCCTAGTGGCCAGCAGGGTGACTCTGAGCCAGCAATGGGCTCTGGTGGCCAAGAGGGCCAACAGCATCCGGGGGGAGGATCAGAAGGAGGGTGGTTAGCAGATCCAGAGAGGGTCTTCTCTGCTTCTACTCTGCACCGGGGAGACTGCATCTGCAGTGCTGTGTCCAGTGCTGGGCCCCTCAGTTCCAGAAGGACACAGAGCTGCTGGAGGGTGCCCAGCACAGAGCAACGAAGCTGATAGCCCCTACAGCCAGGCACTGCTGCCAGACCGAGGGCTTTTGTGGGTGTCCATGGAAAATTTGCTATGGAGCAGCTCTGGATGCAGAGAGAGGAGCAAAACACCTCGGGGCAACTCTGTCTGAGAGAAAGGGGAGGTCTTGGGTGCAAATGACCCCCCGACAGAGCGGTGGGCAGTAACCCCCTCGGTCCCTGCAGGAACTGTCTCTGCGCCACGCGGGAGCTGATTTCCATTTGCAGGAGCATCGCAGGATCCGCAGAAAACACAGGGCCCCTCAGCCACCCTGTGCTCCATGAACGGCTGGGTGGTGGAGGAGAGCCCGAGGAGCTGGGGAAGGCAGGCAGAGCAGTGATTCCGTGTGCGGCTCCCTCCTGGGGGACCTGCTCGCCGGCCGCAGCGCAGCTCTCATCCCCTTTAGCACGGATTATGCAGCCCCGGGGGCTGCAGGGCTGGATGCCCTGAATGCAAGGATGCTGGAAGCAAGCAGGGGCTTCTAATTTAACCTTCTGTTCCTTTCAATCCCGAAGGATGAGCTGGCACCAGGAGGATTTCAATGAAGAGAGGCAGCAGCAGGAAGCGGGAGATACTGAAGCTAATCCAGGGTATCACTGTCACAGCTACTCAGGAGCCCGTGAGAGGAGAGAAACGGAGCAGCACCAAGCCAGGAGGAAGCTCTGGGCAGCATCAGCACTTTGCATCTTCTTCATGATCGCTGAGATTACAGGGGAGTGTGTTTGTCCAAAGAGAGCTCAGGGCGGTGCCCACCGGGATCAGCAGCCTTCCAGTCCCTGAAGGGGGCTACGGGAGAGCTGGGGAGGGGGCTGCTTCCAAGGGCTGGGAGCGGTAGGGGCAGGGGGAACGGAGCCCGTAAGCAAAGTGTTTGCACCAGTACAAAGGTAGTGGTGGTCTGCGAGGAGAGCTACGAGGCTGGGGAAGGGACTGGAGGGAAAGGCTGATGAGGAGAGGCTGAGGGAGCTGGGGGGCGTTCAGCATGGGGAAGAGGAGACTCAGGGGGGACCTTCTCCCTCTCTCCAGCTCCCTGAAGGGGTTGCAGTCAGGTGGGGGTCAGGCTCTTCTCCTAGGCAACAGGATGAGAGAGCAGGGCCTGAAGCTGCCAGGGGAGGGTGAGGTTGGCTGTCAGGAAGCCCTTCCTCAGGGAAAGGGTGCTCAGAGCCTGGACTGGACTGCCCAGGGCAGTGGGGGAGTCCCTGTGTCTGGAGGTGTTGAAGGACAGCCTGGCTGTGGCCCTGAGTGCCCTGGGGTGATGCTAGGTGCTGTGCTGGGCTGGCTGAGCTCAGAGGGCTTCTCCAGCCTCAGTGATTCTGTGACTCTATGAAAAGACAGCAAGAGGACTGTGGAAGTGTCACCTCTGGTAGTGGAAGCTGAGTGAGATAGTCTCAGTAACCAAGCCCCACAGTAACAGAACCACAGGGCTGTCACAACTGCTGTTGCCCTCTCAGACAAAGGACTTCATCCCATTCCTACCAACTCATCCCTTCCGCTGCGTGAACGAGGTCAGGCTGAGACTGCCTCGGAAGGGTTCCCAGTCCTGTGTGATCCCCCCAAGCCCAGCAGCTCTCCAGTTTGACCTGGTGGGCTGGCCAGAGCTGTGATACACACACGTGTCTCACACAGGTGGGCAGCTCGCCGGGAGCCTGGCGGTGGTCACCGACGCCGCACACATCCTGGTGGACCTGACGAGCTTCCTCATCAGCCTCTTCTCGCTGTGGCTTGCCTCCAAACCTTCCAGCAAACAGCTGACCTTCGGCTGGCACCGAGCAGGTAGCAAACACAGTAGGAACGTGCTGAACGGGAAAGTCATCCCAGCCAGGGGCTGGAAACCATCCTGGTGGCCAGCGCAAGGCTGTGTCCAGCACAGGCTGCCCAGGGGGCTGTGGAGTCTCCTTCTCTGGAGTCGTTCCAGCCCCACCTGTTTGTGTTCCTGTGCCACTGGGTCTGGGGGATCCTGCTGTGGCAGGGGGACTGGATCTCTCGAGCTCCCTTCTGACTCTCTGATTCTATAGTTCCTTTCTGTTAGCACCAGGAGTTCTGGAGAAACACAACTGGAGCACCTTGAGTGAAGGATTCAGCTCTCCTGACCCGGTCTACAGCCTTCCTGTTCTGGCTCCTGTGAAAACCAGTCTGCTTTAATTCCTAGAAATCCTGGGAGCTTTGGTGTCCATGGTGATCGTCTGGGTGGTGACTGCCGTCCTGACCTATCTGGCCAGCATGAGGCTGCTGCACCCCAGCTACAGTATCGATGCTACAGCGATGCTCATCACCTCCGCCTGCGCTGTGCTCGCCAACGTCCTGTGAGTTACCCTGCTCTGCTCCCCACGGAGCCGCAGGACCTCGAACCCTTCCTACAGCAAAGGGAGAGAGATGCCTCGAAGCTGCTCAGGTGGCTCTGAGTTTCATGAGGCTACAGGAAGGGGTAAAGAGATCCTGCTCCTCTTTGAAGGGTCCCGGAGCCCTGGACCAGGCTGCCCAGGGGGGCTGTGGAGTCTCCTTCTCTGCAGACATTCCAGCCCCACCTGGCTGTGTTCCTGTGCCACTGGGTCTGGGGGATCCTGCTGTGGCCAGGGGATTGGACTGGAGGATCCTTCCAGGTCCCTTCCCATCCCTAAGGATTCTATGAGTGTGATCAGCTCCCACTGATCTCATAACCCCAGCTTCACATCTCTTGCAGACTGAGCCTGATCCTGCACCAGAGCAGCCCCGGGCACAGCCATGGGGCACAAACTGGGGCACAAGCACTGACCCCTCTGGAAAAGCCACTGCTGAGCAACGCCAGCCTGCGGGCAGCCTTTGTGCACGCGATTGGGGATCTATTCCAAAGCACCAGCGTGCTAATTAGCGCACTTATCATCTACTTCAAGGTCAGTGTGATCACTTCCCTCGCCCTCCCCGCCACGAAGGACAGCACTCACAGCCACAGGCCTGTGATGCCAGGTCCTGTGCGACTGTTTTCTCCGTCTTAATGGTCTGCCCTGCAGTTTAGTCAGCTGCTCTTATTCTTGGGAATCAAAACGAGTGTTGGGAGGGTAACACTTGCCTTGTGGGGTCTCACCTGCCAGGAGAATACGTCAGTACCTCTCCTTGTCTTCACCTGTAGCACCTTCACCCCCTGGGAAGGCAAAGGCTGTCAGCACTCTGTGCCAGGCGAACGCAGTCGATTCCTCTGGGAGATTAACTAATTAAACCTGGCAGGAGCCAACAGCGATGCCATTCCCAGCGGGAGGTGGAGACTTGGCATCAGGAGAAGGTTTTTCCCTGACAGAGTGATCCGGTTTGGAATGGGCTGCCCACAGAGGGGGTCCAGTCGCCGTCCCTGGAGGTGTTCAGGGTCAGGCTGGATGAAGCACTGAGTGGACTGAGCTAGATGGCAGGTGTTAGGGTGACTGGGTTGGGTTTAGGTTGGTCTGGATGATCTTGAAGGTCTGTTGCAGCCCCATCAGTACTGTGAGGCTGTGGCTGTGTTCTTGCTTTCCCAGCCGGAGTACAAAATCGCTGACCCCATCTGCACGTTCGTGTTCTCCATCCTGGTGCTGGCAACCACCGTCACCGTTTTAAGGGACGTTTTGGTTGTGCTAATGGAAGGTAGGACCTGGCTCCAGAATCCACACATCTGAGGGGTTTCTCTCCCCCTTTCTCTCTGTTCGGGGTCTCTTCTCTCTCGTAACACTTCCACTCGCTGACAGAAGT
>VZRI01011647.1:319-12347 GCA_013397515.1 Upupa epops | reverse complement strand
ACATCTTTCTTTCTGCTGGTGATGCAGCCCAACATCCTTTTGGCACTCTTTGCTGAAGCAGCTCTTCGTTCACTCATGTCAAGCTTGCTATCCACCAAGACCCTCAGGTCCCTCTCTACAGGGTTAATCTCCAGCTGGGTGGATCCCAGTCTGAGCTGCATTCAAGGGTTCTGTATTGTCTTCATTGAACTTCATGAGGTTCCTGCAGGCCCACTCCATCAGCCTGTCCAGGTCCCCCTGGAGGGTGGCTCTCCCTTCAGGATTGTCAACTTCCCCAGTTTGGTGTCATCAGCAAACTCCCTCGGAGCACTCTTGATCCCAGCATCCAGGTGATTTATGAAGATATCAAACTGTGTTGGGCCCAACATTGATCCCTAGGGGACCCCACTAGTGACCGGTTGCCAGTTTGAGAAGGAGCTATTTACAACCACTCTTTGGGTATGGCCTGTCAGTCAGTTCTTCACCCACTGCACAGACCAGTTCTCCAGGTTGTATCATGCCATTTTCTCTAAGACGAGGCTGTGGGGGACTGTGTCAATAGCCTCTGGCAAAGACAGAGGTGAATAAGGTGTTGGGGATTTCTGCCTTTTCAGCAGTAGTTCACCTCTTGTGTTTAGTACTGGACAAATACTCTCCTTCCATTTCTGCTATTATTGATGGATCTGAAGAACCCTTCCTTGAAGTTTCTTATGTCTCTGGCCAATTTAATTCAAGCTGGGCTTTAGCTCTCCTAACTGCCTCTGCACACTCTGGTAATGCCCTTATAATTTCCAACTGGCAAGGTACCACTTTTCCATCTCTGGTATGTTTCTGTTTTCATTCTGAGAAGACTCGGGAGCTCCTGATTAAGCCAAAGAGGTCTCTTGCTTTGCCTACTTTCTTTGGTCTAGAGGGGATAAATTAATTTTCTAAGTCTAGGAGAGTGTTCTTGAACAGCACTCACTACGCCTTTACCCTCCACAGAATCTTCCCATGGGATCCCTTCAAGCTGAGTCCTGAGAGAGGTGAAGTTTGCCCTTTCGAAGACCTCTGTTTTGGAACTACCCTTCAGTGTGTTTAGTATTATCTCAAACTCCATGATATTATGATCACTGCAGCCGAGGTAGTCACTAGCAGTTACAGACCATGGTTTTCTTGGATTATGAGCATTAAGTCAAGCATTGCCCCATTCCTGGTTGGCACTCATATGAGGAATGAATCCTCTAAGCATTCCAGTAACTTTCAGTTACTTCCAGTAACTAAGCATTCCAATAACAACTGTGTTGCTCTTCCAACAAATGTCTGGGTAGTTAAAGTCACTCCTAAGAGTCAGGTTTTGATGACCTGAGGCTTGTTTAATTGATCCAAGTATTGCTTCATTGGTCTCCTTGTCTTGGTTTGGGGGTCGGTAACAGATACCTACTGTAAGGTCTTCCTTAGAGGTAGCTCCTCTAATTTTGACCAAGATGCATTCGATAGGACTACCACAATTAGCATGGTTGATTTCTATATATTCAAAGTTCTCCTTAACATACAGCTCAACTTCTCCTCTGCTACCCTGCCTGTCTTTGCAAAATAGCTTGTAGCCATCTATCACGATCCCCCAGTTGTGTGAACTGTCCCACCAAGTTTCCGTTATTCCTGTGATGTCACAGTTTTCTGACCAGACACAAAGCTCCTGTTCCTCCTGTTTGTTTCCCAAACTGCATACATCAGTGTACATACACTTTAGATGGCTGGCCTTCCTATCATTGTTTAAGGGGACAGCAGAGGCATATTTTACACTAATCTGGTTGGTCAGATTCATTCCCTAATTGGTTGTAGTGGTGGCGGAGGCATGGACATTGCCATCTTGGATCCCTCCTCCAAAGTCCTTCAGTTTAAAGCCCGCCTCACCAAGATGGCTAGCCTGCCGCCAAAGATTCCCTTACTTCTTTCAGACAGGTGGATTCCATCCCTCCCTAGCAGATTGTAGTCTTTGTAGAAGGTGCTGTTGTCATAAAAGCCAAAGCCCTTGTGGTGACACCAGCCACATAACCAGAAGTTGATCTGCATTATGTGTTTAATCCTATTTGCCCCCAATACTTGAACTGGTAATATAGAGGAAAATATAACCCAGGCACCAAAGCTCTTCACCTTCTTCCCCAGGGCTTTATACTCATTCTTGAGTCTACCTAACTTTGGGCTTGCAGTGTCATTCATGCCTACATGAAGGAGTAGTAGTGGATAGTAATCTTTGCTTTTAACAAGTTGTGGCACCTTGTCAGTAACATCCTGTATCTTCACTCCAGGTAGGCAGCGTACCTCACTGGATTCCCTGTCAGGTCTACAGATGGGTGCTTCTGTGCCCTTTAACAGGGAGTCTCCTACTACCAAGCACACCTCACTTCTGTCTGGGATGTTTGCCAACTACTGTTGGTTCAGTAGCATTCTGTGGGTTTGGCTCATCCTCACTATTGTCCAGTTCTTCCCGCAGAGTGCTATACCTATTCTGCAAGGACAGATGAGGAAGTGGGTGAATCACTAGGCAGATGCTCCTGAGAGCAAAGGCTACTCAGTGTCTGACCATTTCATTTTTTCATTATCAATTTCATTAGGACAGACCTAGTCTTCCTTTTCAATCTGTAAGTCTCTCTCCCTTATTCCCTTATTCTTCCTTGTTGGGAATTGTGAGTGGTTAATAGCGAGCATCTGTCATTTGTCCAGTGACTATTCCCTCCCTAATTCTTGATAAATAAAAGGAGGGCACAATTGATTTTGTGGGAGATTCAGAAGCTATCAAGGGAAGATCCACTGCTGCAATGGTTGTGAAGACGAAGAGACTGTAGAGTGATGGAGACCATACAACAAGCTCTCTGCTAGCTTCAGTAGTGTGAGTCAAGGTTCAAATTCTTAGCTTTCTGTCTAACCTAAATTCTGGCTTTTAGAGTTTGCTTATAAATGTTACGTGACTACTTTTCCTCTTAATGATGCTGACACAGTGTACCTGCTCCTAGTACGTGATATGATGAGGTATGTTTAATGTATTCCACAGAGTCCAGTGTTAGTGAGTAGTTTTTATATGCTACACACACTTGTTTTGAGCTGATGTGTGCCCCAAGACTTGAGGAATGCCTCTGTTTCCAGGACATATCTGTTGGTTTTCTAATATGCAAATAATATTTGTTCACTGTTTGGGTTTCTTCATGAAGTTGTGAGCTAGTGAAATTGAGAGGAAATAGCCTTATAGTGCACAAACCCAAAGCACACATCCAGCATACATGAATCAGTGTGCCTCTGCAGCACCAGACGGAGTTGGGTTGAGTTGTGTTAGGTGAGGAGCTCATATGTCTGGAGACATAACCCCACAATGACCTGTAGTACAGCACTACACTGATTTTTCTCTCTGCAAGTGTATTAGCACTGAAGGTGATTGCATGTTTTATAGGATGCTGGCCCTTTGCACACAACAAATGGCACTGATGTACGTTAAAAGTATTGCATGAAGCAAGCAGCAGAAAAACTCATCGATGACAATAACCTGGCACAACTTCAGTACATCTGAGTTCTGTTTTGATATTAGGAATTATCCAGAGGCTCTGTCTGTGCACTCTGTGCAGGCAGAAACGACAGCCTTTGGTTTCTGTGTGGCACCAGCTCCTGCCCTTTGCTGTGGCTGTAAGACACAAGTGCCCCGTAAGTGCCTGGCTGCACTTTAGGCACACCAGCACTTTGGGTTCTTGGAACAGTTGCGTCCTTATCCACAAGACCTCAAAACCACTTGTATCACTGAAGTGGCAGATTTCAGAACTGGCATTTCCCCATAACCACAAGTATTTTAAATATTTAGCAAAACAAGATGGGATGCTGAAATGATTCTTACAGGTTCGATGTAGTGCTTAGGCGGGAGACAAAAAAATATCACTTTTCCTTTCTGTGAGTTGAGCACTGGAGGTAGTTCTTACCCTTTCTCAGGCAGGATGCAGTCACTACACTCAGAAAATCGCTATGATTCTTCCACAAGCATTGCTCTTGAAACTTCTCATGTCCTTGGACACAAAATGCTGCAAGACTCATAACCTACTTAAGTTTGGTAATGCAAAGAGGGAAATAATTGTTCCCAGGAAGTGGGTAGCTAATGAAAGTTCCCCTGATGTGAGTAACCAGCACAATTACAGGGAAAGGCAGCCATCTTCAATAAACATTGAGCCTTTAACTCCAGGCTTAATGACTCTTAGATCAAAGCATGGATGTGTCCCAGAGCAGCACTGACTCACATTATTTTACGTCCAATCAGAAATGTACTAGAAATGATCATTCCATCTCCCTAATTCATCAGAACCAATGAAACCAAAGGAGATGGAGCCTCCAACAGACTAAGGTCACAAAGGTATAGGCCTTTGCACACCTGACCTTGTTTGTCTCTACAGCAAGGGCCACCACTATCACTCATGCAGACTGTCTCAATTTTTGGCCAAGGACAGGAACCACATGAAAACAAGAATCCCATTTTAGCAGTTGTGTCAATTATTTATTCATGGATGCTGATTTATTCATCAAGATGTCTGCTTTCAGCTGTGATATAACAGCTTTGTTAAATATGGGCTTCATTTAAGTCACAAGGAACTTCATTGTGGCCCTTCATCTACATAAGGACCAGCAGGAGTACTTATTAAGCAAGGGCTGCAGATGGACCAGTCTGAATTCTGGCTTTAATAGACAACATTAATAGCAAAGATTAATTTCCTCCACTGCAGGAATGAGCATTATGATGAGCATTATGAGGAAGTCAAGCTATTTGATTGTCATCTCTAAGATTTAATATTGATTTAGCTTGTCATTTTACCGTAGCAAACAACCTGATCTACACATAAGGCAGATAACACATAGGAAACCCCAATGCTTTATGGATCTTTCTGGGCCATAAGTGTCTATAACCTTGTTACCCGAGAATGTGTGGAATCAGTGTTGAAGAGCCCAAGTGACCCTCACAGTTCTATATTTGTACTGAATATAAAGTAATTAATTCAATTGCCAGAGAAGATACTTTATTGGTCTTTCCAATTTAGATAAAGAATAAAAGCCTTTCTACAGTCACCCAACCATAAATCACCAGGACTTTACACGCAGTGATAGCCATATGCTGCAGGGAATACTCCCCGTAATGTTGGATATTATACAGCCTGAACTGCAGTATGAATTCTTAGTCCAAGTAAATTAATTCTGTAAAATAAAAAGTTCCTACATGGTCTTTCATTTGAAGATTTGCATAGGTAGCACTGGATTCCTGGCAGCTCAGTTAGTTTATTTAACACAAATTTAACAGGTAGCAGTCAACATACCTAGAAGGTAGCCCAAGACCTTATAGGAAATTAAAACAAGCAAGATTATTTGATTGTGACTGAGTCACCACAAACTAGCCTGTGATGTGGTAAGTGGCTGTGGGTACAGTTTCATTTCTCATGGCAATTATGACCCTCTAGTAATGTTCTGCTTCTCAACTGGAATGACCTAGTAGCTGAGCATGGCTTAGTTCAGAAGCAACACTACATCCAGGCTACATCTTACTACCACAGCTGGGCTGAAGGAAAAAAATAACCAGCACTAGCTCTGCTACAGCTTCCCTGCTGGCATTCACTGTCCACTCACACCTCACGGTACAGTGCTCAGGCGAGCAATAGCCCAGCTCTCACCAAAGGGATGAGGCTCATACATTCAAATGATCTCAAAGAAACTACAAAATGCTTAGACGATGAACTCAGCAAGCAGACTACGCTGGGTAGAGGAGATGTGGGGAGGGAGCTACAGGACTTGACTTCCAAAGTCAGCCAAAAGAAGACATGCACCCACGACCTACTTTGTCAAGAAAAAAA
Organism: Upupa epops; assembly: GCA_013397515.1. Lineage (NCBI taxonomy): Eukaryota > Metazoa > Chordata > Aves > Bucerotiformes > Upupidae > Upupa > Upupa epops. The sequence goes on along the minus strand of VZRI01011647.1, from coordinate 6,516 downwards.
AAAAGCTGAGTTACACAGAAGTGTGTGAAAATGTCCAAAGCTACCTTCAGCTCTACTTCCTCCCATTTAGATGTTGTTAATTAATCCTTCTACAAGTCTGAATGAATGACATTAGAATATAAACCAAGCTATGTTCCAGCAGCGTGTATACACCATGGATTGCAATATGCTTTGAATGTTTTTTTAAATGCCCATGGTTTTGTTCCAAAGCCTGGCGTATTACCATGGCAGCTTTCTAGTGGGGCATCAGTCTAACATGCTGACATCAACTAAAAAGTTATAGAAACAACCCTGCCCTTTCACATACTTTACAAGTACAATGTGTTGGTGTTAGGCAATATATGAAGAAATACTAGGCAAAATAGTTCCCAAGAAGACGTGTATTTTGAATCTGGGGGCAAAGAAATACATGACAGAAAAGAGAAGTCCTAATGACACTGCTGAAGGCCCTCCTAGACAAGGGCAATTGTGAGATTTAAGTGTAACAAGTGACCATCAAAAGACTGTCCTCTGTTCTTCTTAATACATTTGCTCTACTTTTATGCTGGCAAGAGGTGTTTGGAAACACTAAGTAGCATAGTTGGTAAGAGGTGAAAAAAGAAGTTGTGCCAATAGTGACTTGTATTACAAAGGGTTGAAGTGGACAGGGTACTCTGCTGGGATCACTCTAATGACCAAAAGTAATGGTACGTTTGTACTATCAAATACCTGCATATTTCACAACTCAAATGGCATTTAGTCTTTGAAAATGGACAGATAAATGGTTCATCTGTCTCTGCTGAATTACAGTCCTTCATTGCTACTTTACAATATTCTCATCTTATGCAATTCGCTTAGCTTTCCCCCCATCTCCTTTGCCTTGTTTGGCAATGGAAATACTCTGCTGACTTGCCTGCTGTAGCTGCTGCTCCTCTTGATACTTCTGCTGCAGGCTGCAATAGAGACCCTGAGATTTAGTTCTAAATGAAATACTAATATAATCTCTCCTCTTCTTTTGCAATGTTTCATGTGAAATAGATATTCTAATTTAGGCGCTTGTTCCTTTGAGAAGTCTTCCAAGGTTAGTGAGGATTCAAAAATAGTTTGAAACAGAAACAACATAATCAAGAGTGTTTCAGGCTTCAATTTTCTTCCAGCAACTTTTGCTGTTTATTAGAAGGTAGTCCACGTTATTTCTACGAGTTATTCTGCAAGGAACTTTAGTCTATTAGTTATTTGTTCCCATTCTTTAGATGGATGCCCATGTAAATAGATTAAGGTACATAAAGAGGTTCTGGTGCTAAGAGAAGGGCTGTAAGTATATAGGATATGACACAATAAGAGAGTGTGATTTTGGCCCACTGAGTCCATTGTAGCTCAAAAGTTCCAAGGAAAGAGTCTCCTTACAGAAGTTATTAATATTGCAGTTATATGAAAGAACATAGAAGCAAGGGCTTCATCTGTTGAAGGGAGAAATAAAGTACTGTTTTCTGGAAAGGAAAGTGAATACTATACAAGCAATACAACGTGAAACAGTGTCTTAGCCTTGTTAGAACAATCCTCTAACATACCTTTGAGAAATGCTCATTGGGAATGTTGTACTCCCTTTGTCCACTAGATAGAAATACACTGCTGGCAATACCTTTAAAGATTTCTAGGTCAGGTGCAGTGGCAGTTTATCTGTATGTAGTTTCCTTTCTCTTTGATCTAGTCATCAATCTGGACATGTAGTGCAGTGACACTTGGGAAAAGTAGTCCTACAAAGATTGTTTGCAAGGGAGGATGTTTGGAAGACGACACCTCCACAACAAGCAGGACAAAACAATTAGGTATTAACCTGGGATCTTAATTACTGCAAAGCTCAAGAGACTGTGAGAGATTTCTGGAGATGTTGGGGAACTTGACAGGAAAGAAGAGGAGCAGAGTGATTTGGTTTAGGTGCTGAACCAGCAGAGAAAGGCAAAACAGAAGAATCTGAGGGGAGGAGTAAGAGAGGAGGAGCCTGTCTACTCAGGAATTCTTCAACTTAAACCCAAAGAATTCTATCAAGTGGTGAGGAAATGTAAACAGGGAAATATATAGAGATGCTTACTGGCTTTATGTCATGGGTTTTGGGGTTTAGGGTGGGGGCTTTTTTGTGCGTGGGGTTTTTTGTTTGCTTTGGTTTTTTTTGTTTGCAGCTGCTTGGGATTTTTGTTATTCTTTTGTTTTTCTAAAGCAGACCTAAAAACACAAGGAATGCCTCAAGACATAACTCATGTTCTGTCCATGATCATGGCAGTAGATAGCACCATTCAGGCAATTGTGTTTGCTTTATTTAGGAATAGTCATTAAATCTGCCAGGGTGACTGGAGAGGTGAGCTGGGAACCTTCAGGAACTTGCAGCACCGGAGCTCAAGACAGGAGTTTGCATAAACTGCTCAACAGGCTAAGGACGGAAGCTGTGGGTCTGGGACATACAGTTTCTATGAGAAGTCTCACGTCTTCTAGGAGAAAGGAAGAGCAGTATGTGAGAGAACCTGAGAAAAGGGCAAGTGCTGCGATGTGATTAGGTGTATGGCACATGAAGAACCTCCTTCAGATGAGGTATAAAATCCTCATCATAAACACGGTACTGTTCATTATGAGCAACTGAAGATCACAAAATCGTGTATCAGTCATATTATTAAAAATCTTTCCAAACACAACAGATTTGAAGAATGGTGTCAGGTCTGGCCCCATCTTTTCTGAATTCCCAGGAAGACAAAGGAGACTCACAGTCTGTCCTGATCATTAATACCTCCTCCACAACCCCCCAACAGCCTTGAGCAAATGCCAAAACTGAGAGCTCCTTACAGAAAGTGTCCTTCCATTATCTTGAGGTCAAATATGTGACTTATGCTTTTGTTGGACAGCAGAAAAGGGATGCATAAGATAAGTAAATCCTGTGCATCAAAATCTGTTTGCATCAAAACCAACAGCTGATCTTGTAAGACTGCTGCTCAAGGTAAAATATCTCCTTTAGAGAGGCAGTAGCTGAGCAAAGCTCCTGGATCGGCAGTAGATGTAGCCAAAGACACAAGTTGCAGCAATTCAGCTGTAAAGTAACACATAGCTAGCTTGCACAGCAGCAAGGCCTGCATAGGGTGAAAACACACCATTGCAACATCCCAACCAGAAGAAAATGAGAACATCCTAGAACTATGACTGTGTGAGGATCCCACCTTAAGCCTCTACATGCAAACCAACAGGCGCCAGATACATATCTTCCGTGAAGACTATTCTTCCTAAGCAAAGAAGTGATTTCACCAGGTGTAATTTCTGCCCAACCATTTCCTCACAAATTCAGTCCTCCACCAACAATACATTTCTCAACAGCATTAGGCCTGCAGGTGTGCCAGAGAAAGGCAACTGGGTATTTTCAGCACAGCTGCAGTACAGTGGCCTATCTCTCTTGTTCCATACACAAAAAAACATTCCTTCACAAAGCAGAGAGGAGTAAGAGCAGGTCAAATGATACTGCACCCAGAAGGATCTGACCTTTGATCAGGGTCTGGAGTGGCAGACCTCTAAGACCTGTCCTCCCTGCTGCTGCCATCATCAGGCAACTGCACAGTGCCCTGATACTGGTTCCAGTCTCATGTCCTGTCCCACTCCCTCAACATTATGCACGCTGTAGCCCCTCCACAACCTCTGCACTTGAAAAGTGATAAGGACACAGTGCTACTCGGGAACCCACTCTGTGTGGGAGATACTCTGACTAATTTTCCAGCAGTTTTTATTAAATATTTTACTTTTATGCACATATGCTCTTGTAGCCTATTTTTAAATTCAAAGGCTCTTGAGTTGGATACTCATCATCCAGCATCCAAGTTTAAACATCATCTGGGCTCAAGCCTTCACAATGTGTCTTACTGGTTGACAACCAGCTGAACATGAGGCAGCAGTGTACTCAGGTGGCACTGAAAGCCAATGGCATTCTGGCTTGTATCAGGAATAGTGTGGCCAGCAGGACTACGGATGTAATTCTCCCCTTGTATTGGGCACTGATGAGGCCTCCCCTTGAGTACTGGGGGCAGTTCTGGGCCCCTCACTTCAAGAAGGAGATTGAGGGGCTGGAGTGGGTCCAAAGGAACAACAGGACTGGAGACAGTTTGATGAGGGGCAGCTGGGGTTGTTTAGCCTGGAGAAAAGGAGATTCAGGGGGCACCTTATCCCTCTCTAAAACTCCCTGAAGGGAGGTTGTAGTCAGGTGGTTTTGTGACCTCCCAAGGCAACTAGCACAGGATGAGAGGGCAGGGTCTGAAGCTGCCAGGGAATGGTTGGATGTTAGGAAGCCCTTCCTCATGCTAAGGCTGATCAGATACTAGAATGGTGGATCTGACTCCACCCAGGGAGGTGGTGGAGTCCCCATCCCTGGAGACATTTAAAAAAAATTGTCTGTGCCATTTAGTGCCATGGTCTAGGTGATTGAGGTGATGTTAGGTCACGGGCTGGGCTGGATGAGCTCAGAGGTGTTTAACAGACTCAATAATTCTGTGATTCTGTTATTGCAAAACCACAGAGTTATTGCTTTCTGTTTTAAAGGAAAAGCTCACCAAAAATATTACAGCAAATATCTTCAATACCCAATGCTTTTCTCCTCCCTCTTCTTTTTCTTTTAAGCAATAAATAGCCTATTATTGACCAAAGATAGTGTGTATACATTAAAGACTCCCTGGAGAAAGCTCAGCCTTGCTGGCTTACCATGGAAGGTAAGAGACAAGTTGTTAACAATTACAGGATGACCTTAGAAATATGGGCTGTGAGAGATATTTTTATCCTTGGAGATTAAAACGTCCTGAACAATAGCAGATAAATAAAATAGAATAAAGCCATGAATAGCTGCTTGGATGGTGTCCTGGCTTAGAATGAAGGTCTAGATGGGTTCTGGGTTGGTGCCTGCAATCCAAGAACACCAACCAGCTCTCGTTGAGAATTCAACAGGCAATGAAGCAACTTCGCTAAAAAGAAAAGAATTTATTGAACCCACAACCAATGAGCAAAGGAAAAAAACCCAAATAAGTAAAAGAATCAAGTAAAGTAAAACAGAAACTGTATCATAAGGCCTTTACACACACTCTGAGAGAAATGAGAGACAGCTAACACATTTTTGCTTCAGATGAGAGCCCTGGAAACTTGGTGCATATGCTGCGAGGGCAGGAGGCAGGGCAACCAGCTCAGCTCTGGGGTTGTTTTTGGCTTTTCTTTCCCTTCTTTTCAGGCAAAAAAGTGCTATCGGCTCAGGAGCTCCTGAAGAGAAGAGAGGGGCAGCAGGCTAGGGTTACCTATGTGCTTGAACACAGTGACTTAGCAGAGGGAGGGACTGTGGCAGAAACTAAGTGAACTGGGCACTCATGCTGCCAGATCAGGAGGCAGCTTCTGCTGACAGGGGAAAAAAAATTAAAATCAGAGAGGACAGGGTGGTTACCATAAAACATGGAAACTACTCGGACAAAGGCCAGCAGAAAAACAGTGGGCGCCCAAACAGAGGGCTACACACAAGCATGCAGATGTTCAGGCAGGTGGTTGCAGTGAGTGCTGGAGCCTGCATTCGATATGGAGGATGGCAGGGACAACACCTGTGTTAGGCGTGAGCAGATGAGAGACCTGACGAACATGCTGGCTGAGCTAAAAGAAGAGGTGGAAAGACTGAGAGCTGTAAGAGACTGCAAAAGGGATATTGACTATTTCCATAATGTAATATCTACAAAACCTGAGCTAGGGTTAAGTCTTAGTGGATCAGAGGGTTCAATATCCTCCCATCAGCAAATCTGTCAGCATCCATGTAGTAACCCACAGGAGCAGGGTCAATGGGAACAGGTCTCCGCCCAACAGAACAAATGCAAACGGAACAAGTGTGCTACCTTAACAAGTTCACCACTTACAGTGCACTTGTAGAATAGGTATTGAGGTTCTGCAGGAGGAACAGGTCATCAGCAAGGATGAGAACTCAGAAAGACCAATAACTGCACCAAAGACAGGTTACCTCAGGCCAGCCATCAAAAACAGTCCTGGAAAGAAACCTTGAAAGGTCACTGTTGTAGGAGACTCCCTACTGAAGGGAACAGATGGCCCAATATGCAGACTGAACCCATTTCATAGAGAGGTTTGCTGCCTCCCTGGTGCCCATGTAGGGGACATTTTAGGTAAAATCCTCAACCTACTGAGACCTTCAGACTACTACCCACTTCTGGTCT
>VZRI01011646.1:4512-14694 GCA_013397515.1 Upupa epops | reverse complement strand
CCTCCTCTCATCCAGTCTCAATCTCCCCATCCCCAGCTCTGCTCTGCTCCAGGGCCCTTCTCTCAACCCCCATCCATTTCTGCAGCAGAGCTTTGCCCTGCGGACGTCACCGGTGCTTCCAGCCCCAGGAGCTGGCAGCCTCGAGAACGAAGGGCCCTTTGCCCAAACTCGAGAGTCCTTGTGACCCACGGGACCCTCAGAGGACGGGAGACCCAGAGGGAGGACGAACCCACCCGGCTCTCTGCAGTGGGAGCCCTCGCACGGCGCCTCTAACGCAGCGTGGAACGAGGCCGCGCGGTGCTGGCAGGGCACACGGCCCTGGCGTGGCGTGTGGACAGCTGGACCGGGAACAGGCCCTTCCGAGCCGCGAGGGACCGCGCTCCGACACTGCTCCGACACGCAGAGCCGCTGCTGCCCGTGTTCCACTCACGGGAAAGGACTCGAGGCTGAAAGCGCTGGCACCGCTGCTGCCTCAGCAGCCCGGCTGCTGCCTCGGAGCAGAGACACCAGGAAAGGATCTGCCTGTGTCAGGGGAGAAACAGAGCTGGGGGGTTGGCACCGACGGGGAAGAGCCTTCTCCTTGGGAACATCTGACGGAGCAGCGGGCGACAGCACCTGCCTGGAAGCCTGGGTGTCACTCGGTACCCGAGTGCTGCCTGCTCCAGTCCAAGTTTGCCTGAGCGGTGGCTGGGGATGGAGAGGAACCACCCAGCACACAGTGCCCTCCAGTTTGCCCTCCCTTTGTGACCATGATGCCAGCGTAGAATCCTTAGGGATCAGAGGGACCTGGAGAGATCCCCCAGTCCAGTCCCCCTGCCACAGCAGGAGCCCCCAGACCCAGTGGCACAGGAACACAGCCAGGCGGGGCTGGAACGTCTGCAGAGAAGGAGACTCCACAGCCCCCCTGGGCAGCCCCTTCCAGGGCTCCGGGACCCTCCCTGGGAAGAAGGTCCTGCTGAGATGGAGAGGGACCCTCCTCTGCTCCAGCTGGCACCCAGTGCCCCTTGTCCTGTCCCCAGATGCCCTTGAGCAGAGCCTGGCTCCATCCTCCTGACACCCACCCCTCACAGACTGAGAGACAGCAATGAGGTCCCCCCTCAGCCTCCTCTTCTCCCAGCTCCAGAGCCCCAGCTCCCTCAGCCCCTCCTCAGCAGGGAGCTGCTGATGTCCAGGAGCACCGCTATCCGCAGCGGGCTCTGCGCACGGGCAGCAGCAACCTTGGTCGTGGATCCACGCGGCGGCTGGGAAGCGGCGAGGTCCTCGCAACACCTTCCATCAATCTTCCTTCGTTCTTCCCCGCTTCTCCCCTGACCTGGATCCGGCTGCCAGCGGCACGTGAAAGAAATCACGCCGGCTCCTCCGTCAGCGGCGCCGCGGTTCCCCGCGCCCTCCCGCATTTGTCATTGCCAAAGCAGCGGAGTTTAATTAAGTGTTGTGAGCAGCCTAGTGAGAAACACGCTGCACACGAAACCCCTGTGCGGGCGCCTACTGGCTCCCTCCCTCCCTCCCTCCCGATCAGCGGGGTGCTCGCCGTGAATTCCTGCTGTCGAGGGAGCGGCGGCCGAAGGCACCTCGAGCGAGCGCGCGGCGAGCGCCGGCGCTGCGGAGGGAACGGCTCTGATTAAAGCGCCTTTAATTACGCCCGGGGTGGCCAGATGCGGGCGGTAATTAACGTGCCCGGCGCTAAACACCTTCTTCAGTGCTGACGGAGGGGGAGAAGCCCCCGCGCGGGGCGGCTGTGACCAGATTACACGGCAGATTGTCTCTGATGCAGCGAGCCGGTGGAGCGGCGCCCAGCGCGTCAGGCCAGCGCCTCGCTCGCAACGAAGGGCACGCGGCCGGCCCCGGCCTTCTCGCCACCCCCTCTCCTCTCTTCACCCCCACTCCCTCTCCTCAAAGATTTCCCCAGTTACAGATGTCGGGGGAGACCGGAACGGACGGCACAGGACACAGTGAGGAGGGGAGATGCAACGAACACTCAGAGAACCCTGAGTGCCAGCGGGGCTCGGAGGGTCGGCTGGGGGTTCCATCTAGAGAGGGGCTGTGGGGGCTGCTGGTTTCCCACCCACAACCCAAGCAGCGTCTGAGACGATGGTGCCCAACCCACTCGGCAGGGCTGGGGTCTGCAGGAACTCCAGCATCTTAAGGGTCTTGCACTCACAACCTCTCTCACAGGGACCCTCCTGCCTCAGCTCTCAGCTCAGTCAGAGAGTCCTTAGGGATTGGAAGGGAGCTGGAAAGATCACCCAGTGCAGTCCCCCTGCCACAGCAGGATCCCCCAGACCCAGTGGCACAGGAACACAGCCAGGCGGGGCTGGAACGTCTGCAGAGAAGGAGACTCCACAGCCCCCCTGGGCAGCCCCTTCTAGGGCTCCGGGACCCTCCCTGGGAAGAAGGTCCTGCTGAGATGGATAGGGAACCTCCTCTGCTCCAGCTGGCACCCAGTGCCCCTTGTCCTGTCCCCAGATGCCCTTGAGCAGAGCCTGGCTCCATCCTGCTGACACCCACCCCTCTCATCAACCTTAGAAAGGATCAGCTCATGCATTTGGGGAGGGGGTTTTCCCTGCAGGAGAGAAGTGTTTCAGTCCCAGCGGGGTTGGCAGGAGAAGGTACCCCCAGCCCTGTGATCCCAACACAAGGAATCCTCCTGGGAGCGGGTGAGGAGTTGCCCTCTGCAGACTCGCATCCATCTCCCGGGCTCATCCCCTGATGGCTACCTCCAAGCACCAGCACAGCCACCCCTGCAGACGCACGCACGGCCTCGCTGGCACCACCCACAAGACCAGGGGGTACCGGTGAGGGATTCAACCCCCCCAGCCCCACGGAAGGCTGTGGGGAGGGTGCAGAGGGGAGGGAGGGGATCCTGTAGCGCTGGCCTCAGCTCTTCAGCCCTTCCTGCTGGAGCCCAGCCCCTCGAGAAAGCAGAAGGGACTCCCTGTTCAAACCCTATTTACCAAGGTATTTGTGCCCCCCCTGCCCCTGATGCCCTCCTCTGGGAGGGGGGTCCAGCCGGACTTCTCCCTCCAGGCACTTCTCCCTCTCGAGTTACTGCCACAACCCCAGCAAATCAATGTCCTCTCACAACTCCCGGCAGCCTGGAAACTGGAAAGGAAGCTGCCAGCATCGCTGACCTCAGCTCAGCACCAGGCATGAGGTCCACGCCTGACTGCCAGCCCACGGAGCCAGGCGGAAAGGGGCTTCAGCCACCCCCTGCTCCCGCTGGTGCCCAGCAGCTCCCAACGGATAGAGAAGCGAAAGGGTCAGGCAGGGCCGTGGTCTGGGAACCATTACCGGTGGGTACCCAGCGGTGGGGGCAGCAGGAGCTCCAGCTTTTCCCCTGTGAGGGCACGGGGTGTCTCCCAGCTCGAGCATCTTCGGGATGTCCCGAGCAGGGCCAAGCTCTCGGGAGCTGACCCACAGCAGCCCCTGGCAGCACGGACAGGCTCCCCACTCTTTTAAAGGCTGGCAGGCACCTGGGGTGAGGGATGCTCCGTGTAGCTGGGCACTCCATGTGTGAACAGGCCCTTCCTTCAGCCGAAGCAGCAGCATGTCAGGGTGGCCCCGACATCCTCCCGCAGCCAGCTGGCCACCTCTGGAGAAGAGCATCTCCCCCAGACCTGACTGACTCCAAGGGCTGCTTGCTTTTTCTCCTCTATCTCTGTTAACTTCATCGGAGGCAGCTGCCAGGCATCTCCTCCCTCTGCACAGTGTGCGACCAGTTCTAGGCAGCACTTGATCCTGCAAGCAGAGGACACTGCTGCAACCACAGCTGCCAGCAGCACAGACCAGGGGAGACAGGGCAGGGTGGTGGCTCAGGACACCCACGGCACTGACTCCCAGGCTCCTGGACCAGATGATCCTCAAGGTCTCCTCCAACCCAGAAGTCTAGGTTTTCCTCCAGGGCCCATGGAGAGGCTGCCCAGGGGGGCTGTGGAGTCTCCTTCTCTGCAGACGTTCCAGCCCCGCCTGGCTGTGTTCCTGTGCCACTGGGTCTGGGGGATCCTGCTGTGGCAGGGGGACTGCACTGGAGGATCTTCCCAGGTCCCTTCCCATCCCTAAGGACTCTGTGGAGAGGCTCCACCAGGGCCAACAGAGGCTCTGTTGCCCCAGAGGAGGAAGGAATCTGCTGTGCCAGGCAACACGTGAGCCCAGACCTCAGCTGCCAGGACTCCTCATGCAGAAGGTCTGCGGTGCTGAGTCTTTCCCTCCAGCCCTGGCTGCTCCTGGAGAGACGGTGTCCACGGCGCTGTGGTGTCACTTGTGGGCAGTGAGACATCACAGCAACCGCCCTCCCTCGATCCAGCCCCTGTTGCTAGAGGAAAACCTGAGCTGGAATGATCCTGAACCAACAGCACGAGCCTCGGGGTTTAGTTTGTCCAAGAGGTAACGGCCCCCGAAAGGAAAACAGAGGGGTAAGCGATGCTCAACACGACGGCAGCCACGGGAGGGCTTGGAGGGAGCGCTCTGGGCGCAGACCCACAGCCTCAGAGCCTCTGACTAACCGACTGAGCAGGGCTGGCAGCGCCAGCCGAGTCTCCCACTGCAGCACGGAAGCATCAGCCACCCTCTCCCCAGGGATTCGCCCTTCCCAAACACCAAGCACTGCCCATCCGCAGAGGCTCCCTCCCTTCCCAGCCCTCTGCTCAGCGCTCGGCCGGGGCTGCGCGGGGGGCTGAGGGCGAGCGCAGTCAGGAGTAAATGGAGCCTGTAAGGGCGCTCATTTGCCTCCTCAGCGCCCGGGTGAGGAGGGAGGTGAACGGCACGGCTGCGCGACTGCTGGCCACTTGGTTTAGGCACTTAGATCTCTACTCCCTCTCACCGTGGCTCTCAAGTGTTTGCCGGGCGAAGGTGGAGGCTTTAATTGAATTGGAGTGTGGGGACCTCAAGTATTTTTATTATTACTTTTAGTTCCCTCACCTTTCGCTTCCATTAGCGGGGGACGGCGGGCGCCGTGGGGACGCAAGCGGAGCTGGCTACGGCAGCCAGGCACCACGACCTCACCCGGCAGGAAAACAATGCCAGCCCCCCAAACGCTGCAGCTCAAGAGCTGAGAAAGCCCTCGACACTCCCCCAGGTTCCAGAGCCGCTCTGTTTTCACTGTGTAGAGCGTGGCCGAAGGCAAGAGGGGGTCCTGCTCCAAAAGTCACCCCTGGCGCCCGCTGTGGCCTCAGCGGGGTGCTGGGCTCAAGCAGCTTTGCCTGGGCTGCAGCATGTAACTGCATTCCTCCATCAGGGGAGAGGCGAGAGGAAGGGCTTCACCTCCCCAGAGGAACCCCGGGACCTTCTGTCCTTCAGGCTTGCCCCACACACAGGGCTGGGGGGAGCGGAGACCCTAACATCCCTTCCTTCCACGCTCACAAAGAAGATGGAACAGGAGGAGAAAGACAAAGGCAGGGATGGAACACGGGGCACAACCGTCCCTGCGCAGCCAGCGCCTCACGTAGCTCTCCCATCACCTGCGGGAAGGTGCCGGGCAGCTCTACCAGACTCGCTGCCTCCTTCCATGTGGAGGACAGAGCAGGCAGCTCCTGAACCCCGCGTTCTGCATGCATGTGCACTCACCTTTCCCACCCCCTTCTGTAAAATAGTCCTCACCGGAGTGTTTTGCCCCAGCTTTCCTCCTCTTCCAGGAGGAAGCTCCAGTGCCAAGAGAACCCTGAACACCAGAGAAGCCCCGTGCACTCCCCTGCAGAGCAAACCTCATGCCCACTCACACCCGGGGCTGGGGAAGAGTGACCTGGAGAGCATCAGCACGTGGGCTGCTCCGGCTCGGCGCTGCATCCAGGACTGGCTGTGGGGACTGGGATCTCTGGCTACCGGCCACTTGGAGCTACGGGCACATGGTTATCACCCTGGTAGTAGAAGAAAAGCAAGACCCCCCCCAAAGTAAACCCTCTCCCAGAGGGAAATCCAGCCAACAGGCTAAAACCCTGCCCTAAAGCGATGGCTCCCAGGCTCTGCCAAGAGGAGCCGGGATGTCGGTGCTGGGGGGCCGAGGCAGCGCTGAAGCGCTGGGGAACCGCTGCCTGCCGTGCACGCTCACACGAGAGCCCGCGGAGCGAGCCAGGAGAGAGCATCCCCCGCGGAAACGCACTGACATATGTCGCCTGCGCCTCGCACGCCAAAGCCTCCGGCATCACTGGAAGCACCGGGCTACCAGGAGAGTCCTGAGGAAGCCCAGGGCACCTGAAGGACGCTGAGCCCCCCCCTCAGCCCCATCTCTGCGACGGATCGCAGCTGACGCATTCAGAGCAGCAGACAGGTGCCCCCAGAGGGCAATTCCGAGCATCCAAACCAGAGAAGCCCCCCTGGGCTGCTGGAAGAGCGGGGATCTCGGCTGGAAGGCAGCGCAGCCCTTCCACGCCCGTGCGGATGGGCATCCCCCGGCTGCAGAGGGATCCATCCAGCCGCCGCCTCGAGGGTATTCAGCACCACCCGTCCCTCGCAGCCCCTCTCTGTGGAGACCCTGGGGCTGAGCAGGACGGCTCCCTGCAATTCAGCTCTCCCTGTTTGAGCTTTGGTTTCGTTTTGGTTTGGTTTCAATTTTGTTTAATTTGATTTTTAATTTCATTTTGGTTTTATTTAATTTTTAATTTCATTTTTTGTTTAATTTTTGTTTCATTTCTTATTTCATTTTTGCTTAATTTCATTTTTTATTTCATTTTTGTTTCATTTAATTTTTCATTTCATTTTTTATTTCATTTTTTATTTCATTTCTGTTTCATTTTTATTTTATCTTATTTTTTATTTCATTTTTAATTTCACTTTTATTTCATTTTTAATGTAATTCTTAATTTTTTATTTCATTTTAGTTTCATTTTTTATTTAATTTTTAATTTAATTTTTATTTAATTTTTGTTTCATTTTTATTTCATCTTTTATTTCTTTTTTTTGTTTCAGTTTTATTTCATTTTTAATTTTTTATTTTTGTTTCATTTGATTTTTTTTTCATTTTTCATTTCATTTTCTATTTCATTTTTTATTTTTTATTTCAATTTTGCTTGATTTCATTTTTTATTTCCTAATTTCATCCTTTATTGCATTTTTGTTTGATTTTCCTTTCATTTTAAATTTCATTTCATTTTGATTTCATCTTTCTTTGATTTCATTTTTTCTCTCCCTTTTTATGCCGTTTTTGTTCCACTTTCCTCTCATTTCCTTTCGCATTTCATTTCTCCTTTGACTTCCTTTTGGTTTGGTTCTGTCTCCCTTGTTCCTCTCTCTCCTCAGCATCTCCCTGCCTCCCCGGGGCTGGGCCGGACACCCAGGGAGGATGGAAAGAGCAAGTGGGGCAGCCCAGGCACTTGCAGCCCTGACTGCTGAAGGGACTGGGAACGCGAGGTGCTCGGAGCAGCAAGGAGAGCCCAAACCACCAGAGCCACAGCCCACGAGCACAGACCCAGAGGGACCTCCAGACACTCTGCAGCAGCTCCCTCTGCAAGAGCTGGGGGTGGCAGGGGGACAGCAGGGACTCTGTGCCCACTCCCCCACAGCAAACACCCAGCAGGCACTCGGGGCTCCAGCAGAGCCTGAGGAACCCCCACACGACAGGGGGAACAGCCACAGGGCTCTGTGCAGCCAGCGCTGCCATCACTGGGCAGAACTGGCACAGTCTGGCTGCCAGCAGCCAAATCAGTCACCACGGGCTAGCAAAACGAGACCCCGGGTGCCCAGCTACGGCCACGCAGGAAGAACTCCACTCATCAGGACTGAGATTCTGCTCCAGGGACAGTTACCCCAACCCCAGAGCCGATCCAGTCAGCTGGACTGGAAGAGGGGCATCACACAGCACAGGCCTGCGGCAGAGAGCTCCCAGGACTGAGCATCACGGAGTGATGGGCTGGAAAGAGTGAACCCACCCTCTGCTGAGGAGAGGCTGAGGGGGCTGGGGCTCTGGAGCTGGGAACAGAGGAGGCTGAGGGGGGACCTCATTGCTGTCTCTCAGTCTGTGAGGGGTGGGTGTCAGGAGGATGGAGCCAGGCTCTGCTCAAGGGCATCTGGGGACAGGACAAGGGGCACTGGGTGCCAGCTGGAACAGAGGAGGTTCCCTCTCCATCTCAGCAGGACCTTCTTCCCAGGGAGGGTCCCGGAGCCCTGGCAGGGGCTGCCCAGGGGGGCTGTGGAGTCTCCTTCTCTGCAGACGTTCCAGCCCCACCTGGCTGTGTTCCTGTGCCACTGGGTCTGGGGGATCCTGCTGTGGCAGGGGGGTTGGACTGGGTGATCTTTCCAGGTCCCTTCCTATCCCTAGGGATTCTAGGATTCTATGACCTTGTGCTCCTGTCCCTTCGCATCCAAAGGTCCAGCTAATTTCTGAGCTCTGCTCTCCTCTGGAAGCTTTGAGGGAGATGTGCACCCCTCCTCACCGGCCCCAGCCGGGTCTGGCTGGATTCAGGTACAAAAACACTTCCAGTTCCTTTGCTCCAAGCCCAGCTGGCTGCTGCTTCAGCCCCAGGGTGAGCAGATACTGCTGCTGCTCTGCACCTCACCTGACCAAGGGGAGGATGGAACAGCAGACCCTACCTGAGCGAGGAGGACCCCCTCCTTCCAGCTAAACCCTCCCTGAGCTGTGGAAAACTTCTCCAGAGGGCAAGAATCTCCGATGGACACCCTCACATTTCACAGCAGCCCAGAGAGACTGGGGCTGGCAGAGCCCTCCGAGCTCCTCCAGCCCAGCCCAGCCCCTAACAGCACCCCAGTGGCCACCCCAGGGCACTCAGGGCCACAGCCAGGCTGTCCTTCAACACCTCCACACACGGGGACTCCCCCCCTGCCCTGGGCAGTCCAGTCCAGGCTCTGAGCACCCTTTCCCTGAGGAAGGGCTTCCTGACAGCCAACCTCACCCTCCCCTGGCAGCTTCAGGCCCTGCCCTCTCCTCCTGGCACTGGGTGCCTGGGAGAAGAGCCTGACCCCCAGCTGACTGTATGTGAAACCAGAGCTGCTCAGGGAAGAGCCTGAGAAGAACCCCCCCACACATTTTCTCCCTCTTAAGAGTATCCCCCCCTAAACCCATCGACTGTCTAAGCACCCCGCAGCGATGGGCAAGAGGGAGGCCAGCTGTGCCCTGAGCCCACCCCAGCACCCTCTCTGTCCAAAGTCACTCTGTGCCGTGCTCAGCGCCGCGGGTGAGGGAAGGCAGGGACTGTTTTGATCCAGTCCTTCTCTATTTGCTTTGCTCGCTCTATTTCTCCCCCCCTCCCTGCACTGCTGCTGGGCTCCGATTTGTAAATAAAAATGCAAATCCTCCCGAGGCAGCAGTAACCGTGTCCTGGGGTGCCACGCGACTCTTATTGCTGCCATAAATAACCCGCCGCCATCCGACTGCCGTGCACAGCATGAGAAGCAGACAGACAGAACCCTGCACCCCAAAGCCAAGCAGAGCAGCCCACAGGGCGTTAAACAGCCCCCCCTACCCCAGTCTGCTGCAGCCTCCCAGCCTGGGGTCATCTCCACTGGTCCCTGGTTCTCTCTCGCTGCACAGGCTGATCTGGACTCTGCCTGCACGTCCCACGAGGGTCCCAGCTGCAGGGGCAGCACGGGCAGTGCCACCACTGCCAAAGCAGACACCGTCTGCACTGGGGAGCTGAGGCACCTACTCTGCACAAGGAGTAAGTCCCATTCCTGCAAGGCCTGGCATGGCTGCAGCCCTGCGGTGCCCACAGCACTGTGCGTGTGCTCCTCAGTGACTGCATCATCACCCCTTGGTGACTCCTCTCATCCCCACAGCCCTAGTGATTGACTCCAAAGCGCAGGAGCAGCACAAGAGGGAGGTTCAAGTGGCCAGAGACCAGTGCAGAGCAACCTCAGTAATGCGGTGACTCAGGTGGACAGGGTGCCCGGGGAGGCTGTGGCTGCTCCATCCCCCCTGGCAGTGCCCAAGGGCAGGTTGGCTGGGGCTGTGGGCGCCCTGGGCTGGGCAGAGGTGTCGCTGCCCATGGCAGGGGTTGGCACTGGGGGAGCTCTGAGCTCCATACCCAACCCAGTGTGGGGTTCTAAAGGTGCTGTCGCAGCAGTCCAGAGCAGCATCAACCCTGGCATCGACCTCCTCCGACTGTGGTGCCCAAGGCCACGGGCAGATCCTCCGCCACAGCCATGTGTGCTGGATCCGAGGGTCCGCGAGCCCTCCAGCCATCCCACACCACCTCTATTTCCACGTGTAACGATAACTGCTCGTCTTTCCCCTTA
>VZRI01011645.1:401292-415497 GCA_013397515.1 Upupa epops | reverse complement strand
CTCTCGGGATCGGCGTGGCTCGGACCGGCTTCGTCACCCCGCGCTCACCCCGGGCTCCCGCAACCGGCGGGGCCGGGGGGCCGCTGTCTTGGGCCGGGTGCTGAACGGCCCCGTGAGCGCTCTCTGCCAGCATCGCTCGTATTGCCTGTATCTTTCCATCCCTTACACCCCTCATACCCCGCATCCCTCATATCCTCCACACACTTCATGTCCCTCATAACCTGCATCCCTCATTTCCTTGGCATCCCTGCTATCCCGCATCCCTCATATCCTTTGCATCCCTGCTGTCTCGCATCCCTCACATCCCTCCTGTCCGCAGCAGCCTTCATTTCCCGCACATCCCGCAGCCGCTGCGGGCGCACCGGGCAGAGGCCGAGGGTCCGCGGGACCGTGCAGAACGGCCGGGTGGCCGGTTTTGGGGTGGGGGGCAGCCCCGCATTGTCCCGCGGAGCGCGCGTGGGCGCCCCCTTGAGCGGACGCGGGGCGCCGCAGCCCCCATTGTTCTGTGGGGGCCGGGGGAGGGGAGTTCGGGAAGGGCAGCAACCCCCGGCAGCCCAGCACCGCGCTGGGGGGGTGGGGGTCAGGGGGCCTCGGCGTTGCCGGAGCTGCCCCTCGCCCCGGAGCGCATGCAGGGGGGTGTTCGAGGAGACCCAGGGAGCCTTTGCCGGAGCCGGAGCCTCCCCGGGTGGTTCTGTGTCCTGGGAGCTCCGCACATCCCGCAAAGAGCAGGGCATAGCTTTGCGGGGGTGGGGAGCCGCGAGTGCTGGGGAGGACCCGGTGGGTTCTCTCCCCTCCTTTGTCTGAATCAGGGGGAACGATGCGGTTTGAAGGGGGGCGAGCCCCAGAACCCCCTCCCTGTACCCTGTGGCAGGCCAGCTTTTGGGACCTGGGGGGGCAGCCTGTAGAGGGGGGCAGACTGCAGACCCTCACCCTTGACCCGCCGAGATCCCACCCTCCGCCTGGGAATCCCCTCTGCCAACACGGAGGACCCTCACACCCTATTTAGAGGTGTAGGGTGCTCCCTTCAGACACTCCTCAGTAGGGAGGTGGGGGCCCTGCATTTGGGGATGGAGTGCAGCAGACTGGGGGGATGAGGGCCCCCAAGTTATCGATGGCTGCAACCTCTGCCTGATCCCAGATGGGAGATGCTGTGGGTTGGGGTCTCTGAGACCCTCTCAGAGCATTGTGGGGCTTTCTCAAGGGGAAGGAGACTTTGTGGGGTCATGCTGTGTGGTTTGCTGGGTTCCACAGCCCCTCTCAGAGCCCAGCCTGGTCAGGAGGAAGACTGGGGGCCAGGATGCTGATCTCCTCAGCTCTAACAGCAACCACAAACTCCTTCTGGCACTTCCAACCTGCCCTGGGTATCCAGTGCTTCTCTATTTACAGCCAGATGATGATCTGTGACAGAGGAACGGGTTTGTCTGCAACAGGAGCACCAGAGCAGCAGAATCCTAGACTGGTGAGGTTGGGAGGGACCTCTGGGGGGATCACCCAGTCCAGCTCTCCTGCTCCACCAGGGTCACCCACAGCAGCCTCCCCAGAATGGCACCTGGGTGGGTTTGGGTCTCCAGGGAAGGGAAGAGGGGTTGCGGTTGTGTGTTTCTTCCCGCCGGAGCACACGGTGATGTCGCCTTCGCAAACAAAACGCGTATCTGGAGGGAAATCGATGCAGATAATGTTTAGAAGATTAAAAGAGCATTAATGCTGGCAACGGGAGCATAAACGCGTGGACCCAGTTCTCATTGATCTGGAACCTGAGACGGCTCGTTTCCAGTAATGCTGCTCGTGCTTTTCCTTCCCAGCACCCGTCCTGGGTTGGGGTTCCCCATGGAGAACCAGAAATGGGGCAGAAAAGCCCTGACCTCTGCCCATACAATCCTGTCTCCGTTTCCCCAACGGCCCAGGATGCCTTTGCACTGAGGAGTAAAGTTGGAGACAGCTCGGTGACCNGTTGTTGTTGTTGTTACCACGTGTGAATACAGAGCCTCATTGCCTCGGTGCTTCCTTCCTCCCTCCTCTTCGCTCGCCAGCTGAAGTCCCTCTGAGCAATGGGAATGAGCCGAGAGCCTTTCAGGTTTCTGAAAGACCGTTGTCTGGGAAATATCTCACGGTTCACTGCTAACATTTTAATATTAATTGTGTCAGATGTGCTGGGTTTTATATTAGTTTAATATTAGCGTGTGCCTGAGCTGTGTGCATGTGGCACTTAGGCTGACATGGGTTAGTGGGGACCTCTCAGTGCTGGGCTCGATGAGCTTAAAGGTCTCTCCTAACCTAAACAAGTCCGTGATTTCCCACTGCTCCTTTAAGTTGTTCCCAAACAGGATGAAAATCTGTTGTGCTCGGAGAGAAGTCTCCCCTCTCCCTGAGGGATTGGGACCGGGGGGGCAGCTGGGTCAGACCCGCTGCTTTTGGGGACAGCGAGGGTCCCTGCTCTCCCCTGTGGGTCCCTGTGCTCTCCCTCGAGGGTCTCTGCTTTCCCCAGGGCTCTCTGCTGTCCCCGGGGGCCCCGTCGAACCCGCGCGGCGGCGGCCCGGTCNACAGGGGAGGGATGGAGCCCAGCAGGGAAGTGCTTGAGGTTGGTGATCCGAAAGGTCTCTTCCAGCCAGAGAGAGCCAGCCCGTGATGTGGTGATTCCTAGCACTGAACCAAGTACATGAACAGGTGCATAAAGACCCTTTGAGAGGTGCTTAGTGGCTTGAACCATTGGTGTTCAGCTATAGATCAGTGGTTACGGCTGAACAACCCGTGTGGTAAACTGTGGGTCCGGGCAATGACTCCTATTTCTCAGGTACTGCTTTCTGACAGTCTGTCCTGCCTGTCCTTCGGTCCTGCGTGCTTTCCCAGGCTTTTCCGCCCTGCAGAAATGTGAGTAGTGTTTTTCGTGAAGGGAATCAGTTTCTCAGCAGGCTGATGAAGAGAAATCTGGCCATGTTTGTAGGTGTAGGCATCCCTGTCATTTCCCTCCGCTTTTTTGAGGCCCGGTTAGCCCCTCCGTACACGTTACTCAGCCTGAGCTTTTCTGATCTGTTCCTCACCCTTTTCTTACAAAGAGGTTTCCCAGCCTCTCGTTTTCCCAGTATCTCGTGGCGTTCAGCATGTGAGGCAGCCCAACGCAAGTATCCCCCCCGCAGCAGAAAGCTGCCAGAATTCCCCTGTGGTGAGGAGCACAGGAGGGAGAGAACATTTTAAGAAGAGGATTATTTTGCAGAGACCAGTGCTGTTCCTTCCCCTGCTGTTCACACAGCCTTTGTCTTAAACTTTGCGCTTTGTTCCGCGCCGTGGCCCCGGCTGCTCATCCTCAGCACTTCTCCCTTGTGCGCAAAATCTTGCCCTAGATGTCCCTGCCATCCACCAGCTGCGAGTGGCTTTTTCATCCCTTCCAATTAGCCATTACTCAGAGGTGAGGAGCTTCTTGCCAGTAGCCCAATGAGTCTGCTCTGAGTCTCGGAGCACTAAGAGTAGCAGCCTCTGTGCATCAGAGGAGCAACCCTGTGGCTGCCTTCAGAGCGGGAACCGGGCTCGGCAGGTGTACAGGGATTAATCTAGTGGGAAAAGCAGGGCTGAAAGGACTCGAGACATCACTTGTCCTGACAGTCTGTCCAGTTCCTCACCCGTCTCCAGCGACGGGGATTTCTCAGGCTACCTAGGCAATCTCTGCACGGGCTTACAGGGGCAAAAAAAATCCTTAACGACTGGCCTTAATCTCCCTTTTTGTCTTTTAAATCCTCCACCTCTCATCTTATCCCTGCCAGACACAGCAAAAAATGACTCCCTCTCTTCTGATAGCAGTCTCGGTGTATTTGAGACTCCTCTCTTGTCTCCAGAAAGAACCCCATCATACTTGGGCGGTGAATATGCAGGGAGAGCATTACATGCGGTGGGACACACAATGCATCTCTCCTTCCAAGGGAAGGGGTTTTGTACCCAGCTCCATCACTCTTGCAGACTTTTTGCATAAAAGGCTCTCTGATCTGCAGAGGGGGTTTGCACGCAGAAACCGTGCACAGCAGCCGAATCTCCAGTGGGTCCAGCGATAGGATCGGCCAGACAGCGCGCTGATGGCAGATGGAGAGGCAATCAAGAAAGACATGGGAGTGTTTTTGGGGTTTTTTGAGCTATAAAATCAAACTCCTCCGCGGTGGACAGAAGGCGACTCAAACCCCTGGCAAAAGCTGCGCAGAGGAATTATTAGACAAGCGATAGAGGCTGGCAGCTTCCCAACACGCAAATTGTCTCCGAGACCAAAATATCTCTAA
This sequence comes from Upupa epops, assembly GCA_013397515.1. NCBI lineage: Eukaryota > Metazoa > Chordata > Aves > Bucerotiformes > Upupidae > Upupa > Upupa epops. The sequence continues at coordinate 411,238 of VZRI01011645.1, read as the reverse complement.
GTAAGCAGGGAACATATTTATGAGGAGTGGTGATTTTCCAGCAGATCTCATCTTGTCATAATGGGCATTTAAGAACGGGGCCCTGCGCTGAGGCATTAAGCTTTGGCAAGCAGCGCACCGCTGGAGGAGATTGAGGAAGAGCAGGAGGAAGTCTTCCTCAGAGAGCTGCCCACACATCTTCTCTGCCTCCCTTCTCTCGGTGCCTGCCATGACCCAGAGCACTCCTATCAGGAGAGGATACAGGCACCTTCCATGGCACCCACGGGACTCTGTTTGCGACTGGTTTCAGTGTAAGGTGCTGGGGGGAACCGCAGCCTGGGTGTCAAAGCGACATAGGTGAGATATTTCCACTCCTAGCCTGCTCCGAGACTGCAGAGTCGTGCTCAGTGCTTGCTCAGCTCCCTCAGCTTTACATTCCCAGTCCCTGAAGCACTTGCCATCCTCTGTGGGGAGAAGGTGGTGGCTGCACTCTGGTAGCGGAGGAGATGTGCTGGTGCCTCCCTTGCAGGCGCTGCCACAACAGGCAGGGCTGTGGGGAAAGGTCTGGTTGCAGCTCTGATGAGGGGAATATAAATCCTTCTTACACAAAAACGCTGTAATTCAGCTGGAGACTGTTTGGGGGTTCAGAAGGGAGAGTCTCCAGAACAAGAGGAAACCAGAGGATGGAAATGAATGGCTGCTGTGCGTGAGGGCTCCAGCGTGCGGCTGTGACTGTCTCACAGGCACCCCTTCTCGTGAAAGCAGGTGTCTGAGGGGAGAAGGAAGACCCCATAAGCTCCTGTCCTGCAACCAGGTTATGACAGGAGCTGGCTGGTGATCTCGGCAGGCGGAAAATCCCATACATCCCCCAGCCACTGCGAAAAGAGACCTTGGAGCTCACATTCACATCTGGAACAGAGATCTGTCAGCATTTGGGTCTGTTCCTTCTGCAGCTGGTTCACAAAGAGGGCTGGGTGCTGGGTGTCAGGGGACCCACACCGGCCACAAAACAGAAACCAGGGGACAGCCCAGCCAGAGCCTGCAGCCGCTCGGTGACAGGGAGAGCTGAGCCGTGCTGCCTGCTCACCAAGCCCCGCTCATTCCCACCCTGGAGTGCCATAAATTGGCCCTATCCCATCTATTATTTATTATTCTGGTTTAATGATGGAGGTATATTACACTAGTACTTAGAGGCCCCTGTCAGCGAGCGTGTGCTGAGAGGGGTGTTGGAGCGCTGCGCAGGGGGGGAGGCAGCCCCTGCCCCGCAGAATTTACAGCCCAATTCCAGCCCGCTGGCAGATTTACAAGAGGTTGGACACAAACAGCCTGAGACCTGCTACATGCCAGCGAGAAATGGAGAAGGACCGGCTCCCCAAACCCGTTCATCTTCCCTTCTCAGAGAGCTGGAGGATGCGAGAGCTGGAGACAGAGTGTGCTCACTCCGTGCCAGAATTGAGAGAGGGTTAAACACCAGGTTGAGGACCAAGAGCCCCCCTTCCTGACAGCAAATAATGAGGTTGTGTGCTTCTTTCTGGGAATCCCTGCATCTCCAAGCAGGAATCGCAGCTGGGGAACAGCCCGTGGTTCTGGGAGGGTTGATGTGTGCGAGCAGATGAGACCTTCTCCAGTAGCAGCAGAAGCGGCGAGTCAACCCCTCGCGCTGGACTTGTGCAGCATGCTCTGGTGCCCCAGAGCACCCCCGGGGACGGCAGCGGCGGGGAGGGCTGCGCACGGCCGCGGCAGATGGGGACGGGCAGGTGAAGGCAGGCGGGCCCCGTGGCCCGGCAAGGCGATTATTTGCATCTTCATTCCGATGGTTGCGCGTTACATAATGATCCTGTACACAGCGGAGTACTTAACCTAATTTGTATCGATCGCAATCGCTTTCATTTGTGCATACTTAATTCAGAGAGGTAATCAAATTGATCTCCCAGGCCCCGGGTCTGAAGCGGCTGCGGCAGCGTGGATGTGCAGGAGGCTGCTCTAAGTGAATCACGGCGAAAGGGAAACACTTTAAACCTTGGGAAAACCTTCTGATGGTCATTTCATTCTCCTCACTATTACCAACCTAATTGGATTTCCTCCACATCGAGTTCCCTCCGAAATCCAATTGAGGAACGTTTGGGTTTAGGTCCATCAGGCTGATAACCGGGTTTAGGTGGCTTCGTGCTACCCCCGCACGGCACCGCACGCGGGGGTCGATAGTCACGGCTTACCCGAACGAGCCATGGACAGAAATGCCTCGCCGCTGGCTTGGGCCAGTGTTGTTCTCCACACAGCTCCTTCTGAGCATCTGCTCTTGGTGTCACAGCCGGGGTACCGGGGGGTTCCTTACCCTGAGCAACCACAGAGAAGCAGGCTGTGAGAGACAAAGGGAGGGGCTTTTCAGCAGGAGGAGAGTGTGAAGCAGAGCCCTGGATGATCACCGACTGCTAGACAGTCCTGCAGGGCTTCTGGTTAAACCCCCTCACCCAACCAGTTCACGAGTGGGGATGGATACCGGAGGGAGGAGATGGGGGGGCATGGGCTTCGTGTTGAGGTTTTGTTCCTGTGACAACCCACTGTCCTAGGACTCGGATCCTGGGCTTGGTTCCACGCAGCTGTGGTTGGTCCCAGGATTCTGGGGTTCTCTGCCGGGTGTGGGCCGTGGGCTGCTCCGGGTGTTGTGGCCACCAGCAGCTAATGCAAATAACAGTACCTGTGCTGATTGTGAGCTCGATAAATGACCATCGGGGGGTTTCCCAAAGCTTTACAGCATTCTTCTCTCACTGTGATTCTCCAGCCCCCAGGACCCCTCCCTGGCTCTGTCCTCATCTCCCTTCTGGAGAGCCAGTGAAGGGGAAGCGGTTGGGGCCCCCAGTTCCCTGCAGGGATCATCCCTGCCCAGTGCCTGGGGTCTGGAGGTGGGATTTATCTGAACACTCATGGTGAGGTAGATCAGGTTTGGCCTTCCTGTGTCCAGAGCAGTGGATGGGTCTGTCTGGGCTAGCGTGAGCAGCTGGTGGTGGGGATGCTGCTGCCTGCAGGGCTGCGAACGCGGCGTCAGGGCCCGTAGCGCTGTGCATTGATCGCTCTGAGCTGCTCGACGTTTCAGCCATTAACGATGGAGCCCGGTGGATATTTTTCCATGATGAGACGGAGCCAGTGTCCTTCCCGCTGCCACCGCTCACGGAGAGTTGGCCGCTGGGGAGTGGGATGTGGGATGCCCTGCTTTTTCATGCCTCATGCTGGGTGAAACGGTCCCAGCAGTCGGGGCAGCTGGCAGGGGAACGGGAGGTGCTCGGTGGGGTTTTACCCGGTTCCCAGGTGGGAGCAGCGCTGGGTAGCCCGGCCCCAGGGCTGGATTTGGCTCTGTGGCTGGCACAGGGGTCAGGAGGGGACAAAGCCGGGAGGGATGACAGCCCGCCTGCCTCTGCTGCCGCTGCCTCGGGATGGAGCAGACTCTTTCAGCACATGCTTCACCTCAGGCTCGCAGACCTGCTAATAAAAAATCAATGGCGTGTCTTGCATATTTAACGTCCAGCATCCGAGCAGTTGTTATCTTTGTGGAGAGGAGCTCATTAGCGCTGGGAACTGCTGGGAGTCCGGGCTCGTTCCCGGCACCGCCGCTCTGCTCTCACGCCGGGCCGGTGCTCTGGTTTACTTCTCTGCTCCTGAGTGACGCCTAAACCTCGCGTGGAGCAGCGTTTGGAAGCATTCCCTCGCTCTCAGCCGCCGTTCTCACCCACCCTCGGAGCAGCCAGCCCGGCCGTCCCTCCCCAGGTCCCATCCCCGCAGTGCGCGGTGCGGTCGGCGCTGGCCCCCGCCGGAGCAGGACCTAAGGGCCCCAGGGCAGTATTTACCCACGTGTGGAGAACCTCCGCATTATTTATCAGGGGACCCCGGTGACTGTAAAACACCCGGTGTCTGCGCGTAAATTGGTGATGGGAGCCGTCACCGGGCGCCTCCCGCTCTGCCGGGACCCCCCGGTGCCGGGTACCCCCGGGGAGCGCAGCCAGCACTGGGCGACAAACCCGGCCTCTGCTCCGCCCTTCAGCCCGGGCAGGGGACACCACCTTAGCTGGGGGTGTGAGAGAAGCCCAGACCCTCCCACAGGATGCCTCTGCACACTGGTCCCCTCTGGAGAGCCGAGCCTGGCCGCCGGGATGCGGGTCGGGCTCATCCCCCAGGCGCAGTGGAGCCCAGCGGGGCGCTGCCCAGGCAGGGCAGGCGGGCACAGCCTGATGTCGGGGTAATTACAGGCAGCACCACGGTCGGAGTTTCACCTTTTGGGGCTGGTTCTCATTTCCCGTCCCAGAGCTGGGTAAGAGTAGGGCTGCTGCAGAACCCGTCCGCTGATGACTCCCTCCCCTAAGTTTGTGCCGGCAGGTTACCCAGCCGTGGCAACACGTGCACTCCTGATGCCTTGCTGCCTGGCACAGCCAGCCTCACCAGGCTATTTTTAAGCCGGGTCTGCTCCGGCCGCGGTATCGGTTTCAGCACTTGATGTTCTCTCTGAGCCGGTAAATACAGAGCCGCTATTAACGGGGTTTTCGGGATCCATTAGCTCCTCCTGGCACAGCCATGGTCCAGCTGCCACACCTGACCTGAGCTGCCTTTGCCCTTAGCCCTGGAGATGCTGGAGGGCTCTGGCTGCCCTGTGGCTACCAGATCCCCCACCCCGCCTTGGAGTGAGATGGGCTGTGGGGAGGCTGGGGTGGCTTTGAGGCGATGAGGATGATCTGAGGAGGAAGGGAGAGAAATTCTTCCTGGATCACAGAGTCACACACGGAACGGTGGGGTTGGAAGGGACCTCTGGGGGCCATCTTGTCCAACCCCCAAAAACCACCCTACGAGGCTCCGCTGGAGCATTTTCCTCTCTTGGAAGAGGTTTGCAGCCTGGGGTGTTTGAGCGAGAGGGTTGGTGTTGTGAACAGCACAGCCTGCAGCCGCTCTGTGCTGGGGGAGGTGGGAAGTGTCTGCAGGGAATCCACCTGCGGTTTAGCTGTGAAGGGGAAAGAGGGTCAAGCTTTGCCTGGCACCAGAGCAGCTGCCAGAGGAGCAGAGCTCCCCCTCAAAGCTGTGCCCCGTGCAGAAGTGGCACAGGGATTTGAGGGCTGGGGAGGAATTCAGTGCCCAAATGCCATCTGAGGTCATGTGCAAACGCAGGTCTTTGGGATGTGGGTGCAAGCGCCGATGCAGTCCCCCAGGACTCCTCTGCAGGGGTCCCGCAGCAGCCAGGCGTCCCCACACTCACGGTGTCTCTGTCTCTGTGCCCCCCTTCCCAGCTTGCAAGCGCAAAGAGCAGGAGCCGAACAAGGAGCGGAGCAGCTCGCAGAAGAAGTCCCGCCTGGTGTTCACCGACCTGCAGCGCAGGACGCTCTTTGCCATCTTCAAGGAGAACAAGCGCCCGTCCAAAGAGATGCAGATCACCATCTCGCAGCAGCTGGGGCTGGAGCTCACCACCGTCAGCAACTTCTTCATGAACGCGCGACGGCGCAGCCTGGAGAAGTGGCAGGACGACCTCAGCTCCGGGGGCTCCTCCTCAGCCCCCAGCACCTGCACCAAGGCGTGACGGGCAGCGGCGCGGCTCGGCGCGGGAGCGGCCACGCGGCTGGGCCCTTCACTGGTGACGTAAAGCACAATCCTCCTGGACACGACCCCCGGCCCGGCTGTCGCAGAGGACACTCGGGAGGGCTTCAGTCAGCGTTAGCAGGCGCAGGTTCAGAGTTAACCTCTTCTATACAATTCTATGCTCAGGTCAGGCGAAGCAGGTCTGAACGCAGGGCAGGTGCTGGTGAGGCGAGTTCCTCCTGAGGCCCATGGAGCCCTGGCCAGGGGGGGTGCTGCGGGGAGCCCCCAGCCTGCCCGTGCCCGACCGTTAGCCAGCTGGGCACAGGCACTGGCCACGGCACCCAGCACCAGAGGTCAGCGTGGCCACGTGGGAATGGAGCACAAAGTCTGACGCGGAGACGCCAAGGAGTCCGAGAACCTGTTTTTGAAACTCAGGCATCGTTCTGTTAAGTGTTGGTAGGGTAGAAAGAAGAGCGCACGCAGGGTTAATTGCTTCGTGTGTTCAGTCTGCTTCCTTTAGTCAGCGAGATCCCAGGCCAGAAAACTTGGGTTCCCTCGAGCTCAGAGCATCAAGCACAAAGGCAGTAGCTCTAGCGACAGGGACCAGCCTGGGCTCACCACAGCGGCTGCCTCGAGGTGCAGGGAGCAGCCCCAGGCAGAGCCCGCAGTCAGTCGCGGGCGCTGAGCTCGTACCCAGCGCAGAGCACACTCAGGAGGTCAGCTCCCAGCTACAGCAGACAGAGCAAACGCGACGTTTTCAAGGAGCTGCCTTCTTCAGGTCACTGCTCCATCCTTCTGAGTTTCCAGGAGCCCGCTTCTCCTCGCCGCCGCCCTCGTCGAGCCCTGTGTCGCGTCCGATGCGTGTCCCTCATTTTCTCAGTATTCCCTGCTACTTCCGAGCGGGATCGATCCCACAGATGAGCCCTCCGGATGCCACCGACCGCCGTAGACGTGCCGTGCGTGACTTCACTGTGCCACCCAGACCTATCGCATCCCAAGCCCCCCCGGGTCCGCCGGCTGGCGGGAGCACAGCACACCAAAGAGACAGGATTTCTGCAAGCCAAAGATGTTTATAACTTGCCATTTCCCCTTCGTCGTCGCCGGTGCGGGCGGTCATGGGGCAACGGGGAAGCCTCCCCTGCGCCCCGGTGACCCGCGGCAGGCGTGGTCGTGGTTCTGTAGAGACTCTTGAGACTTTTTGTATGGACTGCTGAATCGAAACCAAAGAAGCGTTTTCTGCACCTCCTTCCTCTGCAACAAACCGCTCAGCCGGAGAGCCGAGCGACAGCAAGGGAAGGAAAGGGAAGGAAGCAACCCAAGGGAGCACGGCAGGAAGCGGAGGAGCAACGCGCTGCGTTGGACAGGCGTCCTGGACGGCGTCGGAAGCAGAGCTCACGGAAAGGGTTGACGAGAACAAAGCGAAGCCGCAAGGATCGCCGCTTCGTGCGACAGCTCCGTCATCTGAACGCGGAAGGTTGTCTTTAATTTGTGCCTATGCAGTTTTTTTCCAAAAGAACAAGGAACAGAGCAACCGAAACCTCAACAGCTACAAAACCAAAGAAGAGGATTCTCACTACTTGTGTTTCCGTTCGTTATCTCCCCTGCCGGGGCCGACTGTGCAGCTGCCCTCGGGACAGGTAACGGCCCGATGTTCCCCCGTGCAGCCCGCGCGGTGGGCTCAGCGCTGTTCTTCCCGTGTCTGCCCCCCGCGAGGGATCTCCTCGGGCTGCACGGACTCCGAGCTCGAGGCATCGGGGCGGTGCCCTGATCCCCTCCCTCCGGAGCCGCGCGTGTCGGGTATGGCTTGTTTTGTCAGTGGAGTCGGCCTCCCGTGCGTCTGCAGCTCCGAGCAGCCGTCCTTCTGTGCGTGGAGCCACCCGAGTAACCCCCTCCCCGCTTTCTCCTCCCCAGGGGTGAGACTCGCCATCCAGTCTGTGGCACTGTCAGTGCTGAGCACCAGCGCAGCCGGGCTCACTGGGCTCGGGCCCCAGGCTGAAGGAATCGGAGGTGTCCCGGGCAGTGTAGGGTGCTGTCACGTCACGTTGTTGTGGTGTAAACCACGACACGCAGCCCTGGCTCCAGATTTCTCTTCAGGGCTGGAGCGCAGTGGTACCACCTGGCTCCGTCTCCACCTGCACACGAGGGCTCCTCTTTAGCTGTTTGCTAAACCTCAGCACTTGTTTCCTGCTGAGAAAAAGCAGGGAAAACCCCCAGCCTTGTCTGCTGGGACAGGAGGTGCTGCTGAGAAGCCAGCTGAGGCTCCTCACAGCCAGACAGGCAGCACTGGGATCCAGATGCCCTTCAGCATAGACCCCAGAGAGACCTCCCCCTGCTTCCAGAGCGATCGTAGCCAGTCATGGGGTGAACTGCCAGAAACCACCTCAGGTCTAGGGACTGACACCTCCAGGTTTGTGGGTGAGAGGACCCAAGTCCACGGGGCCCGGCTGAGCTGGTGTGGTCACGTTCATGCCCATCCACCTGAAGCAGTCCTCCCTTCGGGAAGTGCTCGTTACGCAGCGCTGCAGCCCGCAGGAGTGGCAAACAGCCTGCAGTCACGGCTGCGTTGGTCATCCCTCATCTTTCATGGCCCCAGCTTGCATCTTCCATTTCACCTCCAACTCCCACAGGTGGGGGCTGTCTCGGAGTGCCGACGGCGTAGGCTGTGGGTAGGTAGCTTGTACGCAGGGTCCGTGCCGTGTCCTGCCCCTACTAGAGAACTCAACAGACGCCCTACATGTACGTACCAAGTGTCTGTGAACCCATGGAGCCCTGTACGTCACTTGTTCCTTCCATTGCTTTGGGTACGAAAGACTAGTGCGTGCAGAGAGTACCCCAGTGCCTCGGTACCATGCGCTTGGAGCTACCCCCAGGGCACAGCCTCAGGGCACCCTGGATGTTGCTTAATCACCCTGGAAGGAACAAAGAATGTGCCCCATGACTTCGGTTGAATAGCTTTACTCTGGATCTCTCTTCCCTAAAGCTGAACCCAAAGACCTGAGAAGGACTAAACCAGCAACCCACGCTCGAACCGCAGGAGGGGTCAGGGATCAACCCGGCCGCCGCTGGCCCGAGAGCGATGCGGCATGGCAGAGCGCGCCAGCTGCGGGCGCGACCCGACGCGCGTCTCGCTCGTGGCGATGCCCACGTAGTGTTTTTGAGACACGGGGAACCTTTGTACTCAGCCTCCTTTATATTGATCACGGGGAATTTTTATTGTTTAGGTTTTTTAAGCAGGCAAAAGGGTTTATTTTCTCCCGGCGCGCGCGCGTTCTGCCCCTGCCCGTTGGCTCCCGCTGGCCTAAGTTACTGCGCTCAGCCCTCTCCGTTCAGGCTGAACCCCTCCGAGATGCTTGAGAGCCACGGGGGAGTTTTGCCGAGCACGGGCGCAGGACCAGGCTCCGCGTGACTACTGAATTCAGCCCTTCATGGACGAGTTCGGGGTTAAGGTGGCTTGTTTATCCCTTGTCCGTGGCGGCGCCCGTGCCAGCCGATGCCTTCGAGTGTTCCTTTTGCTTCGTAGAGCAGCCGGGCTCTGCTGCAGACAGGAGAGAACAACGAGCTACGCGAAGCAGGAGCCTACTTTTAATTTCCCCTTGTAATTAATCGTTTCGACGTCGAAGTTTTAAGTTATTTAAGTTAAGCTCTCCCCCCGCTGACCGGAGGGTGCGACGTCGCGGCACCCCCTAGTTATTTATTTAACTTATTCACCGTCAGGATGCCCTCGCAGAGTTCGTGCTCTGCGTTTAAGCACTACGGCCGCTCTTCCGTCGGAGCGAGTCTGGAGGACGAGCGGCGAACAGCCAGCCTGACCCCGCGCGGTCAGGATCGAGAGGGGAAAACAAAGACACTGGGATTCTTTGCCCGAACTCTGTGGCTTCTTCAAGAAAGACCTACCACATGCCAAGCAAAAAGAGAGAAACCCTTCAACTAGCTGCTTCCAAGAATGGACTCGTGTGCGCGTGTAGAAACCAAAAAAAGGACAAAAAAGGAAAAAAAGGAAAATCCAAGGAAAACCCTTTCTATTCCTAGTGAGATCCAAAGAGGCTACCTCACTGACTGTTCCGTTTGTAATTTTAATCGTGTTGATGATACCAAAGATACCAAAGATTTCTTTCTCTGTGCGGTCTGCGTTTTGCTCGTGCTCTCCTCTCGTGCCCTCTGTCCTCTCCTCCACACCGTAACGCAGCGCTGCAACCAGATACCCAAAGAAGCACCCCCCGCCCCCCTCCCGGGGATGCTGCCAGCCCTGGCCATGCCGGTTCTGCGTTCCCTCTGCCTTCTGCCAGCCGACGATGTCTGGAGACGTGACAGCAGCTCACGGCCCTCCCCACCAAACCCCCGGGCAAGGAGCGGTTGTGTCGACCTGGAGGTGAGTCCAGCGCAGTCCAGAGGGTGGTTCCCGGGGACAGGGTCT
>VZRI01011645.1:379057-393941 GCA_013397515.1 Upupa epops | reverse complement strand
GGGGGGGGGGGGTGGATGGATGTTCACACGTCATGGACCCCGCTCCTCATGACAGGAAGCCATGACCCAGGGCTCCTTGGTTCCAAATCTCCCCTAGCACCTCCAGCTGAGCCTCTCTGGAGCGCACGGAGTGCTGCAGCTTAACCAGCTGGCTGTTCCCTGATAGAAACGAGCTGGCTCCCTCTCTCAGCTGGGTATCAACCAGGTCCCTGTTACCTCCTCCAGCCCAACCTCACGACAGACAGGATCCCCCACACCCCCACGGGCTGTGAACACACCGTGCTCAGCCCCTGCTCACACAAAGCTCCTGCAGGCTGCTCCCTGTTCGGCGCCCACAGTGCCAGCCTCACCCCCTGCAGCCACATCCATCAGCCCCGGAGTTCGTGGTGCCGCAAGGCCCCCCGGCTCTGCATTAGGAGCCGGCTTGGGGAGGCTGCTATTTATATCGGCTCTCTGCCGGCGCAGCAGCTGCTCTCAGCGAGGATGGAGGTTTTCTGCGCTCGGCCGCTGTGTCAGGCTTTCGTCGCCACTGGGGAGCGTAAATGTGTCTTCACAAGCATTTCTGAGAGACCCCGGGAACCTTCCCATAAATCAGCCGGCGGTATCGTCGCTCTTTGGTGCTCTGCGGGTAATGCATGTTGACATCGAGGTAATGAGACAGAGCTTCCACTTCCAGCTCCGCATCCTTCGGGCTGGGTCTGCTCCTCAGGCCGGGCGCGAAGCAGCCGCCGCCGCCGCAGGCACCAGCCCCACTGCGGGTTCCAGAAAGAGCAGGGTGTCGGCAGCCCCATCCTGGGGACCTTCGGCCCCTTCTCCTGCCCCCCGAGCGATGCCTCCGCACACTCTGAGGACAACGGCGGCAGCAGCACCGTGCACTGTGACACCCTGATCTCCTGGCCTTCGGGGTTCGGATGCCAGTGGGGACCCGCTCCCAACACCACCCGTGAGCCCAGGGGATAAAAAGCCACTCATCTCAGAGAGCGACCCGTCCCTGTGCCCTCACGTAAGGGACGATCCCGTGACGGCTCAGGCTGAGCCTGGGGGAACCCGAGCCACCCCCACAGCGGCAGCACCAGGGATTCGTTTGGATGCCAGTGAAGTGCTGGTGGTGCACAGGGCTTCCGTCACCAGCCCAGCTCCACTGGGGCCTGCACTGGCAAAGGTACCCCGGGGTGCCAGGGCGGATGGAAGCGACAGGGGGGCTCTTCTTCTGCCTTCCTATTGTCTGCTCAGCCTCGCCCCCATCGCCACCCCGCGAGGAGCTCGCTAATGGCCCAGCTCCAGCGCTCCACAACACTCGCCCCTGCTTGAGAAAGTAATCAATCAAGCACTTAATTTTTAATACAAGAAATGAGCTGCCTAGAGACTCGTAACAGAGCGCAGGATAAATTAACCAGCACAGGTGGGATTCAAAACCTTTTATTCGGCTCCTCCATCAGCCCCCTCTCCCAGGAAGCAGGCAACCCCCCCCTTTCCCGGGAAGCACTGTGCTGTAAAACACAGCCCTGTATTTCACATCCCCTTCCACCCCCCAGGGGCCCCGCGGAGCTGCCCCGGACACTCGGGGACACTGTGGCACAGCAAAGAGGCAGGGGCACGCAGAACCCCCCTAAAGGACAGGCTGCACCTCCAAAGCAAAGGCTTGGGCTGAACTTGGCCCCTTCCCCCTGAAAGGGCCTCCCTGGGCAGTTGTCACCTCCGTCCAGGGCCCGGCTGGACCAGCGTTGGGGTTTGTTACCACTCTGGGAGGTCCCAGAGGTGAGGGCAGCATGGAATCATCGCCTCCAGTGCCGTCCTGACTGCTAGAGGGTTCCATCAGACACTGCAGCGAGAGCAGAGTCAGCAGCTTGGACAGCTGGGCACACCCCCTCCCTACAGACTCCCAAACACCCAGATGAAGGCTGCAGCTCATGGAAATTCGTTAGTGAACTCTGCCCCGAGCCGTCCCTGAAGGGCTGCGAGCTCAGAGGGCTGCGAGCTCAGAGGGCTGACGTGCCTTTCTTTCTCCTCACAGCCCACAGGACTGACCCACGGGGGCAGGACTCTGCCACATCAGGACCGGAGCAGCACCCCTCAGCAGGTTCTGAGGCCCTACTGCAGGTCCTGTTCCCTGGTGGGAGCATTTGGCCAAGACCCACATGCAGCAGGAGCCTTCGGTGCTTCCTCCCAGAGACACCCAGAGCTCAGTCCCAGCTGCAGGGTTCACCTGCGGCAGGGATCAAAGCACTGCCCAAAGGCTTCTCCTCTCTGGTGCAGAGAAAAGGAACCGAGAAGACATCGACCACCACTGCAAAGGGATGGCAAGCACAGGCAGCTCAGTTTTGTCTTCAAAACCAGTGTATTTGAAACTGCATCCTTACGGCAAACGATACAGAGGAAGATGTCACACAGGTCGTGTCGCACTGCATGGAAGTCCTTGTTCAAGCTGAGACAATACGGCACACGCCCCCGGCCCTTGGGAACAAAGCAGCTCGTGTCTCCTGCCCCTTACACCTCACGCTGATTTCCAGCTCCCTGCGTGTGGCAGAAAAGGAAGCGAGCTTTCAGACATCCCTAGGGCAGTCCTGGCTCTGCTGAACCCCATCTAACACCCTCCTCCCCCAAGGAGCAGGGGGTGAGCTCGAACAGAACCCCTCCTGGGAGCCACCGCACCTTCCAAAATGCAGCCAGCAAGGAGAGGAGCTTACACACTGCCTAACCCTTCACCTGGACACGCAGGAGAAGAGCAAACAGCAGCCACGTCCCAGGCATGTCCTTCACAGCCTGCCACCTGCAACACCTTCGCTGCCTCCTCACAACAGCATGGGCTCCGTTTCTGAGCTCCTGTCTCAGTCACCATCCCCAGCGCCGGGAGTGCTGCTGTGAGGGTTTCCCTCAGCTCAGATCATCTCAGCCCTCTGCCAGCCCGCTCTGCTGTGGGCACTGCCAGTGTTACCGGGAGCTAGACTGGGCACGGACAGACATCACAGCATCCCCACAGCTCCAGCCCAGCCCGGGTACCTGGCTCTTCCCAGCGAGGTGCTGCCTCGGCGCATGGCTAGGGCTCCCTCACACGGGCTGACTCCTGTCTGGGCCCGTGCCAGTGACAGCCACGTGAGACCGAAATGAACTGCTGCAAAGGGAGTGTGAGAATTAGACTACTGCCTGAGGACTAGAGCCCCCAGACGCTGACACTCCCGTGTGCTCAAATCACTCTGGCCAGAGCAGAAGGTGCTCAGGACCTGACCGGCCCGGGTCTTGCGTTAGTAGCACCAGGGATCTGCCAAACTGGATGCTTAACCGAAGGGTCGAGGGTGCAGCCTCCCAAAGCAGCGGCCACACCTCACTGGCAGTGCTGACGAAGGCACGTGAGGGCTCGGGGCATGGCGAACCCCCTCCCAGTGGGGCATGGTGACACGGAGCGGAAGGCAGGCAGGGACAGCTGCTCCGAGAGATCAGCAACACAAGGAAGCCCTTCCGCCCACCAACAGCTCCGAGCAGACCAGCTCAGCTGCCAGCGCGTGGACAACGTGCGCATCAGAAGCACCTGGAGAAAGGTCCAGTGGATGTGCCAGCGTGGCCAGGAACACCCAGAGAATCCGGGATCATAAGATTCCAGCGGCGGCAGAGCCCTCCCTGTTACCACTCCCCGTTACCCTGATTAGAGCTGCCAGCTAACTCTCTCAAGCAGTCTCCCACAGGCTGCACGGAGACAAAACAAGGTGGGCTAAACTGCAAGGCAGAGCAGAGCGACGATACACGGTGTGCTGAGCGCAGTGAAGAACCACCAGCTCTGCGAGACGAGCCTCGTCTGCTAGAAGCTAGGAAATTAAGTGATTCCTACACTCTGGTGTAACAGCAGCAGGAGAGTTAGTAATTATCTCATGGCTTGTGGTTAGCACACTGCCAAGAGCATCTTAAACACCTTTCATTACTGGGACACACAAAACGCCTCGCAATTAGCGCTGGCTACTGCTTCAAGTACTCTCCCGTCGGGGAATGAGAAGCTGACGGGTATCAGTCAGCGTCCGGGTGAAGTTAACCTTCCCCTTCAGCCACACTCCCACGGGTGCTGCTCACCTCCTGCCTCTGAGGGTCCACAGGCCGCCCTTCAGCTGGCAGGGAGAGAGAAGCAGGGCGGTTTTACCCAAGAGGCTGCTTTCTGCTGCCCACCAGCATCAAGCAGAGAAAGGGCAACAGAGGAGGCTCTCTGGCCAGCAGGAGACGCGAGCTGTGCCCTTCCCCGAGGCGCCGCACGTGTGGGTACTCTTCTGACATCGATTCAAGCCTTTTTGTGACTATTTGACCCTTCTACACACAGGACAACCCCCCTACTCCCGTGAGCAAGGGCAGGAACAGGCTCTGTGGCCCTTTTTCCTGCTGAGGTTACGAGCAGAGGCCAAGAGCGGACCGAGAAAGGGAGAACAGAAGCCTCAGCTTCTGCTCCTGGCCACTGCAACAGGCACAGGTAGGAAGGGCGGAGGAAGACTTCTTTCTGCTAATGTGACGAGGGACAGCAGTAACGCTGGAGGTTCTGGCACTGAAGGAATTCAAGTCTGTGTCACCACAAGTGCAGCAGCATGGCAGCAGGGCCATGTCCATCGCCTGTCGGGAGGCCCCGGGCCCTAGTGAAGCCGTACAGTAGGAGCTGCAGTGCTCCACAGCGGCCCCCAGCACTTGACACAGCATCCCTCCCTCTCTTTGGTGCCCATGTTCAATTCCTTCAGCGCAGAACAAGATCCAACCCCTGCCACACCAACACAGGGCTATTTTCGTGAACAACCCTATCCTTGGAAGATCAGAGGTTGAGGCTGTTCTCACCTTTACAAACACCAGCAGACCTGCCGGACCAGCACGACACCTGCTTCTCCACCACCACCACTAGCCACAACAGCCATCTACTGGCAACAAGCCCTGCTGCCAAAGCCCTGTCTTGCATCAGTGCTGACTATGTCAAGTAAACATTGATACCCTGAAGCCAGGAGAACACAGGTATGGCTCAGTCCCACGGAACACGGTCACAGCTTTGCTCCTCCTCTGTCCTGGCCAGGAGGAGATGGCCTCGTGCAGAGGGCTGCAGGGTGCAGTACTCCTGCCCTGAACCACTGTGAGTGCACTGGGCATGCTGTGTGGGGAGCAGCTGTTCTGGAAAGCCCCCTCCCACCCCAAGACAAAGATGGGCAGGTTCCCAGAGCTGACAGGCAGGAACAGCCCTAAAGAGGCCTTTCACTACAGAGCTACCACTGCCTGGGGGTGGACTCAACAGTCCCGAGGCACCCAAAAGCCTGCCAAGACAACTGTGAGGTTTAGCCGAGTACGAGTGTCTTCCCGGCCCACGAGCAGTGCCCAGAATCCAACAGGGTTTGACAAAGGTGCACACGAACACCCGCCTGAAGCCAGCAGGGCTGCCTGCACCCGGGCATCTGCTGTGGGACTACCTACCCAGTTCTGTGTAACAGCATCGGTTCAGTCAGGTCACGGCACCCGTGGAGCCCCACAGGTATCCCCCAAAGCCCACAGCGCTGCAGCACAGCAGAGAGCACAGAGCAGCCCTCGTGAAGAGCAAACCTGACTGCCTCAGCCAAGCAGAGAAAGCCCTTCTCCACGCTAACGTTAAGGAGCCGTGTGCAGGCATCCACACACCGCCGAGTTTGCCCCACTTGAGCACGCTGCTCGCGCCCAAGCAAGCTTAGACCTTTCACTTGACCCTTTCCACTGCAGAGGATCTCCTGCAGAGGGCAAAAGTGGTTCGGCTAGAAAATGTAAACAAATCTGGGTGTTGTACTACCCCAGCAAAACACTCACCAGGAGCTCCTGGCAGGAGGAAGCAAACCAAAACAAAGCGCCTTATCTTTAGGTTCTAAATACACGCTGCTCAGAAAGCATTAGGGGTCACCCCATCTTCAAGCCATCTGAAGAAGCACTCCCAGAAGAGAGAAGCACTGACTCGCTGGTTACACTCTACCTGAAGCAGAAACAAACCAGCTACTGGTGTTTGACCTAGCAAGCTGAAGTGCGGGGCACTCGTGACAAAGCCGCAGCCAAACCAACCCCTGCATAGGAAACAGCGGCTACCCTGGAGACAAGTTGGCTACGTTTTTCAGTGCAGATGCATGGGCTCAGTCCAGGGGGAACTGGAGGAGAAGAGACCTTTTCACATCTCGCAGGAGAAACGCCCGTACTCCTCTACCGCGCGCAAGCTCCTCTCACAGCAAAGGCAATGTAAGGAAAGGGAAAACAAAGAGGTGACGTCCTGCTGGCTCTCGAGGGAGGCTAACACCGCCGAGCCCTCCGCGTGTCAGAGAGGAGCGTCTGGCCGAGCGGTCTCTCTCCTGTGTGCTCCGGGCACAGCCTGGGCTGGACTGCCCAGAGCCACTCACAACTGCTGATCGGTGAAGAAGGCCTTGGTCTTCCTGCAGACGGGGTTCACACACAGCGGGCAGCAGAGGGTTAACTGTCTGGAGCAGATCTCGTTGGACTGGATGTGGGAACAGACCAAATCTGCCAGGGCCTGGAAGACAGTTAATGAAACATCACCAGTGAGCAAACCCATCTGCATAAGACAAAGCAAACGCTTCGCCTGTGCGAGACACTGACTGGGGAGAGCGGCCGCCCACGCCGGCCGGGCAGAGCGCTACAAGCACCCCCTGTGCCGCCAGGGAAAACCCTGCTGGAGGAACAAATGGAGAGAAGCGACTGCAAAGGAGTAAACCCTGGCACTCTTCTGTCAAACCGAACCTCTGAAGTGCTGAGCTGAACCAGAACCACGGCAACAGAAACCACAGTGTGTTACAGACCGAGCACAGAGGCCTCCGTTTCCACTCCTCAATTCGGAACAGTTTCACACCACAGGCAGACCTCTGCCATCTAGCAGGGAACATTCTCGAAAACAACAAGGCAACCCCTGTAGCAGGAAAAGCACGGGTGCCAGCTTGTACAGCGACAGCAGCGGGTACCTTGGAGAACAGCGGATTTCCATTGAGAGATTCTGCTCTTCTGATGTTTTCGACTCCACACTGAATCAGAAACAAGGAGAAAATAAGGTAAGGCTACCTGGACCCTTCACTAGTTACCCCGTTTTCTGCTTTGTGCAGGAGCCGCCTCATAATGGCAGGATTAAGTGCAATGCCACGCTTCCCAACACGACTCTCGACGATAGATTGCACTTAGCCAAAAGGGTTAAACCCAGAAAGGAAGGCAGCCCCCATGTTCCGCAATAACACTTCCCGTCAGCCCCTCTGGATTCATTTTCAATTTCAATCCGATTTTCCTCAAATCCTATCACAAAAAGCAGCTCCGAAGCTAATTTCACCACAGGAAGAGAGACCCAGCACTACCCTCAACAGCTGCCATCACCGCAACACGCGTACCTCGTTCGCCAGGACCTGGGCGTACTCGATGTCCAGCTCATAGAGCGTTTCAATGTGGTCGCTGGTAAAGGCGATCGGGACCAGCAGCATGTTCTTCTGCCCTCTTTGGCACAGCCCCTTAATGGTCTCGTCTGTCTGCGGACCGAGCCAAGGCATCGGCCCAACCTGGGAGAAAAGCGGGCGGGAAGTAAGAGACCCCCCAGAAAAGCACCACCACATCACTGGTTTGTAACTCACACCGTCTGAACAGAGAAGAGGCAGAGCCTCCCACTCAAATACACGAGAATCCAAACCAGCTTCTGCTGTTGTCAGTTCACCACATCCCTGCAGAGGCAGGGGGCTCTACAGCCTCCCAGGGCACGTACCTTGGACTGCCACACCAGCCTGTAGGGGTTGGAGTAGTTGAGCTTCTCCATGACCCTCTGGACAGTAGCTCCCACTTCTTGAGGATATGGATCACCGCGATTCACCACCTTCAACACAGCAACACCACACCTGGTCTCTCCAGTGACACCTTAAATATCCTCCTTCCCATGTGCCAAGTGCCGGCCACTTGGCAGCGGTGGCCCTGCCCGCGGGTGTGTGAGCCCCATACCCTCCCAGTCGGCACGACCCTGGTCTAACCACGACAGAAACAACACGATGAACTCACGGACATGGGCAGCGAGTGGGCCGAGAAGAGGATGACAACATCTTTCCTTTTGTCAGGTGGAAACAGGTCCAGTTCCTTCTGTATGTGATCGGTGAAGCACTGCCCAGAGAAGAGGCAGCAAAGACGTCAGCACTGAGAGGAGCACTGCTGGTGCGTGCTGACATCAGACTGCCTCTGAGCAGGCACCTGGACTCATGACCTCTAGAGGTCCCCTCCAGCCAGCACAGTTCCAGTAACAGGACTGTGCTTGGAAAGGCATTGAAGGAAAGCCCAGAGAACGCCAGTTTTATGAAACAATCAGCTCCCACCTCTCACGGGGCTGCTAATGCCCAAGGTTCTCACCACACCAGCGCCTACCTGAATAAGAAGGGGATGTGTAGGCCATCGGTCGATTATACTCCACTTCATCTTGGGCTTCGCCCCTTTCTGATTGTAGTACCGATAGATGGCATTTAAACTGCTCCCTGAAACAGAGAGAGGGTCAAGAGCACGGGTTCAGCCAAGGCATCTGCAGCCCGCGAGGCCAAAGCAGTTCTGCATGGAGGTACTGTAACACCTTCCAAGGCTGCATATTCACTGTGCAGCCGTAAACGAGAACCGAGAGACTCGAGCGGGCTCAACTACATCAAAGTTCTTGCAAGGAACAAGCCAGGGCCAGGCTGCTTAAACCACCCGTGACCTAAGGAACAATTCTCAGGCTGGTTTCCACAAAGAAACCTGCCCAGTCCTGTTTCCGAGCCTCCAGTTTATGCGAGCTCACCATTACAGCTGTGAAGTTTCTACCTAAACCTGGGAACTAGAGAGAACACCGCAGCCCTGGGGCTGGCGGGGAAGCCACGGGACGGGGCACTTTGCAGGAGCCAGGGCAGATGACAGCGACACGGTCACCTCTGTCCATGCTCTGTCCCACGTGGAGCTCACCTGTGGTGGAGCAGCTGTACTGTGGGTACTGTGTGAAGGCAATAGCCCTCTCAATGCCGTCCTTCTCCATCTCCTCGATCGCTTCCTCTGTCAGAGGATGGACGTACCGGAAGCCAATGTAGTACTTGTGAGGGGCTGCCAGACAAAGCACAGGAGAAAAACCGCCACAGTGAGCCCGGAACTGTCAGTCACGTTGTTTCTAAGTGCACAGTCACACCGACTGAACACACTGAAATCAACCTGTCCATAATCCCCCCCGCGGCTTCTTCTCTGACCCCCTGTCGCACAAACACCCCGCCCTGCAGCCAGGTAACTCACTGCACTGCTCCCTGCATTTCACAGAACAGCTGAGTGGGAGCACAAAGGCCAAGCTAGCTTCTTTTTCAGGGTTTCCAGGTCAGTAGCTCTGAAGCAGCACTTGTGACAGGAGCAGATGTCCCGTGCGTGGGCTCCACTCCGGACATTCATGCAGGACTCAGGAAACGGGTTTAGTCAGCCTCAGTTCTCTGCGGGAGGGATAAGAGCTCCCAGCTGGGAGCAGCAGCAAATAATGACCCAACGGCAGCAGCCCCGGGAGCCAGAAACCTCATTAATATTTTTAAGTGGTGTTAAAAACCAAAGTCTGGCTAAGCGGAGCAAAGGCAGCAAGGTTTAACCTGGGAAAGGCTGGAAAAACACAGCCAACTGGGAAACTCCTGCCATGTGTTTTGTCCTGGATCACAGGCAGCAAGGGAGAGATTTCCACGTCTGGAAATGCCTTTGTTTTGTGGTCCCAGAGTCACAACTACTGCAAACCGCCCCACGTCTGCTTCCATGCCCTGCAGGGCATCACCCTGCCTGCTGCCAGCACTAAAAATCCCCAGGAACAGAAACGGACTTTCCCATCCCTACACTCGAGTGATTTCCTCACAGGCTCCGAGCCCGCCCAGCCCCGCTCACTCAGAAGGAAGATCCCTTGTTCCGTTTTGGACCACTGCCTGTAAAAACGAAGCTCCGCTGCAGCATGACCTTGTTCCCGGGTGACAGGGGTGAGTCTGTGTATCTGCTGCTCCGTGTTGGCCCCGCTGCCCAAGGACCACAAGCGAGCACACCAGCAGAGAGAGGCAGGCAGGAGGGAACTGGGCAGGTTGGTACCGACACAAGCTCCTCACCCACTGCACACACACGGCAACCAGAAACTCTACAGCCCAAAGCCACACCGGGGCCATCGGCATATGCGAAGCACTTCTATTCTGCTGGGTGCTCCCCATCCTGTCACAGCCCTGCAGGGGCTCACTGACGGGGCTCAGCTCCCAAAGTGCTGCCGGGGTGAGCAGGTGATGTCCCACAGCGCAGCCCAGCCTGGAACATCCAGCCGTTCTGAGCTAGTCCAGAGCAACACAGTACTGGCTACCAGGAAACTGTTAACACCAACAGGTTCCAGCAACAAAACTGCTGCTACTCTTAGGTAAAGAGGTCTCTGAACGACTTATCAGGAGGGAGGGACTGCACAGGAAGCGCTCACCGAAGGATAGCAAGTGGGAGCCCTATGCTGAAGGGAGGAGATACACTTCCTAAGCTTTATCTCCTGAACCTGCTGTGCTTCTGGCTGCAGCAGCCGTACGCACCACCGCCCAGGGAGATGCAGCCCAGGCAGGGACAGCAGCTGGAGCAAAGGAAGGTTCACAGAGGCTCTGTGATCTAGAGAGAAGGGAGGAGGTTGCTTTTACCTTGCAAGTTTTCTTATCACCCTGGGACGAGCTGGCAAAGACATCATCTACCTCCATCCAAGCCAAACCCTGGGGCCTTATCTCCAGCTCATGCCCTTGGGTGGGGCTACCTGCTCTCCCTCAGCCAGGCCCTGCAGCATTCATCTCCCAAACCTTGTCTCATCCCCTGACCACCTCCTCTTCAGCCCTGAATCAGGCCTAGCCGCTGCGATCCCTCTCAGCTACCTTACTGGTGCAAACCCTGAAGACACATCCAGGCAGCAAGCACAAAGGGCCATTTCAGAGGAACAACCACACCCGTGGCCATGGAGAGCTGCCAGGCGCCAGATACCCTCCCGTGCAGCTCCCTATTCTTTAGGCTCAGGCTGGTGGAACAGAGGCCAACACAAAAGGCTTTACAGCACACCATGGCCTGGCTGTGAGCTGTTCTGCATCACAGAGCCCCAGCACAGCCTCCCAGCCGAGTGGACCAGCCGCCCTGAACAGGGAAGGGCGCCTGGAGGCAGCAGCAGGAGCAGGGAATGCTGCACCGTCCTCCCACTGCTGCAAGCGTGTGGCAGCTATAAGAAGCTGGTTGTGTGTTCTGCTGCGGGAGATTCCACCCACTGAGAAACTCAATAGCACCAGTGTGCAGAACACAAACCACCAGCAGACCCTGGACCGACAGGCAGCTTGTTCTGTGTTCACACAGCCTCGGAAGATCGATGTTCTCCCACTCCTCCTCACCAGAGAGATTAAATGGCACAGATGTACCAGCGGTCACAGGTCTCCACTGCAGCCACACTGGTGAGAAGGGCACTCTGAACAGGCGTTTCCTCTGCCAGTCTTTGTCCTTCATGAGAAACACATCCCCCTTTCTTACCACCAACCACTGACCCACAGTGTAGATTCCTTCAAGCTTACAGGGCAAGGTACAACATCCTGAACGTGTGTGCCCCCCGTGCTTTTGCAGAGAGTGAGTTTTCAACAACTAAGAGCCTTTGCCGTGATCCCCTAGCAGGACTGGGAACACTTTCCACTCACAACAAGAACTGAGAAGCACACGCTGCTTCTCCAGGCTGTCATTGCAACACCAGAAGCAGCTTTTACGCAGCAGAGAGGAAAGGCATACCAGTGTGAGGAGACATGCTGTCCAGCAGTTTCACCATGCCTTCTCCCTGCAGCGCTGTCCACTTCTTGATGGGTGACCCCCCTCCGATCCTGCTGTACTGCTCTTGGATTTTGGGCGTGCGGCGCTTGGCGATGAACGGTGCTAGTTTGCTAGGGGTTCAAAAGGTTCTTGGGTCAGCGTAGACACCCAAATCACCGCCCCTTCCCCCAAACCTCTCTGCTGCAGGGGCTTTCCCACGGCAGCCTCCTCAAATCACAGCCAACCAGCACTGCCTGGCTTGTTTACCGCTGCATTCCACACGCCCCCCTTCCCAAAGCCACTATGGGATTCTGAGAAACTCAAGTACAAACGGAAGTTAAATGCTGGAGCCTGCAGCTCAGAGAGCAGTACCCAGCGCTGCCCAGAACACCCGAGTTCACAGCACTTCTCACTTTTGAACTGGAAGAGTCATGAGATCCCTGTCCAGGAAGAGACGCAGCAGGAAGTCGTGCACGTCATCCAGCCGTTCCGGGCCACCCATGTTCAACATCAGGATTCCTGTTTTAGGCTTCCTGTGGGAGCAAGACAGGTTTCAAACCCTGGCACCCTACTGCTTGGTTTTGATCATTTCTTTGGGCCCAACAACCAGCTCAGCCCTTTGCATCTGTCTTTCATAAAAGCAGCATCTGATCCAGAAGCTGACTCTGCTTACGCAGAGATACGAAGTACAAGTATCAGCAAGCACTGCTGTCATCTTTACTTTAAATAAAAAGGCGTTGAGATGTGACTAATTTAGAGTTTAACTGGAGAGATCATGACGGGTCATCCCTGCCCCACGAACTGCGAGAGCTGCGATAACGGGAGGCTCGGTGAATGCAGCCAGCCAGATAAAACAATCACACGTGCACAAAGAAACAGACCAGGACCGTGAGGGTCATGTTTTACTACGCCACCAGCCCTGCCACATGTGACACAGCGTATCAGGGAGAGACAGAGGGCAACGGCAGCGGTCACACCCAGCCAGCCCTCACTGCGAACTCACCGCACTTGTGGCTGAAGTTGAGGTTTTGTGCTCTCCGTCACCACAGCTGCGGTCGCCTGACCTCTCCATCGCACCGGGATCCTCAGCTGGCTGCTGCTTTTCACCACTGAAAGAAACGTAACAGCACCCCGATAACCCAGCAGCGGGCATCAGTGTCACCAAACAGAGCAGCTACCTGAGCACACCTAGCACTGCTGTCCCGCCTGCTCTTCTCTCCCTTAAGCTCCAAGTCCTGCAATCAAAGAATCATGAAACTGCAGACTCCTGCCCTTCCTTGGGCACTGCACACCAACAGCTCCTCAGGGACCGGGCAGTAACCTAAAACCAAAGCCTCACTAATCTGTAAGCTCCCATCTCAAGTCCAAAATAACTGGTGACCGCACCACAGAAACCACGCGGGCTGCCACACGAAGCAAGCAGCATGAGGAGCCATGCCCCTCCTCGTGGTACTGACAAACCTGGGCTAACTCCAGACGAGCAAAGTGCTCCTGCATCCCCTCCGCAACGCGCATCAGATGCTTGTTAATGGAGGGTCCCCAGCAGACCCCAGCAACGTGGGTCAGCGCCTGCGAGGCAGCGCACACAGCTCCTCGGTCTCTGCGTTGATATAATGAGCAGCTGTCTCTGAATCCACAGCCAGGGACCTGGGCAGCTGCGTTCTGACTTCCCAGCCAAGACACTCCTATTATTCCCGGGTTTCAGCAGCAGCAGAGAACCAGGATACTTGACTTCCCACACGCTGCTGACACTCTGCTTTTCAAACGCATGCTTTGTCTTCCTTGGGAGCTCACAGCCATTACAGGAGATTTTTCAGAGCAACAATAGTGTGAATTGCCCGAGACGAAAAAGGCTGTTCAACCCCGCATCCCCAGCTCTCCAGCAATTGTCTGCCGTGACACACTTCCCTCCTCAGACTGTGGGAG
This sequence comes from Upupa epops, assembly GCA_013397515.1. NCBI lineage: Eukaryota > Metazoa > Chordata > Aves > Bucerotiformes > Upupidae > Upupa > Upupa epops. The sequence continues at coordinate 380,255 of VZRI01011645.1, read as the reverse complement.
CCCAGCAGCAATCGAGCCCAAACAGCGCAGACCTCCTCAGCAGCCGAAACACCCGCTGGGAAGAGCATCTTATGCTTCACAGTTCCTTAATAACATCCTGAACAGATGCTGAACACCCTCAAAACCTGCTGAAATCAATGACGGCAAAAAGCATCTCGCAAATCCAGCTTCTTACTGGGGATTAGGAGCGCGTAGCTGTGCATGCCTGCGCGCGCAGAGATGCAAGAGGCTGCAAAGTGAAGAACCTCAAGTGCTGCCGATGCCTGAAGGTCTCTTCTCAGGTATCTCTACTCTTGCAGCTCTTAGGCTGCTGCTTTCCGAGCGCTGACAGTAAATGGCCCAGCACAAAGGCTGTAGTGACCCCTCAGTGCTGTAAGTAACGACTGCAAGCATCTGGTTCACTCCAGGCGAAGTCTGGCGGCGTAAAGCGCCCGATGGAGGATGTGCCAGGAGGGCACTGTCAGAGTGACAGAGCAGTGCACGAAGTGGCTTACGCTACCAGCCGCAGCAACGCGGCGGCCAGCACATGCCAGCAGTCTCGGGGGAAGCTCGGCGGTGCCTTCTTGGGGGGTACCTGAGGGTCCCCATCATTAGATAACGAGTTATGTTTAGGGGTGAGGACACGGCTGCCGTGAGGGAGAACACAAGTGACTGAAACCTGCGACAATGCAGGGGGACGGGTATGTGGGGGGCTCATGGGGGGCTCCCGGTACATAGGGACAGCAACCCCGCCCGGTGAGAGCCATGGCGGGGGGATGGAGTCAGCTGATCTTTAAGGTCTCCTCCAGTGTTAACGACTCTCTGCTCCTGCGTTGGTGCTGTGCCCATCCCACCTCATCCTACGCTCATCCCACTTCACGCCACGGTCACTCTGAGCTCTCATTCCCAGAGCGGGGCAGCGCTGCGGGACCGCTGCGGGGCCGGAGCCGAAGGCCAGCCCTACGCGGGGCTGGTTTGTGCACGAAACGCCTCTCCGCAGCCCATTTCCACTCCGTTTCATTCATTCAAATGCATTCATCGCACTAAATTAACTCCGCTGCCTCCCGAAAGCGGCGGAAGCCCCCCACAACCTCCTGTCAAACGAGCTCGCCCTCCGCTGCCAAAGCCCGCGCCCCCTCGGCGGGACCCCTCCACGGCCGGGCCGGGCTCAGCGCCCGTTCCGCACCGGACAACGTTACGCAAAGGCACCTCTCGGCCG
>VZRI01011645.1:333603-378974 GCA_013397515.1 Upupa epops | reverse complement strand
CCGCCCGCGGGGAGGAGACGATCCGGGCTGGAGGCGGAGACGGAACGGAGGAGGAGGGGGTTAGAGGCGGAGTTGAAGCCGTGAGGCTCCTGCGTGGCCAGTAGCGGGAGGTGAGGCCTGCGTGCCGTCACGGGGCCGCGGGCCTGTTGAGGCGCCAGAGACCGCCTAGCATGGAAGCACTTAGGATCGGTTTTTAACAGCCAGGTGGAGAGGAGCATCGGTGGCCTCAGAGAGTGTCAGCCTGTGGCCGGCGCAGGCCTGGGCTGGTCCGTTTAGAGTCCCGGGAGAGCCGGTGGCCATGTGCAGCAAGGCACCAAACACGAATAGAACCACTCGGTGCTTTCTGTAAGAGCTTGATAAACCCCCCCACCGTGCCAAACCACCACCCGTGGGATACAGAAATAAAACCGAGGTTGGTTCGTCATGTTCTCCTCTCTCTTGCCCCTGACCGTCAATAAGGAATGACACCCATCCTGTTCCACATAGCTGAGGGTGGTTTCAAGGCAGCACCACACGTTACCACATTCCTGTCTGCCAGGTGGCATAGGCTGCCTGCGAAATTTATCCCTTGTTACTCCACCCATGGAGCTGCAGAGGCATGTGCTTACCCCAGGGATCTCACCCAGCTCCACAGCAGATTATAGAACAGCACAGCAGACTCAGCATCTCATCCCAGTCACCTTTTAAGCTCCTTATCTGATCTGTCTCTTCCTCAAGCACCTCTTAAGTCCTCAGAACTTCCTCTAGTAGCTTCCCCGGATATGGAGGCTTTTAACCTTCACAATGCAGCTCAGCCCAGGCAGTTTCAAGGACAGAAAAATGCCAGTATGTGATGTTCTGTAGCCATGTCTTATCCCAACCCTTACTCTGCATCACTTCAGGCACTTGGAGAGCACTCCTCTATAAAAAAATCTTTAGATGCACATGAATTTCTGAATTAGAGGCCACAGGAGCTGCTCTCCTCCCAGGAAATCCCAGCACCCCCTGTAAAACACTAACAGGAAATCCCACCAAACCCAAAACCCTGCAAGTGCACTTATGATGTGGGAGCACGGTCGAATTTTGGACTGGGGTGACTCTTCCTGTAGCTGCTTGTTTATTAACTGTCAAGTCTAGGAGGAGGAACTCGGAAGCATTTTGCCGTTGTCACGTCTGTCCGTTTTTGGAGCGTGTCTACTGCAGTCAAAAAATCCCTCTTCCCATGTTTTTACCTCCCACAGGCTGTTCCTGTGCCAGGACAGACTACGTGAAGATAGAAAGGCAAGGTGAAGGGAACAGACAGCACAGGTCACAGTGACTGAGGTTGCCATAATTTATTGGTAGCTGATTCAGACCAGTGTCTGTACAGAACATGCAAGATGGAGAGAACCAGTCGCTTACTACAAGAGCATGGACACTGCGTGGCTCAGCACTTCAAGGAGCAGCAGGTCAAGTCTCGGTGCAGGTAGCAAACGACACACCTAACCATGTTATTTTTCTCTCTCAAGTGAAAGGGATGACTTTATGACTAAAAAGCATACAGATGGCTCAGCACATTAAATATTTAATTATTCCTATTTGATAATTTGATCACAGCCACAGAGTCTTCCCAGATGCAGGAGCACAAGAGAACAGCCTAGTTGTTTCTTAGCCAGTGGAATTCTGCCCTCAATACTACATACCCTGCGAGTCAGAAAACTGAGCTTCCATTAAAACAGTGTTTTTTCCATTAAAAAAGCGCAGCCCTTCATGTGATGATTCCCATTTTTGTACCACACTGAGCTCTTCAGATGATGTCTCTTTACACTACTGTTCTGAGAGGTCACTGTCTGGGAGTCTAACGACTCTGAACTCATTTCTCCAACAAGAATCACAAGAGAAAACAGACGTAAGAATAATAAATCTCATTCCAAATCAAATGCCCAGCACATTTTCTTTTAAGTCACAGAACTGAAAATCGGGGTTTTTACATTACAGCTGGTCAGGATCTTTGTTTTATGTTGACCTAGCCAAATGTGTTCTAGGGCTTCTCTGGTCAATTAGCAGCACTTTTCTTTAAAAAAGTGGTCCTTTTCACACACGAGTTAGTAAATGCATTGGTACCGGGCTGTGCTATGGCTAAGTGTGTCCTTCTCTCTTCAGGAGCTATCATGGGGACAGTTAAGGTGTGCAGCGCTGGACAAAGCGTGGGTAGAGACAGACATCTCGGATGTGGTGTCTGTTGAGAATCCAGGTGAGGAAGCGTTCTAACCCCAAACCATATCCACCATGGGGACACGTGCCGTATTTCCTCTGCAAAATTAAAGTCCGAGAGTAGGTATTAAACATTTTCAACTGAAAGGGTCATCACTGCTCAGGGCAGTGGCAGAGTCTTCAAATCCCCCACCCCAAGGGGTTGAAAAGCCATGGACATGTGCTTTGAGGGACAGGGGTTAGTGGGGACCTTGCTGTGCTGGAAGGAATGTATGAATTAGAGGAAGGGAGGTGAAAATAAAGTCTGCACTATTGTCTTTCCTCTGCCTCCTCAGGCTTGCCAGACCCTGGGCTTTCTCATCTGTGGAGACCAGCCTCTCTAATCTAACGAGCACCACTGCAGACGGCACTGGGGAGGAGTACACCCACACAGACCAGTCCAGCGAGGGCAAGCTGGTAAGGGCAGCATGACACTATAGCAACAGCAGCAGTTTAACAGAAGCTGCTTTGCCATCAGTTAAACAATTACTCTCTTCGGGCCACCGAACCCACATTTCTACTTTAGCTTGCATCGGGTTAAGCACAGCTAAAGAAACAGAAACCCACTATGGTGTCCGACCAGCAGCGCATCAGATCCACTTCACCCACCTGATCTGTGTACCAGTAGTACGGTGTGGGATCAATGCCCTCTCTCTTATAGCCCGCAAGGAGCTCCTCGCTGTCCCAGATACGCATGGAGCCTCCAACGATCTCACCAACGTTTGGCATCAGCACATCAACCTAGAGCACATGGCACAAGAGCAAACCATTAAAGCTAAGCTCCTGCAGCAAGGGGAGGAAGACTCACCCTACATTTACATCTCTATTTCCACATGTTTCACCACAAAGCTTTGACTCCCCACGGCAGGAAGACCCAATTTACAGATGGAATAATCCAAGTTCTCAAAATAAATCTCTTAATACTCTGAACCATAAACAAATCAACCACATCCCAACAGAACAACCAAACAACAACAGAGCTCACACCACTAAGCCTCCAGTCTAGCTGCCTGCCTGACCACAACTCCTCCCAGCTGACAGAGCCGGAGTTTGGACAAGGTGAACTGCAAGAGGTGACAGAAGCATTGGCGTTAGACCAGCCCCAGCCCAGGTCAGCAAGGAACACGCTCACTGATGCACCAACACTTTATCAGTGCTTCACAGGCAGTTATTTCGATAGGATCACAAACCCAGCCGCAGACCTGCCAAGAGGTCTCCAGAGTGCTGCCTCATTTAACACTTGCTCACACTGAAGCTTCTTGCTACAGTCACAAGACACACAGAGTCCTGACTTACAGACTCGGTGAGCCGGGAATCATCGTCACAGCGCTGCATGTAGAAAGACTTTATCTCTGCAGGAAACCGGCACAATAAGATGGGCTCGTTAATGGTGTCTGTCATCAGTCTCTCAGGGGCCTCAGGAATGTCCTACGGTCAAAGGAGGCTTCATTACCATTCAAACCCAAACCATTCCAGTACCTTTAGTGTCACGTGTATCTGGCATGAACAGTTTCAGACGTGAGCATGGACACGGTCATCCCAGTGCTCCTCAGGGTTTAAACTTAGAAGAAGTTACACATAAAACCATACACATGGTGGAAAAACACCACCCTATTCCATCTTCCCAATCTTTCAAAAAGAAAGCCAAGGAAAACCCACCCCAACCACACATTTTCCAAACCACCAGTAAACACTGCAGCCTCCTTCCTCCCCAGCAGTGCCGTCCGCAGGCCTTAAGACTAGGAAGTTTGTTTCCCAGTAGAATTCCTAACAAAACACAACAGATTCACAAAGCAACAGCCCACAGCACTGTGCTTCAAGCACTGCTCTTCAGGGGACCTGGGCACCGTGCGTGCAGGGCAGAGGGGTCGGTTTCAATTCCTGAAAAGCCTCGGCAAGACTTACTTCCCCAAACTCATAGTAACTGCCATCGTCCTTCTTCACGTCATGTTCCCTCAACCACTCGATGGCCTCAGCGTAGTTCATCCGTCGGAAGGGACGTCTGGGAGGCTTGAAGCCCTGTGAACCGGAGCAGACAAAGGCTGTTGGGGAGAGCCATTTTTAAGGAAACTACTTCTCTGGCTGATGAAGTGCACTTCCAGCCCTGAAGCTCTCCAGCACATACACCCACAATCTCCTACTGCCTAATAAATAAATCAATAAACAAATCACACTCAGTCCCCACAAACTACTGTCCCCGAGCCCCATGAAGCTCTCAGAACAGATTCTGGGAAAATGGCAGAGAGGAAGCACTGTCAAAGCTTTTGCTGTTGTGCCTTTCATACAGAGCCATCAGCAGAGGGTCCATAGGCAGGGCCAAGAAAGAACTGTTTTGCTTCCCTGTGCACAGAACGGCAACAGAAATCACCTCGGTGAGGTGAGCCGGGCTGCTGTCTCCTACCTCCTGCCTGAATGCAAACCACAAGGGAACCTCGCGGTGTTTAACAGGTTAGCAGGTCAAACTGTGTGTGCTGCCAGAGAAGAGCAAGAGGCGGAGACAAAGCTGGCTGTCCCTTAAAGCTGTCTTCTCTGCAAAGGCAACCAAAGACAAAGGGTCTCTACCTAATGAAAATGGCTTTAGAGCCCCACGTTCCAGGGTGGAAAGCAAAGCACGCCTGTTTCATTGCTCCCATGAGCTCCACGGGCAGGTACCAGCCAATCAATATTATGAGCTCTGGAACAGCTGTTGCTATTCCACTGATGCCGTTCACACTGCAACAAATCCCAGTACTCTGCTGGCTTCTGGAACCTGCTCACGGGACCTTTTCACCCCACAGCCCCCTGCTTCTGGTACGGTCACTACCAGCCTCGCAGCATTTTCACTCGTACGATGCAACTGAATTTTCTTATAATCACTGATAACGCTGAGCTAGCAGAGCTCACTGCCACGGCCTCCTTCCCCAAGTGAACATGCAGATCAGGAGAAGCTAAAAAACACAGTCTTTTGGCTGTCCATGGCTCTTCCAGTGCTGCTTACAGGGTTTAGCTCATACAGCAGGGCTGACGCAGGTGACTTCAATACTCTGTCTACCACGTCACAAACCAGGTTCTCCAGACGGTCCAACAAATCCTCAAACGTGATGAATGGACATTCAGCTTCAATGTGTGTGTATCTGAAACACAAGATCACACCGCTACAAGACCACAGAGCAGCAACCAATCTTCAGCTATGAAAAACCCCTCATTTTAGAAACCACCCTGCAACCCAAACACGCATCCTTTTGTCACCTCATGTCCCCTTTGTCACTTCTCCCTACACTGTGAAGGAAATAAACCCCTAAAACAAAACCCAGGAAGACAACAGTATGAATGGTGTTTTCTAAAAAGACAAAGCCTGCTAGTGCCAGCTGTTTCACCTACGTCTTCCTCTGCTAAACGTCAGGGTGTTGTGACCGGCAGGACATTCACCAGAACAAAGCATGACCACCCCAACAAGGCTTGTCTCAGTCCTTCCCCACTAGCACGATGCTGTCAGTCACTGCACACTGCATCACCCGACTGCCCTGCTCTATAAACCCCCCTATGCACAGACAGCCAAGAGCTGTGCAGCCCCCTTACTCGGCCAGGTGTCTGCGGGTCCTGGACTGCTCAGCTCGGTACGACTGAGCAATACAGAAAACATCTCCTAGGGCCGGAATGCAGGTCTCCAGGTAGAGCTGGGATGACTGCGTTAAGTAAGCCTCATCCCCAAAATAATCCAGTTTGAACAGGGTTGAGCCTCCTTCCACTTGCGTCTGGACCAAAGTCGGTGGTGTGACCTGTTAAAACAACAGGACCCTCATTACTGACGTGAAGAGCTAAGGACAAAGATGACAGCACCCAAGAGCAGTGATATGAGGCACGTTCTTTCCTTCCCATCAGCAGCTGCAGCTTCTGGGAGCACCCATTCTAGTCCTTCAGCCTGGAATCCTTCAGCAGGTTGACAAGAGCTGTGCAGGCTGGCTATGAATTACGCTGCAACCCCTACCTCGCTCAGGAGGCTCTGCACACCTCTGACATCTAACTCTATGAAAGCAACAGAACAAGAAACAGCCTCTCTCCTGCCCCTTCCAGGTCAACATAAACGTCTACACAGTTTTTCTAGGAAAGAGACAGCCCTGACGTCAGAAGAGCACAGCAGTTGCTTGCTGGCAAGGGCAGACATGCTTACCTCGTAATATCCATTGGCGAAGAAGTGATCCCTGAAGGCCTGTACTGCCATGGAGCGCACCTTGAAGATTTTGGACATATTCTCGCCTCGAATCATCATGTGCCTGTTGTTGAGCTGCACATCAACCTCCGATTCTTCGTTGAGTAGATTGTCAGCCCCTCCTGCCGGGGCCAGACCAATAAGCTCCCAGTAGTCACAGCTCAGCTCATGGCCCCCTGGAGCCTGCCAGTTTGAGGAGGAGAAACCAACATCTGAGGGGTGCACGTTTTGCCCCCCGAATGTCACCACCTGGCGTAGTGGCAGTTGTTAACCCAGTTTAGACTAAAGATGCTTACAACCCAACTGCAGTATTTTTGAGGTGACAGCTGGGTACCTCAGTCACACCTGCCTGAAGTGCCACTTGTGCCCTTCCCAGGATGTTCAGATGACCTCCAGAGGTTCCTCCCAACCAAAACCATTCTGTCCTAGCTCACACCAACTACTAGATTCAGCTGGGAGAGTTACTTTTCTTCACAGCAGTTGTATGGTGCTACAGCACAACACATGGGCATGAAAAACCTTCCTGGGAGCCTTAAGAACACCGCACACAGAGTGAGGAGTCGTCCCTCCTGCCAGAGGAGAACACAGACCCAAGACTGCAGTACACAGCCAGGGGAATTTGTTCTTTATACTCGTGGAGCCATGCTGTCCTACTGGATGGAAACTGTCAAATAAACTGAAGAAACGAGCTCAGATCACAAAGGAGGATGGATCTAGGGCACCACAGGCACCTTTGGGTTTGTCTGTCACACATCTGAGCACTCTCTGCAGCAGGCACCCCACACCACAATGCCCCCACAGCTGGTTTCCTGCTGGCTGATGTCTCCTGTCCTGGTGGCTGCCACTAGACCTGCCAGGACTCGGCCTGTGGAGCTGTCTGTGCAGCAGCCCTGAGCATCTGGTTCCTGGTCTCAGCATCTCCCCCGTGTGGCTCACGGTGGACTCCTCAAAGAACAACCGTTCTGAAGGAGTTTACACACACAAGGAACAGGTGGGCTGACAGACTGTCAGGTTAAACACACTCCTGCCCTCTAAGCCACCGTGTTCCTGCTGTGCCTTCCCTTTCAGAAAAAGGCCAGCACCACACGCTGCTATCAGGGGCCCCCATGTCTCCACCTGACTACTTAAGGTGTGAACAGAGCAAACACAGTGAACAAAGCCACCTCAGTAAAGCAGGATAACAAATCCCAAATTCTTACCCTCACTAAATAAAGACTGAACAAACCTCTGGTAGGGAAAAGCAAGCTACTCCATTCGTTCAATGTGGCTGCCCACTGCTGTATTCTAGGAAATATCCATGGCACCTATCAGTGGAAAACTGTCACAGTCAGCAGACAGTCACACAGCTCATGAGCCACACACTTAACTGGGGGTGAAACAGCAGCAGCCACACATTTGTTGTTCCTCTAAACCAAAATAATCTAGTAATTGTTTCTACCTCTGCTTCTCCTTCCACCAGGACAACGATGAATGGTTACCAGTCGCTCATGTACCTGCTTGCCTTCAGGAACAAGGTTGAGCGTCCCATACACTGCAACACTACTCTCCGTAGACAGGATCAGCCCGTTGTAACACTGGCACTGCATGGAGCGAGGCAGCAGCAGTTAAGGTAATGGTTTACGTTTGCTTTTCCTGCAACACCTATTGCAGTCACCCATGATTAACTCAGTCATGTCTAAATAGTTCTCACACTGAAAAAACCACTCCAGTGGTAGGAGATGCAATTTAACAGTAACACAACTTCATCAGTAGGTTTAGGGGAACTTCCAATTGTCTTAAAAAGAGGTGAGGCATGAAGACACTATCTATTTAGCAGCAGAACAGCATTAAATCATCACAACTTACCAGTTCATCTGAAAGGACACACTGGAGAAAACCCGTGCCATCCCTCAAAACAATGAACATCAAATTCTTTCCTAATTCAAAAAGAGAAGAGACACCAGAGCACCTCAGCCTTACTCACCAATCCCCTGGAACAGACCCACTCCCGTGAGATTAGTCCCTGATGAACTGTAAGTGCCCCATTTTGAAGGTCACTGTGTTGGTTCCGTCTCTGCCTAGTAACTTCTGAATGCCTGTGGCTTACCTTGTCTGCGTAACCTGTGAATCCAGCCAAAGATCTTCACTCTCTGGCCTCTGTAGGCCTCCAGAGCACCGATCTTCACCTGCAACGCAGGGAACAAAGGCAATCAAACAGAGAAACAGTTTCCTGTTTACCTGGTGCTTTCCAGCCAGCAGCTTCACCATGCCAGGCAGAAGCAAGGACTGTGATAGCTTTTCGAGGAGCTCCCTGTGTGTGTGACCAAGAGCATCTGTTCCTTCACTCCACCATCACAATCACCAAACAAAGCAAAATGGCCTTCCTCAAACTGAAATACGGGCTTTACCAGTAGACAGACACAGAGAGGTCTGATGCATGAGTTAAGAGGACGAGAAACCCATCAAACGCATGAGAAAGACCAAACAGGCTACACCAGAGGACACCACGAATTTGAAAATGCTGCTATTACAGTGACACAGCGGTGACCTCAGCACCTGCCCGAGCCACAAACACACACTGACTCAACCTTTGGGCAGACAACAGGCTGGAGCACAGGCTACGCGTAGAGTGACCTGGATTTACTCACACATTTGGGCTCTGGAAGACTCGGATCATTCTTGATAACCACCTTCTTGGCTTCTTCCAGGTTCTTCTCTCTTCTCAAGAGATCTTCTGCCTGGTTTAGAAAACCCCCGGACATATTCAGTAGCTGTATGCAGGCTCTGTGAGCTTCCCATGCTTCACAATTGCTGGGGACCACAAGGATCACTGACAGACGTGATCACTTACATGTCACCCTGCTGGGGTCTACCCCTGCCCTACTCCAAGCCCAGGACACGGGACAACGTGCAGACGCACTTCTTGTTTTTCCCTCAACGCCACAGTCTGGGATTACTCAAAACTCACCCAGTTCCAGCCACTGCTCGTGCTACCCCAAACAAAGGGGGCTGTAAGTAACGCAGGAGGAACAAACTAATGCTGTCTGGGAGGCATGGGAATGACCTCGATGCTGGTCAGTGTGCTTGGAAAAGAAAGCCTCCGCAACCCACCTCCTTCTTCTCCTTCGCATCGTTCTTCATTTGTTCCCTATGCCACAGCTTTTTGACGTTTTTCATCTGTGACTTGGAAATAATGGCCCATCTCTAGATCATGCGAGGAGAGAGCAGAAGGGAGAGGGTCACATCTGTGTCCCTACACACCGCAGCAGCACAGTAATGTCTCCCTGAACTGCTATCGCACCTCATTTTCCTTTTGTGAATCCACATAAATTGTAGGAAATGGTTCCTTCCCTGCAGTCATCAAAGCCTAAAAAGAGGGAGGGAGAAAACACCAGGTCAGTGGTACTGCCCGCCCGAAAGCAATGGAGCTGACGGCCCAGCGCTCAGCCTCGGCGCTGCAGCAGCAGGTGTGCCGTGAGTGCTCAGCAACACAAGGCCTCGCTCAACAAAACCATCGGGAGCTCCCACGTTCACCTTCAGGGCAGTCTTGAACGGCTTCTTCTGTGTCCCATCGCCGGTGGCATCGCTGCCCTCTCGCTCGGAAACGTACAGCTCCTCTGCAACAGAGCACGGACACACAAACGCTCGAACCCCGCGGCCAGCTGCGCAGTGGCCAGCGGCAGCCGGCGCACTCGAGAGACCAGCAGCCATAAACAGCCAAACGCAGCCCGCTGGGCCGGCTGAGGACCTGAGAATTTCCCACTCCGAACCCTACTGCGTGGTGGAGGTGCAGCGTGACCGCCTGGACACCGAACTGAACCGGTACCGGTAAGGCCTTTCCAGGCCCGCGCCGGCCATTGCCTCCGCGTTCGGCTCTCCCGTAGCCCAGAAGGCCCGGCGCGGCCAGGCCCCGCCGCCGTCCTCGCCCCACCCTGCCCTTCCCTGCCCTGCCCTGCTGGGTCCCGCTCCGATACCGCCGGGGCCTGACCGAGGGCGATAGCCGCCGTCCGCGCCAGCACCTCTCCTGCCATGGCCGGGCCGGGCCGCACCGCTGCACCCTACCGGAACTGACGTCACCGCGTTTCCGGTGCGCTCAGCCAATCCGCCACCGCCTTGCGTCAGCCGGGGCTCGGGGCGGGGCAGAAGCGGTGGGCGGGGCAGAAGCGATGGGCGGGGCAGAAACGATGGGCGGGGCGGAAGCGGTGGGCGGGGCAGAAGCGGTGGGCGGGGCAGAAGCGGTGGGCGGGGTCGATGCGATGGGAGGGTGCGTGTGTTGCCGCGTCCCCCCGGTGCCTCCCTCTGCCGTTGAGCCCGGTGAATCGGGGCCGCCGCGGGTGGAGGGTTTTTACTTCATTGAAAGAGCAGGGAGCGGTCTGTTCTTGCCGTTCTCTGCGTGGCCGGCTCTGCCCCCACCCACACAGCCCTCATGAGGGCAGAAGCCGCCAGCGAGAGGCCGTCTATTTGCATGCAGCGTGTGAAGAGCACCCCTCCTTACGCAGGAGCTGCACTGCGCCACGCTTACTGTAAAACTGCTCCAGCCCTTAGCGCCTCCCTGGAGGCGGCTCTAGGGAGAAGTGAAAAATCCCTTCATCTCAGTTGGACGAGAAACGTAAAGAGACTTGCTCATACAACCAGGTTTTACACTGCAAAGGCAACCCACTAGCGAGTGGAACACGTTCCACATAAAACATTTGATTCCTGCTTCTCTGCTACCATGCGCTGTATGTAAAAGTGCAGCGAGCATGCTCTGCCGGCCCCAGGGCGGTTAGTTCCACGCAGACCAGATGTGTCTGCTCATAACACACAGGATAGAGACGCAGACGTTTCAGCTGCAGCTGAAAGAGGGTTCTCACACAGCCCTGATGGGCCACTACGACTGAGCAGTTCAAAGAGGTGGTCTGCACAAGGGGATTCCCCTCTGCAGTCTGCTTTCAGAGACAAGATGTGAAATGTAGCTGCAGTTTAATATCAACATGTCATTACTAAAGGTGAAAAAAGGTGATTTCAGGCACCACTTTAAAAAAGTAATTACGAAACTGGGTCCTCCCTCCCTCCCACAAGTGTCCTTCGCTTTCATATTTAACAGGGGTGGGCTGCACAAGGATATGGAGCTCCATAGAAAACTCTTGGCCCTTCCACGCTTCCACTAGTCCGCACCCAGGAAGTTCTGTGATAAGACATTAAAATCTTCATATCCTCATGCCATTTGCTTAGAACAAAATCCTGAGTTTGTTTAAAATGCCTCTTTCTGTTCAGTCACTGGGACAAATGCTTCTCCCCAAAAGGCAGTACATCAGCTTGCTTCAGCTCTGGCCTCTGTCACGCTGGTGCCCAGAACTGCATCCAAGGGAGCCCGTTTCTTCCGTATGCTGCGCCCAGAGGAGATGAGATCAGCGTATCCCCTCTGATGGGAGAAAGCGTAAGCAGAGCGGCGGCCAGACACCCCCCGTCGAAAAGCGCTCTGCCTCCGCTTCCACTGCTGCTCCTCTGCCGCGTACTTCTTGCGGTTCCTCTGAATCTTCATGCATGCAAAGACAGACGAGTTTGTGAGTTACACAGGCAAAGAGCTGGTCTGTGTTTACTATCTGGGGAAATAACCTGGTGTTTTACATCCTGGAACTGCCTAGCTGGAGGGCTCCCTTGTTTACCCCTGATTTTGTTAGAAAGAAGAACACAAGCAGCAGCGCACCACTGCTGCAGGAGGGCTTGCTCTGGCGTTTGAGCATCATTATTTTAATTTCTCTCTAAATGTCTTTGCCTGAAGCAGACTGAGGATGCATAACTGACAGCTCCTCCTTCGTTCTCATGCTGACCCTTCTGTAGTGTCCTGTTGAGTGGCACTACTGCAGTTTTAACTGTTTCTGTACCCATGTGCTCTTTGCCAGCTCGAGGCAGAAGAGATGCAGATAAAAACTGCCCACTGGATGCTGACATGTAAGAGAGAGCTCTAGCACCACCCAGATCAAAACCAACCTCAGGCTGTCTGGGCTCTAGAGCAGTTTTTAGAACAGTTTGGTTCTATGAAATGTCAAGTGAGGAATTACCCCTCTCTGAACTACATGCTGAGCTTGGACACTGCATCTCACTGAAGCACCCAAAGATGGTGCTGGGAATTAACATACCCCAGTGATACCGTCCTGCTGCCGCCCCTGGGCCACAGGGCCAGGGCTCCAGCCCTGAGTCGTTCTCCTGAAGGCACAGTCACTCGTTTGTCACCAGTACTGACTGCAGTTGGTAAATATGTGCCCCACGAACCGAAAGATCATCAGACTTTACTCACGATATCACTTTCCGAAGGCCAAACTGTGACACCTAAGAAGTGCAGTGCCACTACAGGCAGCAAGCAAATGGCAATGGATAAAATAATCGTCAGCCAGAGGTACGGTTGTCGCAGAGCATTTGGAGCAGTCCCTAGGAATAAGAAGAAGTCTGTTTATAATGTGATCAAAACACGCAGTGATGGAACACAGCTGAGGTACCAAAAGCCACAGGTAGTTTCCCCAGGACAGAACACTCAGCTTTTGCCCGAGACTCCACAGGGAAGACAGTACAAAGCAGGTAGTCTCACAAAGCCTGTCTACGACAAAATGTCCACATTCATGTGGAAGGCCTTTTGAACAGTACAGGAGGCTGCAAGACAGGCTCTTGCCTAAGATGCTGGCGTTTGTCCTGCTTTAAATTGAAAAGAAAAGCCAGAGCTGTTTATTAGCCCTGCACAAATCTCATGGAACTTGCTGTCAACCCCAGCAGCAGCCATGCCTGTATCAACTGCTGACGTGCAGAAGTATCCAGATAGAAGGGAGTTATAAGGATCTGTTACCAGGAAGATTTGGAAGCAGAGCTTGCAAAAAATGTCCAGCTGCCTGCAACTTACCCCTCCCTGGACTTCCAGCAAAACCCCAAGAGGCTGCTGACAGCGTTTGCCTCTGTCTTTGGAGTTTCACCTGCCACTGATCAGTCAGAGGCACTTGGCCAATGCACATCTGCTGCATCATTGTGCTCCCTTTGTGGAAGCTGCCCTACCAGTTTCAACGTAAATCTCTTTGCAGACTCCTACTGATGGGCAGCACTGAGCTCTGGCTGATGTTCATTGAAAGAGAAGAAACACCCCAGGAAAGCCACCTGACCCCAGTCATGACCAAAGCCCTTCCTCAGGAGGGAGTCAGAGGTTGATGGCATTTGCTGTCACTCAGCAGTTCATGCTCTGCTCTTATCCCAGAGCTGAGCGAGACAGGAAGAAGAAACACAAGGCACAAGGACTGACCTGTGAACTGGAAGCCGGAAGGAAAGAGAACATGGATTCCAGCACTGTGGAAGTCAAACGTGATACCAAAGTAAAGTGCAATGCTCCCAAATACTGAAAATGCATTCACAAACGTCCAGTAGGATGTATCCAAACCAATCTGGAAGCAAACAGAACCCCAGGTGAGGTTACGGACTCAAAACAATGTCAACTCTTCTGGCAGCGTTTGGGCTGAGTCATCTCTCCTCCAGTTCCACGTCAGCCAGAGAGGATAAAAGAGAGGCTTTCTGCATATACTGATGGCTTTAGTAGAGGGATTTAGAAACAAGGCCAGGTGGTGTTTTCAGAGAAGCAGGGATGAGGCAGCCAAGCCCACTTGCCTGAAAATTGACGACAAATATGAGAGAAGACGCTGCTGTGACAGCGAATGATTGATAATCCGAGGGTGCCTCTCCGTCCTGTCCCATAGTTTTGAGGTAAGCTCCATAGGGTATGAAGAAGATTATCAGAGACGTTACAGCTCCGTGCAGCAAACTCAGGAAGAATTTTTTGTAGTTAAAAAGCAGATCTTTCTGTCCCAAAACATACAGCGCAGGGAACCGCAGGCTCAGCTTGTCGCTCACATCCTTAATAAAAGGGGAGAAGGGAAAAAGAAGCTGCTGCAGTCTCTTGCTCTCAGTGTGAGCTTTGAAGAGCAGGAAGCTCAACACCCCAGCGTCACAAAGGGAACAGCCGATCCCTTTCCTGTTCACACAGCAGTGTGGGCAGCAGCACGGCTCAGCGTGGTGCATGCAGCCAGAAGAACCTGGTCATGGCCCATCTGTCACAACACCATCACACAGCCTGTCTGTGGGTGTCCAGCACTGCTAACTAGCTGTTTGTGCATGGCTGTGCAGCTCTTCCCCCCTGTGTGCTGTTACAGACTTTGCCCTGCCTGGTGAATAAGCTGGAGCTGGGGGCTATCACTGCACATCCTGACTTGAAGTCTCTAGCAAATAGTCATGTGAGACCTTTGTTGCTGCATTTATTTCTCAGCTTTTATCAGAGAAGGAGGCAGAAACATCTCCAGCTCAGAAGGGCAAGCAAGGAATGTCTTCCCATGAACAAGCTGCCCATTGATGTGCTCTGTGAATGGTGCCGTGGGATAGAGAGCACTTAGAGAGTACTGTGAACAAGCACATTTAGCACTGAAGACCCAATTAACTTCTCCTCTTCTTACTGTCTCACATTACCTCACATGCTGGGAAAAGGGATGCACTTTGTAAGCCAAACCACCCCGAAAATGCCTTCTACTCAAACCAAAGCGACCAGTTTTCATGTAAGCAAAGATGTGACCTTTGTTGGCAATGTGGAGAATACCTGGTCCAGCAAGCCAACGAGCAGAACTGGCAGACTGGAGTACAACACGTTGTACAGCGTGATGAACCAGTCCTCGTATGCTGTCTGCGAGAGAAGGAACGTCTGTAGTTAATGATTTCATTTTGATTACACCTTTTCCTTGCAGTTCCTGGGAAAATCCACACGTGCTCTACTAGAGCATTAAATTGCCTATTGTGATGTTTGCCCAAAGGCAAGCAGCACCTTGGCTCAAAGCTCTGCGGAAATTCATTGTAGCCTGTACTAAACCATCCCACTCCTCCCAAACCACAGTGCTACCTGGCTGGGACACTGCCGGAACTGAACTTCTCACTGTCAGTTTTACAGCTGCGTATGAATTTCAAACCCTGCCAGGTGCCACAAGCACATTTCAGTCCATTCTAGCCAGCAGTTCAAGATAAAAAGACATGGGTTTGGTTTCCTGTTAATACAAACACGCACTGTCCACGCCACATAGGATTATCTGCAGCAGCAGGGTCGGGAAAGGCTTCCCAAACCACTGTGCAACCATCTCTTCGTCCGCAGTCACACCACTGCCTTTATCTGAAATGATAACTCGCTGCTTAGCTTATAACTGGCCAGCTTGGTAGTCACCTGCTATTCCCCCACCGAAATTCTTGTCAGTAACTTCAGGATCCCCTCAGTCCCAGGTTAATCTTTGCTGCTCTGCCCCCGCAAAAGGGCAGCTCAGATCCTCACGCGAGCACACTTGTTACCTGGGCAGAGAAGCCGTTGAAGAATGAATACCAGATGTGGACTAGTGTAAAAGCAAAGTTCTTGTAGAAAAAGTATCTTAAGAACTTGCACATCCTAATGTAAGACCATCGTCCGTGGACCAGCAGCAGCCTTTGAAGGTAGCGGAACTGCCCAAAAGAGTAGTCGCTGGACATGACAGCTTGCATCCCTTCTTGGCCGCTGATTCCAACGCCGATATGGGCAGCTACATGAACGAAACCAACACCACAGCGTTCACAAAGGGAGGGGAACAACACAAATGAGGGCAAATCTGCTGCTGTTTCCTGTTCTCTGCCCATTTGGGTTCTTCTGCCCAGTTTTATTTCTGCACACAGCACAGAGGCTGTGTAAAGGACAAACACGACTGCATGCGAGCCCTTGCCAGCCGTTATGGACTGCCCGTGTGTCCACCATCGTCTGGATTTGTTCTGGGGTTGTTCTCTCGGAACACACACTGGGACATCTCATCGAGGGAGAACTAAGTGATGAGCACCAGACAGCTGAGCTCTCTCTGTTACACTGCTGTAACCCACAACATGATAACAGTTCAAGTCCCTTCTGCAGAAAAACCTACAGTGCAGCAGCAAACTCCACTAACCTTTTCATAAAGGGCTTCCTCACAGAGGGACAAGGCAGAGAAGCTAGCGCAACCCTAGTGATGGCAACATGGGCAGTGAAGTGGGTGGCAGAGTTTGTGAACAAAGAGAAACAGTGAAGAGGCTGCAGCACAACACCCAGAGGAGAACTTCCCCAGTCAGGGAAGTTTTACGGCGCCCTTACTTTTAATCATGTTCACGTCATTGGCCCCGTCCCCAATAGCCAGCGTAATGGCTTTCTTGTACTTCTTCACAAGCTCCACCACCATGGCCTTCTGCTTCGGGGTCACGCGGCAGCAGATCACAGCCCTGCACTCGCAGGCCAAATCAACAAAGTTCTGCTGCTGCTGCTCTTTGTAAACTTCAGCCCTCCTTCTCTTCTCAAGCTGGTTTTTTTTCTCCTCTGCTGTTCTAGGGAATTTCAGTTTAAGTTTCTTTTTCTTCTTCTTCTTCTCTAGCAGGATTTCGTTCTGTGAACACAAATACATTATGTTCCCTCCGCGCTGTTTCAAACCGCACGCCCAGCACTGCCTGTGCAGCTCACTTCTCTTCATTATGCTCCCAGCACCCATTTATAGCAATTCAATAAACCCCTCATGCAGAGGAGTGAACAAAGAGCTGCGGAAACGACGAACAGAACGTACTTGGTGGGATTAACAAAAGCAGAGGCCTGTATTTAGTGTCACAGCACTTCTTGCAGCGTTCACAGGAGTATTTCTTCTGATGGAAATGAATTCACGTTTGAAAACATTCCAGTCATCAGCTTTCATCTCCCCTAGCTCCCCATCCCCTACAGGGAGCACGACTGTGGGCCACACATGAGAAAGGATCCTGCAAGTACTGGGGGTGGGTCTGAGACTGCTTGGTCAGTACCAGAGCTAACAGAGATCTGCAGTTTGCCCTCCCAGCACCCCCAGTCTGCTTCCTGTACCTGGTACTTCTGTTTCCTTACACAAAATAAAGGCCCTTAGCTCTTCCCTAGACTCTCTCCTCTCCAGTAAGAGCAGGCTGCAGCACAGTGGGTAACTAAATTACTCAAGCTGTCTCTGCTAAAATCTCTTTTCTGCTTCCTGAGCTCCCAGGAGAGCACTGTACTGCAGGACTGAGCAGGAAACCTGCCTTTTCTTCCTGCCTTTCTCTTCCACCTCATTTTGAGCACCATTTCTGTGCCTGCGCTGAAGCCACGAACACTGTACTACTGGCAGGCATCACCTTGTCTTTTAGCCTTCCCATTAGACCAGAATCCCCATGGAGAACAAACACTCTGGAAATCAGGCTTTGCTTTTTGCAGGGCTTTGGTTTCACTCTGATGGAAGCTACCAGAGTCATTTGAAAGGTCCAAGACATTCCTTATTTTATCAAGTGCTGTTTTCAACCCCCAAAGCCAACACCATTTCTGAACATAAATACCAAGCAGATGTGTTCAGCAGCAGCACAAGAGTTTTCATTGACTGGGTTAGCAGAAAAATGAGCAGAGTCCTTGGCGAGGGTAGTCCCCCCTGAATCCCACACACCCAGGAGAAAACGTCCTGTACGTACCAGCCAGGAGCCAGTGATTATCAGCGCACGATCTTTACTACCCTGGAAGAAGGGCTCATTCATGCGTAGAGAGGACTGTGGACTGGATCCAGCCCCATTCCTCTGGTTTTCCAACCTGGTTTGAAGAAGAGCACTGCAAAGAGAGGTGGATATCATCATAAAAAGGCTAAGCGCTGGACACCACGTGATCCCTTGTGCTTTCATGGCACAGGAGTGTAGTGTGTAACAGGAGCACAGGACAGGGTGAAAGGCTGGTCGAGGGAACACTGGAGTGAGTTCAGGGATGGGCAGCGAGAGCTAAACCCAGCAGCTGCCCAGGATCTGACCTAGGACACACCTGTTGGGCCCATGGGGCTCCAGGGGGGCTGCAAACTTGGCTGAGATACAGGGCAAATCTACTGTCACTGGTTCTAAGCTCCTGCAAACAGGTATCTCCACCCTTAGCCATGGTTAAAGGCTGCCGTGTGAAATTACAGTTGTGCAGAAAGCAAAGGAACAACACAGAGCTGAGCACCTGCCAAGAGCCACTGTTCTGCCACTGAAGAGTCACTCTGGGACAAACCAATGTCGCTGCTGGGCTCGTTTTAAAGACAGCATGCATTCCCCCAAACAAAATCCTTTGTGCTTTTACTTGCCTGGTGTCTTCTCCGTAGCAGATCGTGGTTTCCTCTGTCAAGAGTTCACAGGAAAATCCAATATTTTCAGCAGTCTCTGCAGTTAAAAACATGAGAAAATATTTATCTAGAGCTCTGTGAGGAGTGACAGCTGGGAGCGGAGACTTCTTAAGAAAGATTTGAAGTTGTGTTTCACCAGCAGGAGTTCTTTTTCATTACACAGTGCAGAAGAATGACAAACACTGCACGCTGCAGCAAATCCTCCCGTCTTGACTTCAATGGCCTGTCACACCTTTCTAGAAACAAGCTCTTCTTTGCAGTCTGCCTGTGCCCCAGTTTATCATCCAGCCCTTCCCCTGCTGGTACGCGCTCTCTGGCTGTAACAGCACCCACCTTTTTTGTCACCGGTGAGCACCCAGATTTTAATGTCTGCTTTGGAAAGTCTGGAAATCGTTTCTGGTACTCCATCCTGCAGTTTGTCTTCAATAGCTGTGGCACCAAGCAGCTGCAAGATGTTTGAGATACAGGGAGTTAGCAGGATAAAAGTGTAGAGAAAACAAATCTGTTTCCACTAGAGAAGGCAGCTGTTCCTTCCTTGACTGCAAGCCAAGGTGCTGCCCGGCTAAGGATGCTCTAAGACAAACTCTGGCCCATAGAAGTGACCACCCTGAAATGCACAGACCAAAACACATTTCCCCTCATTGTGCTGAGCTCCGTGTTGGGAGGGGCTCTAAAGCCAAAGAAACTCTGGAAAGATCCAAACCAAATTACCCTTATTAGGACATTTTATATCCAAAACCCCGTTTCTTCTCATATACAGTCCATTCTGACTTACAATCAGATTTTTTTCTATTTCCTCATACACTTTGTCCAGAGCTTCGTCACGATTAGTGGTAGCTACACTGGCCTCCGTAAACTTCTTATTCCATGCCTCAAATTCCTGGTGACTGATGTCCCTGTAGCACAGGCAGAGCGTCCGGAGAGTTTCACTCGCAAAGATCTGAAAAACAGTTTCAAAGCCCCATATTCACCAAGCGGGATTCCTGGTTTGACACCAAACCCGACTGCGCTTCGTCCTGAGTGTTTCAGAAGGGCTGAAACTGCACAGTAGCTCCGAGGCAGATGGAAGCGAAGGGCTGAACAGGTGGCAAGCAGAACAGAGCAGCGTGCAGTACTGCTAACAATGGGAACGGTTGTGGGAACGCGCTCGGAAAGTGAGATGGCTTGGGTCAGCATCAGCTTTGGGGTGACTTGTAGAACCAGTTACAGGCCTGCATTTCCTCTAACAGCTTAGCAAAAGAAGAACATTATGGTCAGGAATAAGCACTCCTCTGCTTACGTACGTCTAGTGCTTCTTCTGTAGCTTCTTTCTTTGGATTCCTTGGGTCCAGCCGTTCATAAATGACTGTGTCAGCCCCTTTACAATACAGCCTGATGCTTCCGCCTGATTCTCTCACTGCGGTGTGGAACACAAGAGGTGGGACACATTGTTAAAGAGCATTTCAGTGCAGGAAAGGCTTTGATGAGATTTTTCTGTCTACTGCTAAATACCAAAACAACAAGATCGTGTTTCTTCGCCGCCTCAAATTGCATTCAGCAACTTGGCTGATGAGCACATTTCATTTGTCTCCATGACAGGAGCTATGGTTTTGAGAATGGTTCATGTAGCTGAGCAGACATCCACTAAGGAGATGATGCATCGTAATTACAGCCTTAAACCCAACGGATGTCTAACTGATCCGAGACTGGCTGTCCAGATCACAGCTGAGCTGCTGTTTGTGCCTCAGCCCACAGATCTAGCACAGCAATAGCTCGAGGAGCATACAACTTGCTTGCTCTCTGGGGACAAGATGAGTAAAACACGTTAGCAGCACTTCTTCAAGCTTCTACTTAAGGGACCGAAGATTATCTTCAGCAGAGGCCACAGCTGAACCCCAGGATGCCAAATTACAAAGCCTCCCTTTTCCATCTGCCCTGGCACCGTGTGCCACACAGCCCGGTTCTTGGCTTCGCCTTCCCTCACACATACGTTTTCAGCAGTGCAACAGGAGTAAGCTTTTCTGTGAAGGCTGGGTGCAGTCAGCTTACCAATGACAGACATCCGTTTTCTGTCACTGTTGAAATCCAAGATAGCAAGGACGTCGTAAGTTCTCTCCATGCCCATCTCACTTATAGTGATGGTGTTTTGTGTTCGCGAAAGGAACACATAGCCAAAGTTCCTGGCTGCCGTAACCAGGGCCCCTTCGTCTGGAGAAGCTGCCTGGTAGTTGAGCTGACCTGTGTCTTTTAACAGGGAAAAGCAGAGGTTGTGAAGATGAATTTGAAGAGAGAGAAGAGCCAGAGCATGGAAACACAGCACTTCTGCATAAACTCTTCCCCCGCTGTTACTGAAGAGGTGCCCTTACCGTAGCTGTAACTGTCCTCAGGACAAGCCTCCTTCCGTGAAGAGCCGATACTTTCAGCACAGAGACAGGGTCGGCTCTCGCTTGACTTCGATTTGAAAAAGCAGCCTAACACTCCTCGCTTACAGGATCAGCGTTAGGTTTGGCCCTCTGCCTTGTGAGCTGTTTCTCCTCACACCAGAGAGCAACCAAGCAAACGTACTCACCGTCAGCAGTGTCAGCCATGACTGTGTGACAAATGGCAAGCAGGAAAAAGAACTTGTGGACTTCCGGCTCCTTCCCAGACTTTATTTGCTCTATCAGATAGTGGTCATAGAACAAGAACTTTCCATCTGCGTACGTGTTCCAGCTGAAGTCCACTTGCTGCTTAGGAAACAGGAGGAGAGTTTGAGTTATCTCGTGTGCCTACCAGCAGCTTAACTCAGGCAAGGGAATGTCAGTGCCTGATTGAACCAACCTACCTCTGGGTGGCTCTGTAGCTGCCCAGCTCCATCCCGCCAGTCTCCTGTAGCACAAGCACCAGCAGTTAGCAGGTGAGGGCAGAACAGCAAAGTCTGTACAACGCATTCACAAAGCTAAAAATACAAGGAGTATCTACTACACCAGAACAGCTCCAATTGAAGCAAAACCCAACCCAGTGGCACCCCAGCACTCTGCAGAAAAAGCCCCACGTGGTGCAATCGTGTCATATAACATCAGTGTTGGCTTAACAGAGCTTTCAGGGCCACAGACTCCTTGCCTCACTCTAGAGGAAGGGTGTGTAAAAGCAGGCTCCACTTTTTAAAGCAGAAAGCAATGAGAGAATCCCAACAACTCGGTTTGACTGGTCTGAGTCTGCCAGCTGTGCATCCAGCAGGCATCTGCAGAGTCTTCCCAGTGCTCCCCTGGCAAAGCGGTGCTAGCCCTGGCTTTCGGCACAGGGCGCAGCCGCGTGGCACAGGCTTACCGTATCTCTGGCCATTTATGCAGCATTTCTTAAAGGTCATGATGTTCTGTGTCAGCGTCCCCGTCTTGTCCGAGAAGATGTAGTGGATCTGCCCCAGCTGCTCGTTCAGCGTTGTGGTCCTGGCCTTGGCGGCTGTGTCCTTCTCGGGGTAGTACATTTGCAGGTCCCAGTTGATGAAGTAGCTCTGGCCCCAACGAATCACTTCCACACTAAATGAAATAAAACGGTTTTCTCACTCCCAGCGGCATCCCGTATCTCCAAACAATGACATGCTCTCAGATCCCGGGCACGCAGGCTCCTCTCCAGGACTCAGATTGCTTGTACAGCCAAACAATCCTTTACCAGCACATCGCAGAGCACCATCACCCCTGCACAGGCCACACACCGCTGCAGTGACTGGGAAAAGCCTCTACACCTTCCCGAGCCAGGAGTGTGGTCCCATAGCAAACAGAAGTCCCACTTGGGAACAGCGCCTTAGGTGCAGCTTGGAGAAGAGCAGTGGGGAGAGAGATTTCTTTCCAACCTGACACGGACAGACAAAACTAGTCACTGTTCAGGGATTCTTTTAGCCTGTCCTTTGAGAATCAGTCTGGAAAATGCAATCCTTCCATTTTAATCTTTCGGAATTCAAGTGAGAGGTTCAATCATTGCAGGATCACAGCTCCAATTTTGTGGGGAGCACTGCTTGGCAGCAGTTTTCACTGTAGCCCAAGGAGAGAGCAGGCGTGGTTAATGCTGTAAGAAATGCTTGGTATCTACATTCTGAGCCAGAGCTCCTCAAGTGAAGATTTTCTGTGGGAGCACTACAGACCGCTTCCCTGGGAAATCTCAGTACAGAGGGTGAGTGTATCCCAAGTCCTGGCACTAAGACACCGAATGAATAGGCATCTGTTACCACCAAGGAGAAATGAATCCCCGTTCACTGCCAACCCCTGAGCTAAGGAACTCACTCTGGCGCCAGTGCAGCCTTCACCTACCTCACGTAGAGGGAAATGGGAACCATGGTGTTCAGGACAATGATATATCCCCAGAAGTTAAGGAAGCCGCGATACGGAGGACTGAAGTCCTGTGCATCGTAGAGGTACCAGGACGAGTTGCCGATCTGCTGCTCCCAGTATGTGTGTCCAATGGCGAGGCCGGCCGACAGCAGGATGAGGACAACAAAAATCTACAGAGTACACAGAGAGAGCCCTGGACACGTCCGAAACACCCCAAACCCCGTCTGCAACATAGACTTTGCAACCACTGCCTTCACTTAAAAATGAACCATCGGCATTCTACAGAGAAGGGCTTACAGTGTAAACCATGTAGTTCATCAGGGAGTCGATCTTTGTCCTTTTAAATCTCGTCTTCCCACTGTTTTTCATTATTTTGGTGTCAGCACCTAAAAATACAGATGGAAAAGGGGAGATACGACAGGCAGCCAGTGCCAGCACCAGTGTTTCACAGATTGGGACACAGAACTGTGAGGTAAAGGCGTCTCCGCACTGCTTTCAGTCAGCACACCCCTTCCTAAATACCTGCAAAGATGACCATTCCGTGGCAGCAGTCTGTGTTCCGGATTTTACATCCCCGCAGCAAAATCTTGTCGGCATCCAGTGAGTAACTCGTGTTTCTCCAGAACAACGTTCCTGCAAATTTATCCAGGCGGTTGTTGGGTTCTTCGCATTCAATCAGACCTAAAGCAGTCGGAGGAGAAGGATGTGTTTACAGCCCAGAGGAGAAGAGTGTGTTTAATACTCGGCAGTTACACAAACAAGCCTTGATTTGCAGGTGTCAGCATGGCTGCTGATCAGCACACACAGCCTTGCTGGGCTTAGCCCTGTCTCTCATCAGGACCAGTAGATGTGGAAGGAAGAGGAAGATTACAGGCACAGGCCACCAAAACACTTGCAGCATCTTGCAGCGAGTTGCAGCCAACAGATCTCTGAACCAGAGCCGAAGCCTTTGTGAGCAGCCTCTCCTTCCATGCAAACCTGCTCAAAGCACAGACTTCTTCCATCCACGACACCCTTTGGCAAACCGCACCTCCACAGCTGGCCCAGCAAGCAGCCAGATCGTAACAACTGGCACAGAGAGGCCAGCGGAAGTCTCCAGATGCAATCCCAACCACCTCAGTGCATCTACTGTGGCAAACCATACTCACCATCGAAGGCTGCCATGGCGCTCTCCTCCTGAAGGCACCTGTGCGTTACCTCAAGGGCCATTTTGAAT
This sequence comes from Upupa epops, assembly GCA_013397515.1. Lineage (NCBI taxonomy): Eukaryota > Metazoa > Chordata > Aves > Bucerotiformes > Upupidae > Upupa > Upupa epops. Next base: position 354,929 of record VZRI01011645.1, on the reverse strand, counting down.
TTCAGGTTGGTCTCACTGAGAAGCAAGGATAACCAGTGTTACGGCAGACATGGATGTGGGGAAGGAGTTTGGACAAAAGTAAATGAAGCGGGGCAACATGCTGTGGGTACCAGCCTCCCTCTTGGAAGCAGCAGCACAGCCGGGTGTTTGGTGGACGTAGAGCATTCACTACCCACACAGCTAGTCCTTACTTTGGCTGCTCTTCTCAGGAGCAAAGCCAAACACCTCACCTCACCATCACTAGAGACCTCTCTACAGAACTCAGTACTGGCTTTGCTCACACCATGAGCTGAACCAACGCTTGCAAAGCAGCGTGACAGACATTTAGATTTAAGCGAGCTAAGTGGTTTCTGTGAAAAACTTCCCCCTCTGACAGGGAACCAACAAAAGCTTGGGTTGGAAGAGACCCCTGACTCAACAGGCTGACCTCCTGTTGGAAGCAGGAGCTCCGATGAGGTTACCCAGAACCCTAACGAGCCAAGCCTCAACTGTTTCCAGCAAGACAGCTTCCTGCACCACGGAACTGATGGTGATCCTTGAACTGTGGGAATCAAAACCTGGACACAGCTTTCCCGAGTGGATCTGAAACACACACCTCTCTGGCTTTTACCAGCAGGCCAAGTGAAAGCAAGAAATCCTTAAGGAGAGCCTTACCCGTCTAGTTCAGCTGTCTCAACGTAGCAGAGACTGTTTGGTTCTGAGCTGGACAGCAGCAGAATATCCGCCTAGAGAAACAAACAAGCCCGTGTCAAATAACCCCCAGGGGAGCCTGGCGCAGAGCTGGGTAGGAGCAGAAATCAAATATATCCAAAGCACTTACAGGCACGAAAGCATTTTTCTTCAGACGAATGATATCACCAACTTTAATATCTTTCCATTTTGTGTTTTTGAACCTAATGTCAAGATAGTTTAATGATTATTACTCTTTAATCTAGAACACCATGCGCTCTATAAACCTCCAACTCCTGAGCTTCCCATAGTACACCAGGTCCTGGCAAGGTGCGGTCCTCCTTTTTGGAAACTGCAATTTAGTTGAGGGTCTGTAACTTTGATGTCAGCCTCTTCTCTTCCCTCTTCACCTGCATATGCATTTCTGTCCTTCTCTGCACAGCTGCTGCTCTCAGCACCTGCTTAGTGCCACCAGCTCAGTTAAATTCCTCCTTTGGGCAGTCAGTTCTCCTCCGCTTTCCCTGAGGATTTCACAGAGGCTGAGCTTCCCCTGTCACCTATGGCCTAAGGTCTGTGATAAAACAGTACTGAGCCACACGCGTTGCTTACAAACGTAACAGGCAGCGGTACAAACCTGCCGTCCCTGATGACTTCACACATCCTGTTATTAACCTCGTTGTCCATCCTGTGACGGGCCTGAAAACCAGGAGCAGAGAGAGTAGAACTGAAGAAAGAGACTACATCTTTTGCTGCAGCTTTTCCTAGTAACAACCAGGTCTCTTACAATGTCATCCACCAGGTCCTTGACTGCGGTTATTCCCAGCACCAGGAGCAAGGGCACCAGCGTTGTGTACCAGGACAAGGTGCTTATCTGGGGAATCGCCTACAAAAGGCAAATAAAATCAGCTCAGAACAGGATTATCGATCAGCTCAAGCCAAAGACATTTCACAGTGACCTGATACGGCACAGGAAGGAAAACCAAAACATCCGAGATAGAATCCAAGCCCAGATTGCAAAGAGGGACAACAGTCTTGGGAGTTTGACTGCACTGCCTCTCTTCAGCATCAGCTTCTCCTTAACAATTGTACTGCTCATATTTTGTGTCGGTACTTCTGGTTCCTGAGTGGGACTCAGGGCCATCATTGTCAGAGTAAAAGAAACATCTTGTCCCCATGAAATTCATGCAGCTGGCTCATCCTAACGGCTAGAGAGCCGGGGTTGGTCCTTTCACACTCCTGTTAATGTGGGCTTCGTTTCTGTCATATTCACACACAGTCCCTTACAGAGTACCCTGCAGGTTCCTGACATCCCAGCACTGAACTGTGTGGCTGAGCAGCTCAGCACCTCACATTCACCTCTTGGTTAGCATCTGTGATTCTCTCTCATCTTCCTTACCTGTAAAATGAGGAGAACAAGGAAATAGAAGTTGGCTGCTCTTTTGAACTGCTCAAACAGATTCAGTGGTAAAAATGTGACAGGGTTGTACTTGTAAGTCTTGATGGCATTTCCCTGTTGAAGAAAAACAGATGTCATTCACGTCAGAGCCTTCTTACATTACAACTGTCCAGTGGGGTTTTAATGTTTGTGAGAGAATGCCCTGAGTCAGAAGGACAACTATCTCAGCAGGTACAAGGGAACACAAGAGCCAGGGCATCACAGGCAATGCCAACAGCCCACGTGTAACCCCACAGTCCAAGCTTGTCACTTCCAACCAGCTCCGCATACAAGCACCACAGACTCATTACTTGGAGGAGTTAAAAAATTAGGCAGTGGGGATCAAAAATAAGCCCTTTGTCTTGCTAAGCAAGGTAAAATCGTGCCCTTGGTTGTAACCAGGTGGCCTCGGACTGACATCGTGCAAAGGATCAGACATGCCCAAAGCCCGTCCTGGTCTGGCTTAATCGGCATGTTGCTTAATACTACACTGAGACTTCTCACACCAAAGGTTATGCAGACATCTGCAGCAGCCCTGGCAGAACGGATAAAACTCTGGAATTTGGACTGAGGACACCTGGCTTCTAAGTAACTATCTTATCTGAAACACTCCTGATATCTCCTGATACCTGCGTTTGCCATTCGCAAACCCCAAACCAGTCTTCATCCCCCCCTCAGCTGGCAACGTTAAGGGAGTGTTAATGGTGCTTTTTACACTGATAGCCAGCGGTTCAAAGATCTCACCGAGATTAAGCAGGTATTAACCCTGACAGTGCTGCCAGCACAGGCCAAGGCCAAGGCAACTTACTGCGTATTTGCTCTTCTTGAAGCACAGGAATACCGTTCTCTTAAACTGGGGCTGCTCGTGGAAGTGCTGGTCGTTTGCTTTGACTTGCCAGCTGCAGTCTGGAAGAGACAAGGTGAAACGGGTCAGCACCTCACTTCCTGAGGGAACAAATCTCCCCCTTCGGGGTTCTCTCTCAATTGCTGACTTTCACAGGTGAAACTGCCGCTTCCAGGTGGAACAAGGCCGGCATGCACTTTTCAGAGCTTGGTCCAACCAAGGTTTGCGAGAAGCTTACAGGACATTCGTCTCTATTAACAATTACAATACAAGTGGAGGCAGGAAGTGTTGATTAACTGTTTGGGAGTTCCGTGAGAAATTGGAAACCCCTCAGGGTACCATTTATTCCCGCTCATTTCCCCTCCTTCCCTCTTGGCTTGCTTCTGTTACACGTGAGGCAACGGCCTTCTGCCGCCTTGGCACCGCAAGCTGAAAGCGTCGCTTCAAGGCAGCTCAGCGATCTTGCCTCCCCCTGGCACCTTGAGCATTGAAAACCTGACTAGACAGACAGCCTCCCTAAGGGAAAAGCTTCTAGAGGACTTGCTAACGAACCCTCCATCTCCACCTTAGGGTGCCTGTGGTCAGTCTGTGCCCTTCAAAGCCCTCCTTTCAATGGATCAGGTTTTGTCTGACCACTTTACAGCCAGAATGCCTCCTGCTCACACCATACTCTCCATGCCCTCTCTTTCCCTCTGACGTCCTTCAGAGCCTTTCTTGCCCTCTAGCCTGCATCACAGATAGCCCTAATAACTGGGTGGCCCACACCCACCAGTTCAGGCTCTGCCCACATCAAAGGAACTGCCCAATGAACTCATTCAGCCAGTTTTTAAGGGCCTCACTGAGTACTCTGCCTGCCAGGAAGGATGAGGAGAACAGCTCTCCTGACTCATCTGCCTTTTTCTAATTGCCCTTAATAGGCTCTTTTTGGTTCCTTGGGATCGGGTGACCCCGGAGCATGGATGGGGTGAAACTCCCAGAGGCAGAGGTGTGGGCTGTGGAGGTGCTCCTGGGCTGCTGCAGGCTGTCTGGGTCTGATAAGGCTGGCTCCATCCGAAAAACTCAAATCCTGGCTCAGAGCAGAAAGCCACAAAGCTGTGGTTGCTGGTGCCCTGTGCCTATGAAACGGAGTATCTGGGTAAGAGGAAGAGAGCAGACAACGAGGGGAACTCAAGAAAATATGATGGCTTATAAGGGGCTAAGAAAACTGGTTTTACTCTGTAGACTGCGTTGCCTCAATCATTGCCAAACTCCCTCCAAAGAAACATGGGATAGGTTTCAAATAATCAGTGGTTGTAACAGGAGAGCTGAGCAGCTGCTCCCCATGCCACACGAACGGGAAGAAATCAGTGAAACAGGCAGAGGTCACACAGAAAGTACTCCCGTTGCAACACTGAAAACAAGGGTGTTTAGGGAGTTACAGGCTTTCCTTGGGCAGAGGGGAAGAGCCTAGGTCTTCAAACATTACAGGGAGGCTCCTCTCGGTTATGCTCCTGAACTGGCAGCTGCACATGGGCTGCACTTGACAAGTTTCTCTGAACTCCTACTCACCTTCCCTTTCGTTGATTCTGCAACTGCTGCAAAGAAAGAAAACTCTGAGGCCACAATCCCAGTGCTGGAGCTGCAGTCTTCACTGCGCAACGCTTAGAAAGCCAAAAGCATGTGAACCAGCTGGCTAGGCACAGCAAACTGGGCTATGCTGGTTCGAGTTTCCAGATGCCAGGGAAGACAGGGATGTGAAGCTCTGTTTGAGCAGCTGTGAGAGCGCAGGCTGTGTACACCAGGGCCTGCCAGCAGTTACAAGGTGCGGTCACCATACAGATCATCAGCCTTACACAATGAGCAGAGGCACGGAACGCTGGCTGCAGGTTGGAATGAGGCTGACTTTGGATAAACTGCGTTGCCACCAGATACTCCTGTGCAGGTCAGAATCTGCCCGACAACCAGCAGGAAAGTCAGACAGATCTGTGCACCACCCAGCCTCTCTATTGAGGACCAACTGCTCTCCAAACCCAGTTGCTGTCACGCTACCTTTTTTCAGCGGCTCGCAGCTCTCCTCGGCATTTCTGCTGACTTGGTTCTGTCCCGGCTCGACCGCAGGCTGCTGGCTGTCCAACTCATCTTCTGTTTCATCATCGCTGTATGGCATCACCTCATCGTTAGGCCGGGAGTCCTCATCGAAGGTGGTCTCAGAATCCCTTTCTGAGATCATGCTGCTAGTGACCTGCAAGCATTTTATACACGTGAGGGGAAGGAGCTACTGCAGCCACTGCTGGAAACCACGTCTGCGCAGTTTTCCTCTGCTGAGGGTGGTCACCAAAAGCCAAGTTTAAAACCAGTTTCCTCGGGACAGCACTGAGCACAGGCTTGGTTTTCAAGCACCAGCCAAAGTTAGGAGGCAGTGATTGTCACAGCAAGGCCCTCATTACCGCTCTGCTCTAGGTAATTACACTCTTCATGCCCTGTGCTCGTCACACAGCGCTCGTGTAGTGACTGGGCACCCACAAACACCTGACTCCCAGTGGTGTTACACTGTGCCCTGAGAGAGCGATCCCAAGTAGGGATCTCCACTTTCCTTAGCGTTTATTTCAGTTATAGCCCTGCCAGCATTGTTGTGACCTGGGTGGCTGCTGCAGCTGGTTGATCTCAGACAGAAGCAAGACACACCTACCCATACCCACCGGCACCCGTTCCTAGTGGCCCTCAGCTGCACTGGGTCAGCTGGTTGCTTGCTGCGTGCCCTGCTGTTTGAATCAGTGCTCTGGCACATGGGTTCAGCTGTCCCGGCGAGCATCCCACTCATTGCTAACCAGGCAATGCCCAAGTCCGTGGCACTGAGGCTTAAGAGCAGATCAACACAAACACGTCCGAGCAGCACTGCAGGATGGAGCTGTGGCCATGTCCACACCCTTTCAGCTGTGCCCCCGCGCTGTGGACGTCTCCGGTCACCACTGGGCCTGATCCTGTCCCTGAGCTAACATGAACTCCTGGCTTGACCCCGCACCGACGCTTTGCCAAGCTAAGTGATCACAAGTAGGATAAGAAGCACAGCAGCTGGCTACGGTGTCCGTGTGCTGAGCCCTCCTCACGGAGCCTGGCGCAGCGACAGCGACACCCCATACATTAGCAGAACCAGCAATCATTGGGGCTGACACCAAGCCCTATCGGCATCCACCTTAGTTTCTATTTTTGCAAAGCTCAATTGTCTCCACCCTTAATATCTCTTCTGAGAGACATAAATATTCCATGAGCCCTTAATAGGCTGCTCCGGTGACACGGCCCTTGGCTGGGAGCCCACAGCACTCGTGAGCTGCAGCGCAGCTGTGCCTGCCCAGCGCACAGGCTGCAGTTTCAAGACTGCCAGTGCGCAGAGTGAACCAAACCCAGCAGGAATCACATGAACGCAGGTTTGTTTAGCGTCAGCCAGCACAGCTCCTCCCAAGGGCCACTCAAGCTGCTCACTGACACGACTGGCCAGGAATATGACTGACTGCTGGGCACTTGTGGAACGAGAAACTTCAGGGAATGATCGTTTCTTGTCCTAGGTGGCCCTGGAGTCAGGGAATTCACCTCAAGGTGCAGGAGATTCAAGCTCAGACTCAGGCACCTGCCTACATCACTGCGATTCTTTGGGTTATTTCTCCTCTTCTCACTCCTTCTGTTCTTTCCCAGCTACCATCCCATCCCCACAAACGAGAAAACCATTGCATTGCTCCCGCTCAGAAACAGCATGAGCTCGCCGCCCTGGAGCACAGGGATTCAGCCGCTGGTCTATTAATCTTAACTCATTAACTGATTAATGATTAATGAACTAATTAATCATGCAAAGGGTTAAGTGAGACCTGAACAAACCACTGCAATTGTTTTCTATTGCAGATGCAAAGCTAAATGGAAATACTTAAGATACAGATGGAAGGCACAGTGCTGCTGGCTGCAGCTGCTCTGGGGGATTCACTTCACCTCCACAAAGAGCTGTACTGCAACTGGAAAAGGCCACTAACAGTGGAGACCTCGTTAGCTGTTGCCCTGCTGGTAGCACCAGTGTGGCCACTGGGTCACTCTCTGCTGCAGGCTGTGACACTATCATTGTGCAGGACAGACTCACAGACACACTTCTGATTTCAGGCAGCAGTTACTCTGAGAACAGGAGAGGCAAAGGCACTGTCTCTGCACCCAACGAGCTGGGAAGCATTGCTGCCCACCCACTCTGTACCTACCCTGCCCTCCGGGACCAGCAGTGGCTAAGAGTGGGACTGGTAGGGAGCAGGAGCCCACAGCTGGCTCAGGGGCTGCAGAAAACTACCTGTGAAAGTTGGTGTGGGCTGAGGTTGTAGGAGTCCTCCAGTGACAGGGTGACGAACTGCTTTACAGTCAAGTTTCTTGACACCTAGTCTGCATGGAAAGGGCCAGCTGGGACGTCAGAGCCATGTCAGAAGTTCAGAGGAAGGTGGAGAGGGATCACGAGGTGAAAGAGGAGACGGGAGGACTGACAGCACAGCAGCAGAGTTGCCAGCTAACCCTGAGCAGTGGAAAGAGAGGAGAGCGCATCTCCACCGGCACCTGGGTGCTAGAGCAGGCACTCAGAAACCGAAGGTGAATCAAACACAGCAGGAAGGAAGCAATCGAGCTGCATTTTCAGGGGCAGCAAACCGATCCCACCAGCAGCATTACACAGGAGTAACTTTCCTTAATTCTGAGTTAGCTTCTAATGCCTCCAAAATGTACAACGAGAGCTTGTGGTGCCCATGGAAGCAGATCCTGGGGGCCCTGAGAAGGAACGCCACAGTTGTTAGTGCTTCTCATCACTGGGAAGTAGTGGTGAGCTCCCAGTTCTGGCACAGCAGCAATAAGCTAGCCCAGCAGTCACCCTACCTTAGAAACTTACACCGGTTGCTATACAGAGAGGTAAAGGAGAGGAGAACTGTATCAAAATGGGCCTAATTATACCTGCAGTTTATTTACTAGAGGGCTAGAAAACTCAGGTGCAAATTCCACAGTGCTTGGGTCACTCAGGCTTTCTGCCTGCTTGTGCCTCAGGGCGAGAACCAGCAAACGGGGAATAACTCAGACCAGGTTACAAACCCCATTTGCTGCATTGGCTTGAAGGCTGTGAACAGCAAGAACGCCACCTGACTCGAAATTCCCTTCTGAAGAACAGCTGCATGTGACACTGATGCGAGTCCTTGGGGTAACAGGGAGTCTCACATCAAACAGTCCCCTAAAGCAGCCCTAAACTGATGTCAGAGAGCCATCCAGAACAAAGCGGATGTGCAGTAAAAGCACGGAAGTTTGTTATTTATCGTGGAGGTGACAGAGCTGCCAGCCATCAGCCCTGTGACAGCACATGCTCAGCCTACAACCTGTCACCCTCCCCTTAGCATGCACAACCTCACAGCGTCATGTCACCCCTAAGACAACAGCTTCTCCAACTCGGCCACGGACTGTCATTCTGGAGCGGAATACCATCAATACTTTAAGGAAGAGTCATAACCAAAACCCAAAGAGTACAACACACAGGCTCAGAGAGACCTGTCTGAGCCGCTGAAGCAATCTGACCCACGGCTGGCTGATCCCCACCAAGCAGAGACTGAAACTTGCTCGGCTGCACCAGCTCAGCGTTTATTGCACCACCATCACCGGCCCAGAATTAGGATCCCGTAACCCAAACATAAAGCTGCCACTCCGTATTGTTGTGAAACAAGGAAATACGTTCTGCCAAACCAAGAGGGAAGGAGTCTTCTGTAGAACAGCAAGCCCACAGCTCTGAAATGTGGTGACACCGACATCCTGCTCCATAAAAGGCTCGGCTTAAGGCAGTACAGACTGGAAGGGCAGCACAGCTTGATGCGTGCACATGGGTCACCCCCTCAGCAGGGTCAGCAGGCGCAGAGGGCCTTTCTCACCTGGTCACAGCAGTTCATGAGGCCGTGGGCAGCTATCACTCTTTTTAGGGCCTGAGAAAGGACACGATTGCCCTGAGCTATGGGGTGAACACACTGAAGCCGCTGCTTAAATGCAGCATGTTTTTAATCTGATGAAGTGCAGGGGAGAGGGGTAGCAAAGCACAGTAGGAGCCCTGCTTCTCAGTGTTCACAGATAAAAAGGTGGTTGCCACCAAACTTCCCACCAAGTGGGAGAGCAGCTGTAGCTGAGCATTACAGGATGCCAGAAGCAGCTTTACCTCAGCGCGTTGTGCAGCAGCAGTCTCCACTTCTCAGCTTGCTGAGCACCAGACTGGTAATGTAGGTGCAGTTAATGCCTCTGCAGTCCTCACTTGCTACTGGGCCCTCACACAGCAGCAGTCAGAACCCATATCCTTCGACAGCAGGATATTCTGTTTCTAGTCTCACTTCAGAGATCCCAGCCAAATGCTTTACCAGAGTATCATCCTTCATTAAAAATGCATTAATCAACTAATCTACCTGTAACAAGAGCTGCTGCTAGGGAACGGGCCCCTAATAAAACTAGATTTGCTTCCAAAATATGAGGCAGATCACCTATTCCTGCAAACAGAGAGGGCATTCCGCTGGCAGCGAGCACTTGGACAAGCTGGTGGAAACGACCCAAACCTTCCCGCTAATCTTTATGATGCTTTAAGGAAGGCAAAAGTAGTTATGTGAAATATCAGCAGTCAGCAGGAACGGGCCAGGGAAATAACCTTTGCTCCAAGCAGCGGTAACTTCCGTTGGCTTGCCATGCAAATCCTATGCTTTAACTCCTCGATTTATGCAGCCTCTTCCTACCTAACACTTATGTGGCTGAACTGAATGACTACTCGCAGAATTCACCCTCCCGGGGGAATGCTTTCTCGCAGTCACTTGCTCTGAAACACCCTGACTCTGTGCCCATCCTTAAGGGGTGCCGTGGCTGTGGCAGAGCCCAGCTCCGGAGGCACCCTGGAAGAAGGAAACCTCTGGAGCTGCGCCACCAGCTTGCAGTGGGCTGTGACTGGAGACATGCCCCTGCCCACCCGGGCAGTCTCCAGCAAGTGCCATCAACACAGGACATTGGAAGTGGGGCACGCTGAGTCCCAAAGCTGAAGCCTCAGCTCCTCTAGGCCCACTGAGCACTTTGCATCGGGAGAATACCCCGCAGTTTCTAAGTCAGAACGGATCAGACACCGAGTGTGCCCTAGTGATGATTAGAAACAGCGCGTACAGTGCTTGGTGCAGTGGACAGGCAGACTCTGCCCACCCACCACAGACAGGCAGGTTCCTGGCAGCTGATGCAGACACACCCCAGTTCCCAGCATGGCTTCAGAACAGAGACCTGCGAGCCCTTACACCACTGCCCGTGTTCCAACAGGAGGAGCTGACTTGCAACTCCCACCGAAAAGGGTAGAATCCAAGTGATTATGGCTCTGGGTAAAACACTGGTGGTGAAGCAGTGCCCCACAGACCCCAGGATGCTGTAGCACACATCCTACCTGACAAGTCTGAGGTCTTCACCGCACACCAGAAGCAGGACTCAGGCAGTGCTTTGGGAGATGCAGGCTGTCGCTGCCACATGAACAGTCCTCGGAGAACCTGTCTGGTGAGCACAGACCTCACCTGAGTCAGTTTGGTTGTGTCACCTGGCCTGTCCTTTGCCCAGCCCCAAGTCTTACGCACACATGCCAGCGTAACACACACGCACAATTTCTCGGTACCGGTACAGGTTACCTAGAGTTTACTCTGAACAGCAGAGGATCATTCTACTTTCCACAAGCATCAGCAGCATCACACAGGTGACACCTCGTGTCTCTGGATCAGAATAACTGTCTTACACAGAGAAGGAGCAGTAACATTGGCGCTGATGTCCACCAGAGGAAGAAGATGGGAAGATGGTTAAATTCTAGTTAATAACTAATTTCTCATCTCTCTTCACCACTGACTTTGTGATTCCAGCACCAGGAACATCACAATGGCAAAGAGGGGGGCACATCACATGCCAGCATGGGCCACTCACAGCTTTAACGGGAGTTACCAACTCACCCGAGAGCCAACAGGGCTCTGCATAAGGAAGAGACTTGGTCCCCAACTGTGTAACAGAAATAACAACACGACGGAGCCAGCGCCTCCAGCCCTGCCCCGGGCTAAGCCAGGGTGGGTGAAGAGGAGCCACGTGCAGAAGCCTAACAAAAATTTGACCAGTATCAGCCCCAGGATTTTCCATTAACAGCTGTGCAGCCTCTCCATCATGTAAAGTCCAAGTCAAGACAAGTTATCTTTGCAGAAGATAAGCAGGTTGGTAACCTTTGCTCAGGCTGTGGGTTCAGCGTGCTCTCAAGGGGTTTCAACCCGCCTTTTACAGTAAGCAGTGTGGTGTCTCTCCAGGCTCAGGTTAGAAACCAGCCCACCCTCACCTCAACACAGGACAAACCGAACCGGGTTTGTGCATGCAGCAGCCACGCTGCTTGCCATCGAGGGAGTCTGCTGGAACTTTGCGTGGAGCTGCGAGGTGCTACCCCCCCCATACACACCGGGGGTATTTTTCAGGGTAAAATATGAAGGTTCCTTCCTGCTGTCAGGGCTGGAGCCTCCACAGCAACGATCTGTCAGACATACAGCTGCCACTACAGGTATTTTCCTGAACTGACCTTTATCCAGCCTGGTTTGTGATGGAACCAAGGGGCCACATTACAGACGCAGCTTGGACACCGGTGCCATCAGCTGCAGACCGCTGGCCTCTCAGGAAGAATCACCCCGGTGGGACTTCAAATCAGGCTCCATCTGTAACAAAACAAGGTCAGAGAGTGGCTTCTCGCTGAGCAACACCTCACGGCACCAGGGCATGCAAGAGCAGCAGAGAATCTATTTCAGGTAAACAATGATGTTAACTTTTGCAAAGGTTTCTTAACACAGACAGATTACTGGCTAGTCTTCCAGACACGCTCCCGCTCCCTCCTCTTCCTTGTGTCAGGCAGAAAGTCCCTTTAGGACTGCCCTGGTTCTTTCCTTCATTCGTTTCCTGCTTCCTCTACACTCCTTATTCTTCCACCCCCCCCCTTTTTTTTTACATTTTAGATGTTGCTTTTGTTTTACCTCTCCCTGTGCAGAACCGTTCACCGCTCTGCAAACAGAAACCTGCCTGAACTTGCTGAGGTTGCCCATCAGATTCAAAATACATCTCCAGTTTATATTGGAGGCATGAGGAGAAAGCCCGCAGCACGACCCACAGCACCACACCTTACAGACCGAGTGTGTGAGCTCACCAAAGAGCCGAGGCGCAGAGGCAATGCTGTCAGAGCACCGCGTCTTCAAAGCTGGCTCGGGAGCTCGCACACTGTCAGTCACTCGGGGATTTAATGAGAACCATGTTCTTCACCCCTGACAAGTGCAGAAACACAGAGAGGTTAAGTGATTTGCCCAAGGCCATAGGGGAAGTCACAGACAGAGCCCGGGTTTGGTTTCAGAAGCTCCTGGCTAATATCCTGCATTCGATTATGTCTGCACAAAGCATCTCGTTTGACAGAGGCCAGATAAAAGGAACAGACAAGCAAAACATCAGGCCCTCTCCTAGTTGAAACAACATCTATCAACATCAACCCCCCTGCCCACATTTACATGCAAGTAGGACACTCCTCAGGCCCAATGGATCACCTGTGCCATCAAAATAAAGCTGCAGCCACAAAAGAACATGGAAAATCAGCCGTAGCTGATTTAAATAGAAGTGGCTTTCTGAATTCACCCTCTCCAACTACAAAGCAAGGGACGGGCTAGCTCACCGGGGCAGTGTAGAGTAGTTTGGAAGTTACTGAAAACAATCCTGATGATCCTTACAGGGGAACCAAGGCTGGTTCTGGGACAGATACAAAAGCAGCCAGACTCTCATGCGAGCGTTGTAACAGCCACACAGAACCTGACAAACACAACATGACCCTGAACCAGACTTTGAAGAGAAAGACAAATAAAAACCCAGGACCAAACAGAGGGCTGAGCAAATCTGAGCCAGCATGCACACTCTACAGGGAAGGGAGTCCAGCCCAGCAGCAGCTACCATGGCAGGGACTGCGGACAAAGCAGGTTACCTGTATGTCCCTCTGCCTCACCCAGGGCTGTTTTCATCCAGACCCTGTCACAAACAAGGTAAAAGACACCGCACGGTTACTCATTGCCAGGAACTATTTATTGCCGGGAGCTCCAGGACAGTGTGCCTCCTCCAGCTCAAAACCTTTCTGCTGGCATCCAGGCCAGCGGTGAAACACTTCATTAGCTGCTCCATTTAACACAGTTCCCCTCGAAGCCAAGCATGCTAATAAAGCTATAGGCACTGAAGGAAACATGACTGAGACACCGGTGTTTTGGGGGTCAGACATGTTTTTCATCTCCCAAGCGGGCGATGGACTCTGTGAGTAACTTCTCCATTATTTCTGTTTGCAGAATCATGAAGGTTCCTCAGTGCAGGCACCTGTTGCTCCTCTCAGTGCTCGATAAACTGGTGAGTAATTGCCCCAGCCACAAGAGGTGCCTTCCTTATGTATAGATATGGGGGGTGGGAGGGGAGGGGAAAAGCCAGAGGCAGAGCAACTAGCCCAAGGCCACAAAAGCAAGTCAGTTAAGCATTCAGAGCCCCATTTGCCCCCCAGTTTACCTCCCAAAAAACATTGTCCTTCCCTTAACCTGGAGTTTCAGACTGGGGTGCTCTGTGGTCAGTCTGGTAGTCAACTGGCACAGCTTTTGAGGTGAAAGAGACTGGCACTCAAACCTCAGCGAGGATTTAGAGCTACACTGCTGGAGCGCGCTGCAGTGTCGTGCACAGAGGTGAGAAGAGCCTCTCACGTGTGCTGGAGGAGCCAGCAGCCTGGTCGATGCCCATGGAGCCTGCTTGGAGGCCATGGAGGCTGCCTGATGCCCACGGAGCCTGAGCGATGCCCATGGCAGCCCAGTCAATGTCCAAGACAGCCCAGTTAGTGCTCAGAGCAGCCTGGTGGATGCCCACGGAGCCCAGTCGGTGCCCAAAGCAGCCCGGTGGATGCCCGTGACGGTCCCAGCCCGCGGTCCCCCCCGGCAGCCGGTGCCAAGGCCTCACTCACCTGGCAGCCGGTGCCCGCAGCAGCCGCCTGTGGGTGCGCGGAGCCGCCGTTCGCCGGTGAATAGGTAACGCCTGAATATTCATGGGCTGCCCGACCCCGCAAGGCCAATGGCAACGGGCTCCGCCTGGCCCCGGCCCCCGCGGCTCACACTGGGCATACTGGGTGCACTGGGGCAGGAGGAGCCGTTCCGGACCCCCGTGCGGGCTGTGCGCTGCCCTGTGCCGGCAGGACCTGCAGCCCACAGCGCCCCCCGGGCAGCCCCCACTCCCCGTCCCGTCCCGTCCCGTCCGCTCCCGCCGAGGTTCGGCCGCTGCACCTGAACTGGTGCCGGTACCGGTGCCGATGCTGCCGTTCGCTCCGGGTCCGCCCGTGCTCCGCCAGCCCCGGCCCGGCCCCGCGGTCAGACCGGCCCGACGGGTTCCCCCGCTGCCGGGAGCGGAGGGAGGAGCTTTGCTCCGACGCGTCCCGGCACCGGCGGGAGCGGCTGCGGGACCCCCGGCACCCCGGGGCAGGGCAGGGGCGGGGAGCGGCCATGGGAGTCGGAGGGTGCCCGGGTTGGGAGGGAGGGGAACACCGGGAATCACCGCGTGGGCTCGGGGGGCTTCGCTGGGCTTGGCCGTTTGCCGCACAGCGTGGCCGGAGCAGCCCGGGGGTCGCTGCTCTTGGCTACGAGTTCCTCCGGGTGGACATGTGGACACTGAGAGGTTCTGTTCGTTTGTCGCCGGGTCTGTTGGCGGGGTCACCCTATCTCGAAGGGCTTCACCCCTGCGCCCGCAGCCACCCAGTGCCTGCGCTCGCGTGGCAGCCCAGGCAGCCATCCTGCTTCCAGGAGGTGTCCAGGAGCAAGCACTACCAAGAGCCTCATCCTGCCACTGCTTCAGCCTGCACTGGCACAAAAAGAGAGTCCCTCAGCCCAGGAGATATTCAGAGACGGAGTCTGATGAGAATTCAGGTCAGACTGTGCCGATCTCCCGATCACCCTGATCTTTTCTTTTTCCACGCGAGGTTCCTGCCCTGGTCCCACCCGGTGCTATCCCAGGGGTTCTTCCCTGCAACCCGTAATTTATTCACAAATAGCACGGTTTGAGGCAAGGGAAGTGCGGGTATGTTGACTGGTCTGATTCAGCAGGTGAAGTGGAAAAGAGTGGCTTTGAAAGCTGGAGCGTGAACCAAACCTTTCACATGCTCTTCCTGCAATAACATCTCTGTTCTCTGCCAGCGACTGCCTGCTGTAAGTGAAACACGAGCTTCTGTCTGTCTTTATCGTATTGTTTGACCGTATTTGTGCAAGGGAAGCCTCCAGAACTTCCCTGAAGATGGTTTCACGCTGTCCCTACAGCTGTGTCTGAAGCTGTGTGTGCTGATGCAAACCGAGGCTCCACGGTGCTCTGCCTCTACCGGCAGGGTAAAAATCTGCTTTCAAAGGTATCACAGCACCTGCTCTTGACGTTTGGATCCATTCTAGTTTGTTCTCAAGGACCAGATGCTGTTTCCCAGCCCCACTCCTTACCCACCGATGGCAGCGCCACAGCAGTGACCGGTGCTTGCAAGGCTTTTCACCACAGTCCATTGCAAAACCAGCATCCACCTGCCTCTTGCACTGAAACCTTCTGTAAAGATCAAGCGCCACTGGAATGCAAAGCTCCTGCAGACACCAGACATTTTAGTTCTGCAAAATCCCCTTGTCTTTCAGCCGGAGCAGGAATCGCTGTTCCCTAGCTTGCTGCTCTTTATGCAGACACTCCGGTGAAGAGCAGGGCAGGATCCCTGTTTGAACAGGGAGGAGTTCAGGCGGCTGTGCCCAGGAAACAGTTTCCACTAGCTGTAGCGATACCAGCAGCTGATACCTCTGTTACTCAGCTCGAGTTCGGAAGATGAGTGAGCAAGGCTGCAGGAGAACCCCCGTCCCTGAAGTGACAAGCCTAGTTTCTCCCTTGACACCAGTGCTTAGTNACACAGCTTTTGAGGTGAAAGAGACTGGCACTCAAACTCAGAGAGGATTTAGAGCTACACTGCTGAAACGTACTGCAGTGTCATGCACAGAGGTGAGAAGAGCCTCTCACGTGTGCTGGAGGAGCCAGCAGCCTGGTCGATGCCCATGGAGCCTGCTTGGAGACCATGGAGGCTGCCTGATGCCCACGGAGCCTGAGCGATGCCCATGGCAGCCCAGTCAATGTCCAAGACAGCCCAGTTAGTGCTCAGAGCAGCCTGGTGGATGCCCACGGAGCCCAGTCGGTGCCTAAAGCAGCCCGGTGGACGCCCGTGACGGTCCCAGCCCGCGGTCCCCCCCGGCAGCCGGTGCCAAGGCCTCACTCACCTGGCAGCCGGTGCCCGCAGCAGCCGCCTGTGGGTGCGCGGAGCCGCCGTTCGCCGGTGAATAGGTAACGCCTGAATATTCATGGGCTGCCCGACCCCGCAAGGCCAATGGCAACGGGCTCCGCCTGGCCCCGGCCCCCGCGGCTCACACTGGGCATACTGGGTGCACTGGGGCAGGAGGAGCCGTTCCGGACCCCCGTGCGGGCTGTGCGCTGCCCTGTGCCGGCAGGACCTGCAGCCCACAGCGCCCCCCGGGCAGCCCCCACTCCCCGTCCCGTCCCGTCCCGTCCGCTCCCGCCGAGGTTCGGCCGCTGCACCTGAACTGGTGCCGGTACCGGTGCCGATGCTGCCGTTCGCTCCGGGTCCGCCCGTGCTCCGCCAGCCCCGGCCCGGCCCCGCGGTCAGACCGGCCCGACGGGTTCCCCCGCTGCCGGGAGCGGAGGGAGGAGCTTTGCTCCGACGCGTCCCGGCACCGGCGGGAGCGGCTGCGGGACCCCCGGCACCCCGGGGCAGGGCAGGGGCGGGGAGCGGCCATGGGAGTCGGAGGGTGCCCGGGTTGGGAGGGAGGGGAACACCGGGAATCACCGCGTGGGCTCGGGGGGCTTCGCTGGGCTTGGCCGTTTGCCGCACAGCGTGGCCGGAGCAGCCCGGGGGTCGCTGCTCTTGGCTACGAGTTCCTCCGGGTGGACATGTGGACACTGAGAGGTTCTGTTCGTTTGCCCGCCGGGTCTGTTGGCGGGGTCACCCTATCTCGAAGGGCTTCACCCCTGCGCCCGCAGCCACCCAGTGCCTGCGCTCGCGTGGCAGCCCAGGCAGCCATCCTGCTTCCAGGAGGTGTCCAGGAGCAAGCACTACCAAGAGCCTCATCCTGCCACTGCTTCAGCCTGCACTGGCACAAAAAGAGAGTCCCTCAGCCCAGGAGATATTCAGAGACGGAGTCTGATGAGAATTCAGGTCAGACTGTGCCGATCTCCCGATCACCCTGATCTTTTCTTTTTCCACGCGAGGTTCCTGCCCTGGTCCCACCCGGTGCTATCCCAGGGGTTCTTCCCTGCAACCCGTAATTTATTCACAAATAGCACGGTTTGAGGCAAGGGAAGTGCGGGTATGTTGACTGGTCTGATTCAGCAGGTGAAGTGGAAAAGAGTGGCTTTGAAAGCTGGAGCGTGAACCAAACCTTTCACATGCTCTTCCTGCAATAACATCTCTGTTCTCTGCCAGCGACTGCCTGCTGTAAGTGAAACACGAGCTTCTGTCTGTCTTTATCGTATTGTTTGACCGTATTTGTGCAAGGGAAGCCTCCAGAACTTCCCTGAAGATGGTTTCACGCTGTCCCTACAGCTGTGTCTGAAGCTGTGTGTGCTGATGCAAACCGAGGCTCCACGGTGCTCTGCCTCTACCGGCAGGGTAAAAATCTGCTTTCAAAGGTATCACAGCACCTGCTCTTGACGTTTGGATCCATTCTAGTTTGTTCTCAAGGACCAGATGCTGTTTCCCAGCCCCACTCCTTACCCACCGATGGCAGCGCCACAGCAGTGACCGGTGCTTGCAAGGCTTTTCACCACAGTCCATTGCAAAACCAGCATCCACCTGCCTCTTGCACTGAAACCTTCTGTAAAGATCAAGCGCCACTGGAATGCAAAGCTCCTGCAGACACCAGACATTTTAGTTCTGCAAAATCCCCTTGTCTTTCAGCCGGAGCAGGAATCGCTGTTCCCTGGCTTGCTGCTCTTTACGCAGACACTCTGGTGAAGAGCAGGGCAGGATCCCTGTTTGAGCAGGGAGGAGTTCAGGCGGCTGTGCCCAGGAAACAGTTTCCACTAGCTGTAGCGATACCAGCAGCTGATACCTCTGTTACTCAGCTCGAGTTCGGAAGATGAGTGAGCAAGGCTGCAGGAGAACCCCCGTCCCTGAAGTGACAAGCCTAGTTTCTCCCTTGACACCAGTGCTTAGTTTATACTCGCAGGGAGCCCAAAGAAAAGTCTTGTCTCCTGCAGCTTTTAACCAGGGCATCATCGTGTCCGGTCCCCGGGCTGCAGGCTCAGCTAACAAATGGGCTGCATCATTAGGAGCCGGGGAGACCCCGGCTCAGGTCAGCGCCATTTCACTCTTCAGTCGTGAGTGAGTTGCAGGACTGTGGCTGCCCACTTGTGGATGCTGTTCCATAACAAAAGTGATCTTTGTTTTGGGCTGGCAGGTGCGCCAGAGACNTGCAGCCCACAGCGCCCCCCGGGCAGCCCCCACTCCCCGTCCCGTCCCGTCCCGTCCGCTCCCGCCGAGGTTCGGCCGCTGCACCTGAACTGGTGCCGGTACCGGTGCCGATGCTGCCGTTCGCTCCGGGTCCGCCCGTGCTCCGCCAGCCCCGGCCCGGCCCCGCGGTCAGACCGGCCCGACGGGTTCCCCCGCTGCCGGGAGCGGAGGGAGGAGCTTTGCTCCGACGCGTCCCGGCACCGGCGGGAGCGGCTGCGGGACCCCCGGCACCCCGGGGCAGGGCAGGGGCGGGGAGCGGCCATGGGAGTCGGAGGGTGCCCGGGTTGGGAGGGAGGGGAACACCGGGAATCACCGCGTGGGCTCGGGGGGCTTCGCTGGGCTTGGCCGTTTGCCGCACAGCGTGGCCGGAGCAGCCCGGGGGTCGCTGCTCTTGGCTACGAGTTCCTCCGGGTGGACATGTGGACACTGAGAGGTTCTGTTCGTTTGCCCGCCGGGTCTGTTGGCGGGGTCACCCTATCTCGAAGGGCTTCACCCCTGCGCCCGCAGCCACCCAGTGCCTGCGCTCGCGTGGCAGCCCAGGCAGCCATCCTGCTTCCAGGAGGTGTCCAGGAGCAAGCACTACCAAGAGCCTCATCCTGCCACTGCTTCAGCCTGCACTGGCACAAAAAGAGAGTCCCTCAGCCCAGGAGATATTCAGAGACGGAGTCTGATGAGAATTCAGGTCAGACTGTGCCGATCTCCCGATCACCCTGATCTTTTCTTTTTCCACGCGAGGTTCCTGCCCTGGTCCCACCCGGTGCTATCCCAGGGGTTCTTCCCTGCAACCCGTAATTTATTCACAAATAGCACGGTTTGAGGCAAGGGAAGTGCGGGTATGTTGACTGGTCTGATTCAGCAGGTGAAGTGGAAAAGAGTGGCTTTGAAAGCTGGAGCGTGAACCAAACCTTTCACATGCTCTTCCTGCAATAACATCTCTGTTCTCTGCCAGCGACTGCCTGCTGTAAGTGAAACACGAGCTTCTGTCTGTCTTTATCGTATTGTTTGACCGTATTTGTGCAAGGGAAGCCTCCAGAACTTCCCTGAAGATGGTTTCACGCTGTCCCTACAGCTGTGTCTGAAGCTGTGTGTGCTGATGCAAACCGAGGCTCCACGGTGCTCTGCCTCTACCGGCAGGGTAAAAATCTGCTTTCAAAGGTATCACAGCACCTGCTCTTGACGTTTGGATCCATTCTAGTTTGTTCTCAAGGACCAGATGCTGTTTCCCAGCCCCACTCTTTACCCACCGATGGCAGCGCCACAGCAGTGACCGGTGCTTGCAAGGCTTTTCACCACAGTCCATTGCAAAACCAGCATCCACCTGCCTCTTGCACTGAAACCTTCTGTAAAGATCAAGCGCCACTGGAATGCAAAGCTCCTGCAGACACCAGACATTTTAGTTCTGCAAAATCCCCTTGTCTTTCAGCCGGAGCAGGAATCGCTGTTCCCTGGCTTGCTGCTCTTTACGCAGACACTCTGGTGAAGAGCAGGGCAGGATCCCTGTTTGAGCAGGGAGGAGTTCAGGCGGCTGTGCCCAGGAAACAGTTTCCACTAGCTGTAGCGATACCAGCAGCTGATACCTCTGTTACTCAGCTCGAGTTCGGAAGATGAGTGAGCAAGGCTGCAGGAGAACCCCCGTCCCTGAAGTGACAAGCCTAGTTTCTCCCTTGACACCAGTGCTTAGTTTATACTCGCAGGGAGCCCAAAGAAAAGTCTTGTCTCCTGCAGCTTTTAACCAGGGCATCATCGTGTCCGGTCCCCGGGCTGCAGGCTCAGCTAACAAATGGGCTGCATCATTAGGAGCCGGGGAGCCCCCGGCTCAGGTCAGCGCCATTTCACTCTTCAGTCGTGAGTGAGTTGCAGGACTGTGGCTGCCCACTTGTGGATGCTGTTCCATAACAAAAGTGATCTTTGTTTTGGGCTGGCAGGTGCGCCAGAGACTCCTCGGTTTGCTTCTCGGTACTGAAGCATTCACTTCTTTGTCGGGAAAGCTTTTTTCTATCCCAGACCTAACTGTGGAGCTGGATTCCGGAGCTGTGTCTTTCAGCACCCTTCTTGTTGACTGCCTGCTTCAAATTCCTCGCACGGGGGTAAAACCCGAGTTCATTAGAAACGAGTAGCGTTTGGTCTGAGTGAAGCAGCTGGTGTTTGCTTACCCCTGTGGCAGCTCCACTGCAGCGCAGGAAGCCCATACCTGCCCAGCGCCCAGTGTTTGGTTTCTACAGCAGGTTTCATTAGGTCGCTGTGTGCACGGCAAGGTTTGTATGGCTCCCTTTCAGGAGGAAGATTATTAGAGTGATTAATTGCTAGAGCACTGATTAACGGCCCAGTCCAAACACTGCTTTTTTGACATGCAGCAAAGTTCTGGTTGGGGCTGGAGGGAAACGCGGCAGCTGTTCTCTAAATAAAGCATGGGCACGAGGAAGAAACCTCTGCCCCTCATCTTGGTCAGTCTCAGCGAATGCCTCCACGTCTGCACTGGGATTTTTCTCCTGTGCACTTCCTCCCTCTCCCGTATTCCTCAGTCCTGTGATTCACCCAGACCCATTTACCCCAGCACAGCACTGTGCTCTAGGTGGAACAACACTCGATCCTGTACTGCTGCTCCTCTTTCCCCCCCTTACTCCTGCTTGTCCTGTTTGGCCAGTGTTGGGTCTCCAATGCCAGAGAAAAGCCCGAGATCTTCTGGGAAGACCCGAGGACTGAAGCAAATTCTTGCTTAGCCCCTCCTTTCATGGCCCTGCTCTGGTCTCCTCTGCAGCTTCCAGGGGAAGGGGCAAGGGGGGAATCTCATGTCAAGACAG
>VZRI01011645.1:307359-332951 GCA_013397515.1 Upupa epops | reverse complement strand
CTCCTCGGTTTGCTTCTCGGTACTGAAGCATTCACTTCTTTGTCGGGAAAGCTTTTTTCTATCCCAGACCTAACTGTGGAGCTGGATTCCGGAGCTGTGTCTTTCAGCACCCTTCTTGTTGACTGCCTGCTTCAAATTCCTCGCACGGGGGTAAAACCCGAGTTCATTAGAAACGAGTAGCGTTTGGTCTGAGTGAAGCAGCTGGTGTTTGCTTACCCCTGTGGCAGCTCCACTGCAGCGCAGGAAGCCCATACCTGCCCAGCGCCCAGTGTTTGGTTTCTACAGCAGGTTTCATTAGGTCGCTGTGTGCACGGCAAGGTTTGTATGGCTCCCTTTCAGGAGGAAGATTATTAGAGTGATTAATTGCTAGAGCACTGATTAACGGCCCAGTCCAAACACTGCTTTTTTGACATGCAGCAAAGTTCTGGTTGGGGCTGGAGGGAAACGCGGCAGCTGTTCTCTAAATAAAGCATGGGCACGAGGAAGAAACCTCTGCCCCTCATCTTGGTCAGTCTCAGCGAATGCCTCCACGTCTGCACTGGGATTTTTCTCCTGTGCACTTCCTCCCTCTCCCGTATTCCTCAGTCCCGTCTTTCACCCAGACCCATTTACCCCAGCACAGCACTGTGCTCTAGTCAGAATGACACTCGATCCTGTACTGCTGCTCCTCTTTCCCCCCTTTACTCCTGCTTGTCCCGTTTGGCCAGTGTTGGGTCTCCCATGCCAGAGAAAAGCCCGAGATCTTCTGGGAAGACCCGAGGACTGAAGCAAATTCTTGCTTAGCCCCTCCTTTCATGGCCCTGCTCTGGTCTCCTCTGCAGCTTCCAGGGGAAGGGGCAAG
Organism: Upupa epops; assembly: GCA_013397515.1. Taxonomy (NCBI): domain Eukaryota; kingdom Metazoa; phylum Chordata; class Aves; order Bucerotiformes; family Upupidae; genus Upupa; species Upupa epops. The sequence goes on along the minus strand of VZRI01011645.1, from coordinate 332,110 downwards.
GGGGGAATCTCATGTCAAGACAGAACCCTCTGTACGCTCTCCTGCTGCACAGAGCCTTGCAGAAGCACCTGTTGTAGCCTGAAGTAGTTAACCCTGGCATCTGCGAATTCCTGGTGGATGGAAAGCAAGTTTGTTCGTAACAAACTCAGTCACTCCGAGAGAAGCAAACTGAAGGCAAGCGCAGCCATGGTGATGTTTGGAGGTCTCCAGGCAGCCTAGTCTTTTTCCCATCAGTCTTCTGCAGATGTCTGTGCAAACCCCAAGGTGAAGGTGAAGCTGTGTGAGCTGAGTTGGTTGGGTTTTGCTCTATTCCTCATCACCAGCAGGTTCTGGAACCTCAGGTGTTCTTGTTTTCGGAGAAGTGGAAAAGCACACGCACTCTGGATTTCTCCTTCTCCCAGTCATTCCAGCAGTTTGTGGCTAAACTGGAAGCTGCACCCAAACCTTTCTCAGTGTCAGACAGGTCTCTGAAAGCCAAAAGCTGTTTTCATTTTGATCATCACTAGTCCTCTGCAAACCCAGCTGGGTAAAGTCTGTACTATTGCAGTAGCCACTCCTGGTCGCCCGCTTTAGTGTTGGGGGTTTTCAATGAGCAGCCCTTGATGTGAATGAACTCTGAGCTCAGTGTCAAGGTGGGGATCGCTCTTGCTGATAACCGATTGTGATGAGTGGTCACTTGGTCTGCAGCTGCACTAGAGGTTGTTGCTGTGTACCCATTGCTAAGCAGACCCATGAGTGGTTCTGTAACACATCTATTCACGTTAGCACTTGAGTAAGTCCTTAATGTGCAGAAAAAAAAGGGCCTGCAGCCTCTGCTCATCCTCTTCATGCTTTATTCACCACTTCACTTTTGAACCCTGCTGTTCCACTAGAAGAGCTCTTTCACAGGGCTGGGGATGGCACTGCCACGGGGTATTAAGCACAGAACACAGTGAAGCCATCCCGGCAGGTTCTCGGTTTACTTTGAGTGCGTTTCTCAAACAAAGACTGACTGTGGGTTTATGAAATGACCAATTATTCCTGTGCCAGATTCCGCCTTTGGAGGCAGCTTTCTTGCCATCAGCTGGGATGACTCCTGTCTGCAGCGCTGTGGGAGGGACGAGCCCCCCGGCCTTTGGAGATGTACCGTGGGCCACTTATCTCTGCTACACCCTGTGGTAGCTTAGGAGATGCTCGCTGTAGAGCTCTTCCTGGTGAGCTCCGTGGGTGGAGCTGTGTGAGACCCACTGCCTCCTTGGGTTTGCCTTTCCTGTGCCTGCAGACGCCCTAATTTCTTACTCTAGCGTCTGCACAGTGCCGTGGGCAGTGCCAGCGGAAGGTCATCCATCCACCGCGGTCCCAGCTTGTTCTAGTAACATATGCGAGTGTTAGGAACATCTGTGAGGGCTCGGGGTACCAGACTGGAACTTCACTGGAGCTTTGCAAGAGAGACTGAAATAAGCAGGGTCTCCATTTATAGCTGCATCCTCTGCAGGGAATTCACTTCCAGCTCCACCTAGTCAAACAGCTCTGTGCCCTATAGATCCCTTCTCCTGACTGTACGTGCAGACGCGTGGAGTTTGGAGACGTTCCCGTGCCTGTAGAGAAAGCCTCTCTGCAGTGGAGCGAGCTAGTGGTGTTTCACCCCAGAGCAACAGCATTTCCCTGCAGGCCATCAGGTTGTAACATCAGCGTGTTCCTGACACACGGGAAGAGCCCTCGACTCCGTCTGTTCTCATCTGAGCCCTCAAACCTCCACAGCACTGGAGATCTGTTTTCATGAGCTGCCAGTGCAGAGAGCGAGTCGGCAGGTGGTTTTCAGGCAGAGAAAGAAACGTTCCACGGGAAAGCCTTTCTTCCCGTGCTGCTGTTCCGACGCTCCTCCTGACACTAAGCGGGGTCTAAGTGACACAGAAAGCAGCCAAGGCTCGGCGTATTTATTACACTGGAGAGCACAGCGTATCATCTTCCAGCTCTGTGAGCATCAGCTGCCTGCGGGCCCGTGTTCCTCCTCCGGCGGCCAACAGATGGAGAGCCACACCAGCCGAAGTCCTGCTGGGGCAGCAGCCTGCCAGCCCTCTGCCGCCGCCTCTGAGCCGGCTGCCCCTGGTACAGAGCGCGCTTGGCGAAAGCTTCATCCTCAGCTGGCTCAGGTGCCTTACACAGTTTATCGAGGGGCTGTCTGGGGGTGGGCTCGTCCTAAAGAGGGGAAAGAAGCAGCAGACCCAGGAAGAGGGAAGGTGGGACCACCCGTTTCAGCAGCAGCTTGGGTTGATGCAGAATAAAATGGGTTCTTGTTGGATGAGAGGAGGCACTGGGAGATGTTGTGTCACAGCTGGAACTGGCTTTGCGGTGTGATCCTGCAGAATAGTTGTTGTTTGCCTTGAAGGCTTTTGTGAACTCGGTTTTAAGACACTCTGAAGGGGGCAGACTTCCCGGGGGACAGGTACTGAGCCGCCTGGAGATCCAGTCTCATTAAATACAGGCTTGAGCCAAATAGCTAAAGCTCCAGACAGTGCCTCTGTTGCGCACTTGGGGAATCTTTGCTTGAGGTTTCATGATAGCACTCTGAGAGCCTTGCATACACTCGCTGTCCCTTCAGATTAGTTCAGGAAGGAGGAGGGGTTTGGAACCCTGCACGGCGCAGATCCGTCTCAGACTTAGGCTCAGCTCTTGCTGTGCTCTGTGAGTTACTGACGCCTGGGAAGCTACACGTGGTGTTGGCCTCAACCATGAATTCAGAATAGTGGAACATAGGTGTGCTCTCACAGAAATGAAGGACTCCTGGATAATCCCAGGGGTCTGAAACACCGGGGGCCTGAATTCTGTGCCTGTTCCCTTTCTGAATGAGGGCAATATGCCAGCGAGTGCAGTTAGGATGTGACCCTGTGATACCATTCCCGGGGCTTCTCCATGCGCCTGCCACCACCAAACCACTCCAGACACAAGCAGGGTTTACCTCAGGCTTACATTTTCTTGCAGCACAGCTCTCTGGACCCTCGAGAACCAGAATGTTACCACCAGCAGAGTAAATCTGCCTTGCCAGGTGGGGGTTCACGGTAGAAGGCCTTTGTCTGTGTTCTTCCCCAGTGAGCCTGTGTTTCCACCAGTGAACGCTGAGCGTTTCCTGACCATCACTTTTCTCTCTGCAGCAGACTGGGCTCAGGGCTGCTCTCCTGACAGCGGCACTCGTTATTCTTGTTCGGCTTGGGCGCAGCTCCGCTCCGTTCTTCTTCCCCAGCCGTTGTTCTCCCATGTTACTGATTTCTCTCTTCATTTTGGGTCATTTGCTGCCTTTGTGCTTTCCGAGAGCAGGTAATGTATGTTGTCCTGCCTGGAGCTGCAACAACCCCCTGCTATTAGTTTCTGTAGCTTACAAAGGGAATCCGTCTCGTGCTTCCCTGCAGCTACTTCTGATCGCGGCGGCACTTCCGTGGTCAGAAATCTCTGTAACGTCCTCCACAGAGCCCTTTGTGCAGGAATTACTTAGGACTGTTACCCAGAGAATGCTCGCTGGTTATCAGTGCCTTCCTGACCTGCTGGCCCGCTAGAAGATGGGAGAAACTGGTCTGCCAGGCAATTGGAGCAGTAATTCTATGGAAATTCACTGTAACAAAGGAATCCCTAGGAGAGAAAACGGTGACAAAGCAGTAAGGTTGCCTGCAAATCCAGAGTATCGTGCAAACCGTCAATAATCCTTGCAGCAATTCCAAGAGGGATGCTCCAGTGAAGTCGCTTCCGTGACTGAAATGCTGCTGCACACTGGCAGGCACCAGATCTCTGCCATTACACAGAAGCAGCAGATCCCTGTGGTTGTGGGCTGTGCATCCACACGCCCTTAATGCACCGTGTGTCATGGACTCGTACCCCACAGCTGCTGTCTTGCCACAGCTCTGGCTTGCCCGGACAGGCTACCACAGTTTGGAGGCATGAAGGCCATAACAGTTTCTGTAGATGTAATCTGTGGGTGTTCCTCTGTTTCAGGCCCAGTTTGTGAGGACATCCATCTCTGGCTGGGCAATCACATCTTCACACAGAGCTCTGGTCAGCAGTGGGGCCAGGCTGTGGGGGTCACTGGGATTCCCAGCGCTGATCCCTGCTGCGGCAGCACCTCGGTGTTCTACCAGCAAAACGCCATGTGACAGTGAGTCAGTTTGTTTGTTTTGAAGGGAAGTGACTGCTTTTAGCAACCTCTCCAGTCGTTTTATGTAACGTTTGCATGAGTGGGATCACACCAACAGCCAGGGCTAAATATATTTGGGAGGCATTACAACAGAGCGGCCACATACAGGCCCTAAAAATCTTGTCACAGCACCCTTCTGTCTTAGAGCTCCTGCGGTTCCTTTGCAGGCTGCGTGTCATCTCCTGAGGGCTCTGGCCTTCATGCATGAGCTCAGCACCCATATCTACCCCTAACCACAGGCATTCCCCACCAGGGTTATGTGCTGCTTTGCAGGTAATACCAGTGAAGCTCAGCAGTCCTGATGGGGAGGGATTTCAAGCTGCAGCAGCAGGCTTGCATCTGCTCAACTGTAGAGAGGGAGAGGGGGTACCTGCCAGCTTCATTTACCATGCTGCAGCCAGGCTCCCTCCACCACTGCCTGGCCTCTGTTCTCCCCAAACACTGCAGCTCTCCTGGGTGCTCTGCAAGTGCCAAGCAGAGAGAATCGCATAGTGCTGTGGCACAGGAAGCATCTCTGTTACCAGACAGTGTCCCCCTTTGGTTTTCTTTTCCCTAAACAGGCATTTGGAGAAGGTTCTAGACTTTTCATGCAGAGAAGCACGAGCTAAGTAGAGCTTTAGCCCCCCCGAGTTGTTAACGTGGCTGACTGGTGATGCTAGGGGTTCAGTAGCCGTCATTTGAGTAAACCCCAAAGCTGGAGAGCCCAAGCCTCGGGTTTGCCCTCTGTGGGGGGTTCTGTACAAATGGCAAGGGTTTTAACTGGGAAAATAATGGGACAGGGAGCCTGAGAGAGGGAGAGAGGGGAGTGAAGGAAGAACTGCTTGCAATGGCTGGGTAAAACCACCGGGGTTTAAACCTTGATTTTGAAGTCATAGTATTTTATTGAAGGTAATTAAAAAACCCCACGAGCAATCAACTTTATGAGCCTGACATCGAGGTATCCAGCGAAGCTGTGGCTGATGGCAGTGAGGCAGCACCAGGCACGAGTGTGTGTTGGCTATGTGAAGATGTATAGCAGCTACAGTTACACATCCTTAACTTCCTGACAACACTGAAGACTCGCTGCCTTAACTAACGCCTTTTCTCTCCCTCTGCTAATCTCCCGCCCACTCAGCAAGGGAATTAGCTGCGAAGGCTTACACAAATGCCACATTATAAGGCTTATTCTAGAGTAATTTAACAGATCTCTGGAGAGTTATTCCTGACTCTTGCTTGGGTAGGCTGGAAAGCAGGTTCCTGTAGCGCTCAACCTGTATCCTCAGCTAAACAGCAAGTGTGGGTTCTGCTGGGCGCTCGCGGGCTGATGTGCAGTGCCTGCACGTAGCGTTTGCCTACCAGAGTGCACTTAGCATTCCTAAAGGATCTGTAGGGCTTCCTTGCTGGAGAAGATTTGTCTACAGCTCTTGCAGAGTCAGAGAAGCAGTTTGCTCTTCTTGGAGCTGTTTGAGTCCATGAGATAGGTGATCCCCACCCTGAAGAGCGTGTGCCTGCCATGGGCACTATCTGCTACCTGGGGGGTATGCTCACAAGCAGAGGTGTGGTGCATTGCATTCCTCCGGAGCTTCTTCCAAGTGCACCAGGCAGAGATGTGTACAGAAAAGCCAGGGGAACAGTCTTCACGTGATGTTTAGCCAGCAAGGACTGACATTCATAGGAAAGATCAGCATCCTGAGCCGTAGACTCCTTTTCAGAGCTCCTGCAGCACGCAGTGTTCCATCTCTGAAAGTACCAGAGCAATTTCAGTGTAGCTTCTCCTGTGTGTGAGGTTCTCCCCTGTTACTGTTTGTGCTTCAGGGGTTCCTGAGCCTCAGGAGCAGCAATTCAATAGCTAAGGAGGTGGTGCTGCTAAGGCTTTGTTTTGTCTCACGAGAACTGCAGAGTTTATTGTCCCAGCCCTGCTCAGCGTTTGCTTTTTCCTGTGCCCTTGGTGGTGAAAGGAAGTAAAGGCTTTATCTCAGCCGTTGGCTGTGGTGGAGCTCAGCGATGCTGACGCTGAGCCCAGACACTGAGCAGTTGGTACACGATTTGCATCACATCATAGCAGTGTCCTGGCTCGCGTGGCTGTGGATCCCAAGTGGCTGCTCCTAGCGAAGACATAATAGCTGGCCTGAGCTCTTTATCAGCCTGTCTTTCAGACTAAGCTTTGCGCTTGTATCCTTGAACTCGTGGCAGCAGGAGCTCCATGACCTGATCAACTCCTTATTCCTCGTGGTCCCTGGTTGGTGTCCTGTGTCCAGCACAGGTGTTTTAGTGCAGGAACTTTGCGTGTCCTCCCACCTCCCCACACGCTTTTCCCTCAGGTGCACACCTGGCCCTCCTCTCTGTGTGGGGGCATTTCCCTGGGAAAGGCAGCACTTGCCCTTGCAGAGTTCTGCAGAGCAGACCCCTGGTGTGATACACGGGCTGCAAACTAAAGAATCTGGGGGAGCGTGGTTCCTTCTGTAACCGCCCTTTATCATACACCGCTGCGTCTGTGGAGGAGGAAAGACCTGCGAGGCTCTCAGAGTAGTTCTGAGCTGCAGAAACCTCTCCCCCAGTTTTCCACTGGAAACGTTATGCCCCAAGCCAGTGGCATAACTGAAGATTACTGGGATGTTTCATCTGTCAATAGACTCCTCCTTGCTCTGTTTTGTTTTGCTTTCCTTTCCTTTGTTTTGCTTTGCTTTGTTTAGTTTAGTTCAGTTTAGTTTAGTTTAGTTTTGTTTAGTGTAGTTTTGTTTTGTTTTGTTTTGCTTTGTTTTGTTGTGTTTTGTTGTGTTTTGTTTTGTTTCTGATCAGCAGGAAGTGCTTGCAGAGGGAGCCCCAGCTACGGTTCTGGTTTGGAAGTGGAGAGCTGGGTGGTGCAGCGCTTGAACAAAATAAAATACCTGGCTGCTCTGCCAAGAACCAATCGGGCAGAAAGTCCTGGCTTGCCTCAAAGCCATTCCCACATGTTTACGAAGAGAAGGACAGGGGAGGGACTGGTCTGTGCAACAGCTCCGCAGCGAGGTGCGATGGAGCTGATGTGGTTGAGCCAGGCTGCCTGTTTGAAATCGCGCCCGGTGGGGCTTTCCTAGGAGCCACATCAGAGGCACTGGGCTTTGCAGCCCGTTCTTGTACCTGAGCAGGCACAGACCCATCCCTTAGCTCCATTCCTGCCCTCCCCAGCCCTTCCTCCAGTGCTGCTGTACTGGGCTGGCAGTGTGGTCCACCGCCTCTCACCCTCCATGCACTGCAGCGACCAGCACTGCCTGTGCTCCCCAGTCCTGTGGCTGCCAGTGCTAAGCTCCTGCTGGACAGTTTTGGGGCTACTGTGCTTGTGTAACTTGCATGGCTTCTCGTTTCAGTGGGCTTGAGCAGAGCCACGGGCTTATTGGCAGGTGAAATACTGAAGAGAAGCCACTGCTTGGATCTTGCATCCTGTCAGGGGGAGGACTGAGAGGCCAGCACGAGAGGCTTAAAGGTTGGGGAAGTGAAGGCCAGTTTCAAAACCTCTGGGTCAGAAAGCACTCAGTTATTAACGAGGCTTCCAAGGCACTGGAGAAGGGTTCTGTGAAAACACAAACATGGGATCAAATCCTGAATTGTGAGGCTGGTGAGGAAGGAAATGCCCATGAGCTGGTTCAGAGGTTGGGTGCTTTTCTCTGAAGAGCCTGACTTGGCTCTGTCTGTGGTTGTACACGTGGCCCTCTGCTTTAAAACAATGATCGCTTCTATCACCCTCTGCTTAGGAGGAAGGAAGGATCCTTCTCTGTAGAGGCAAGAACAAGTCTGGAAGAGAGTAATTGTGTGTTCTGGAGAGCTGATCTCAGACTGCGTTAGACCTGAGGGCTGCGGCAAGATCCTGACAAAGCAGCCCTGTCTGGCGGGGAAGTGCTATCCGCATGCATCCCTGCTCCTTCAGGATGAGAGGTTTCAAAAGAAATGGATTCTTCACATCTTGCCCACATTTAGCTCCTTTCTCCTTTCTGCTTTTGTGCACATCTTGAACCTCTGTAACCACCCCGAGCCACACACACCTATCAGCACAGTGACTCACTCTTCAAACATTGCTTAACCCTCAGAGATGAATATGGATTCTGTGTAACAGACAGATCTCGAGCTGAGAGGGATGTTTGCAGGGGCTTTGTGTGAATGAGAAGAGTCTGGGATACCCTTTGTGGACTTGTTTCATGCATCAGTGTTTGACTCACGACTCTCTGGTCTGGCATCATCTTCATGGCTTTATGTACCTCTCGTCCACCCACAGCTCAGCTTTAGTTTACTCCTACTCACCCTTTTGCTCACTACACTCCTCCCAGTTCTCGTCTAACTGATTCCCTCATCTGATTTTCTTCTCTGTTTTGTTCTCTCCCTCTTCTGCTTCTTCCTCATCGCTGATGCTTGGCGTGTCCAGCCGGCAGGATGCGTGGCCAAGGCCCAACGTGGACACGGCAGCCGAGGGCGAAGGGTCTTTCTGTGCTCCATACAGAGTACTGCCCATGCTTGGGTATGTGGATTTTCAAAACCTACTGCTCCTCCCTCGCCAGAACTCTCTTGTAATGCTACTGCTAAGCAGCAAGACATAGAGGTGGCTTTTGTCAGCCGTATGGGTGCGCTCACACAAGCGTGCAGGTACGGTGGTTGTTATGACAGCCGTCACCAAACCTCCCCTGATGTGTTCTCCTTATTTCTCATGTGCACTAAATGCCTGGAGTTGAGGAAGCCTGCTGCTCCGTGACATTGTCTAGCGATAAAAGGAGCTGGTGAATCATCACAGAGGTCCATCGCCAGTTAAGGCTCTGTGGGAACAAGGGGTTGGTGTGATGGGATCGTCTGCTTTGCAGCAGTCAGGCTGAATGGCAGCACAGAAGGGACGAGTTTGTGTTTTTCAACCTCTCGTGTATTTAGGTTCTTTGTTGGTGTGGCAATGGTTGGGCTCAGGGGTCTAGGAGGTCCTTTCCCACCAGGATTACCCTGTGATTCTGTGATCACCTTTTGCTTGTGAGGCTCAGAAAATCTATCTAGAGTAAACCCCACCTCTCTCTCTTCCTTTTAGGAGGAACCAGCCTGCAAATCCTGGAATCCAACGGCCAAGCAGAAGGGTCATTCTGGTGTCAGAACTTGAGAAAGACAACGCTAGAGTCCAGCAACTTCCAGGCAGATCCCTCTGAGTACCCTGCTGTCACAACTGCCTGTGCCTCACTGTTGCCTTGTGGACGAGACAAACGAAATGACCAAGCTTCGGGGTTCTGCACTGAGTTCCATGCTGGAATTCCACAGGTAATCTAACACTAAAAAGGGTGCCAGGCCTTGCAGCAACGTGTGTGCTCTCGGTGGAGTATGACGTCAAATGTCCTGGTGGCAGGAGTGTGTACAGGATACTAAAGAAAGGGCATTGGAATCTGGAGTTTGAAGAGAGACACTGCTTCTCTTGCTCTACTTTGTGGAATTGTTTCTCGTAGCAGCTTTGTGAGCAGCACAGGATTAAACAGCCGTTATCTCACCAGCTCTCTCTCCTTTGTGTCTGTGTGAGGGCAGCTGTGGGGGCTGCCCAGGGGGTAACCCCAAACACCCACCTTCCCCAGCAGCACAGGGGGGCTATGCGCTGGCCCAGCTCCCATCTATGGCCAGAGTTGCTGGTAACACACTGATGCACTTGCAGCTCAAGTTCAGGTTAGACAAAGTGTGAGGAAGCAGGTGGAAGTATTTTGGGTCTCTCTACACATTTCATGGTCTGTGTCCCCATGCCCTCAGCCCGCAGAGGGGCTGTTTGCAAAGAGAGCTCTGCTGATGTGCAAATGACCGGTGAATTTCCATGCTGCCATCGCACTGGTGTCAGAATACTTACAAGCTCCTTTCACGCTCTGAAGTATCGCTGCTGCAAGTACTCCTGTGTTTTGAGGTGCTCTGAGAGGTTCATTTAATAAATGGTGCCATTATCGTTTTCCTTGCTCGAGCGCGCAGGAATTCTTAGCAGCAATAGGGAGCAAAGTGGAGCCCAACAGCTCATTAAACACTAATATCCAAGTGCCACTGCTGAGCTGACGGGCCTCGTGCCATATCCTGGCAATCCCTCTGAGGGGCTGGAGCCCAGTCTTCCATCCTGCTCGGCGCGGTGCTGTTACTGTCTGTGCTGAGGATCTCCCAGGGGCTCCAGACCAGCTCTGCTGCTGGAGACAGAGAAGGCAGTGACTTGCTTCTCACAAAACCTCATTTTGCTCTACCCGAGGGATGATTCAACCTTTGGCTTCACGAATGAGAGTGATGGTGCTTCTTTCAGCGCAGCCTGTTTAACTCAAGAACAGGTATTTTCTGACTGAGTTTAGCAGACAAAACTACCCAGAGGGATCCACAAAAGGCCGGGGATTTTCCATCTCCTCTCAGCCCTGCATTACCGTGCTGGGAGGGCTGTGCAGGAACAGGGTGTTCCCAGAGGAGCACACCTGGCCAGCCTGAGTGCAGCCTCTTGCTGCTGCTTTGGCTGGAAGTGAGGTGAGAGCTGCAGGTTGGCTTCCATGAAACCCCAGCTCTCCCAGCCTTAGCAACACAGGGAGGCACAGGACAGCCCTGAGGGAAGAAACAGCTGGAAGAGTCTGATGTTTGAAAAAAGCAATCTTTTCTGTGTCTTCTTTCTTTCTCTGTCTCAGTAACATTAGTTCAGTAAAATCAGTCCCTGTGCGTCCTCAGTCACAGACTTCTCAACAGGCAGCGGGTACAAACCCCAGAACTACAGTTAGAGGTGTGTCGGTCAGTCCAAGACGGCCAAGGTAGAAGACAGAGAAGAGGCTGGTTTCTCCATGACATAGAAAACCAATGATTAGCATAAAGATTAACATCTGTCTCAGGCTTTTCACCTGAAACCTCCCTGTGCCTTGGAAAGGAAGGCTCCAGAGCCTCAGTTAGTATTGTCTTTGTTTATAGATGTGGATTGAAGGCACAGCAATGGCAAAGGTTTGTGAGAGAGCAACACCAGAGCTCTCCTTGACAGAGGGTAGGGCTGGGATCTCTTGACATTCCCCCACAGAGTGGTTTGCTTGTTATTAATTGTGTGTTTGTCACATCCTAAAGGGCTAAAAGGTCACATTTTGGGCATCCCTGCTGCTCCTCCTGAGGCTGATGGTGTGGGACAGAGACTCTGACAGGAGGTTACAAGAGACTGTGGAAAGGATCCGCCTGGACTGAGCTGCCTTGGATTCTGCTGGAAGCAAATTCCTCGGGTCATCTGAATTTGAGGTAAGCCAGGAAATTCTCCTTTCCAGAGATGCCATTAAAGAAGTAAGGGCAGCCCTAACGTATCTTGTTGCTAATATCAACGGACATAGGCTAGCATGATCTAATTAGGCTTCCTGCTTCAGCTTCAATGATTACCCCCATCCATCTCGACTTCCCTCGCAGAGGTACCAACGCAGTCTCCATGCCTTGGTCTGCCTGTGCTGACAGCGGGGAGTAGCATCTCTAGTGGGCTAACGTGATGTAATGTGTGCCTGTGCGTGTGCAAGTGTGAGTGTGAGTGCATGAGTGTGAGTGTGTGTGTGCGATTCCCCTTTGGTCAGAGGCAATCCTCAACGCTTCATCACAGAGGCAATGGAAAGGGCTGTAACACTTGGCATTACTGGAGCTATAGCAGCTTCAGGGGAAGGTGAGGGCTCAGATGAGTGCGTGTGCCCAGGACTTGTAGAAAATCCTGTTGGATAAATTCACTTCTATGTGGCTCCTGAATGTTTACGTTGGGCTGAGCTGGACTTCCCATGGCAACAGAGGAGCTCAGTGTGGGCCAGGACAAAACCTGGCGTGAGAGCTTTGCTCTCGGGGCAGTGACAAGATCCAAACCCTTTAGCAAGTCCTGCTGCACCACCTCACTGTTCACCTCCCTCCTGTTGCCCTTCTCAGCAGTTTGATTGCAGCTCCTCTGCGGCATTGCCGTCGCGACGCAGATGGTGTCACATTCTTGGCAGAGCGTACGTGTTGGCCTCCACTAGCGTGCGGCGTGTGGAGCACTCGTGCACGTGGTCCATAATTACCCAGCCTGCTCCTTGTAATGAGCTGGTGTGTTGCTGCAGGCCACTCCTGTCACCGGCACTCTCACCTCCCCTCGGGGTGTCTGCACCCTTGCGTCCCACACAACGGCTCGCCACCCTACGCCAGCAGTACAACTAACTAGCTGGCAGTGAGGGGCAGTTCTGCTAGGAAAAGCCTCTCGAAATCCAGAGTGTCCGTGTTGTGAAGGCCCGCTGGAGCGATTCCCATGTGAAAAAGGGATATGCTAGGCTACAGTCACATCTCCTGAGTTGTGTCCATAGGATCCCGGGCAACAGTAGGTGCACGACTGTGTTTGACTCCCATGGCGGTGCGGTGGTCACGGAGCACTTTAGGGGTCCCTCTGCTTTGTGGTTTGCTCTTAATGCCCGTCAGTTCTAGCAAGAGGAGAGAAGCAGGAAAGACAAAGCAGATGGGCACACAAGTAGAGCTCAGAAGAGTTTAGGTGCTGTGGTTCTGGCTCCTTTGAGAAGAATCCAGCCTGGGTGTGATGGTGAGGAGCAGGAGTGCGCTGGGTGTCCCCACGGCGGGGTAATAGGTGTAACAGGCCTTTCTGAAGTGTGTGCAACAACCATTGCCGACAGAGACCAGGTGAAGGTCTTTAGGGAGAAGGCACAAGAGCCAGGGGAGTAGGGTGAGCATAGAGAGCATTGTCCAACCCCTCCGTTCTGTGTTGATCACACCAGTGATTTAGAGTGGTGAAAGCAAGATGCCAGGAGCAGTATGTGGGACCTGAGCAGAAAGCAGGTCCTGCTAGAACAGAGTACCTGGGAGGTGATGTGCCAGCCAGCTGCCCATCAGGGAGTCACCACCTGCTCTGCCGCCATGGCCAGTGCCATCCAGAACACCCAGAGATCAAGGCAAGTCCAGTTTGCTCCCCAAAGCCTAGCTGGGAGCCATGTCAGGGAAGAGGTTACTGAAGGCAGTGTATTTCTTAGCAATTCAAAGGGTGACAAGCAGCAGAACCCTCTAGCATGGACACCCTTGCTGGTTAGCCAAGCCAGAGGGACCTGCTGTGCACCCTGTCCTGTCTCCCAGCTCCTGTCGGGATAAGCCCCAAGCCCACATGGCTGTTGGGGGTCAGGACCTGCATTAGGAAGGAGATCCAGGCCTGGGGAGTGGAAATCACCACCGCACTCACCCTGTGTTCTGCCTGTGGTGGTGGCAGCGAAAAGCATGAGCAGACTTGCTGAGTGATGCAGCTCCCAGAGCCAAGGAACCAGTGAATCAGTTAGCCTGGAGAAACAGGTGTTCTGCTTCTGAAACCTGACAGGAGGAGAAGGGCTTCTGTAGCCTGGGCAAACTTCTCCTGAGATACTGTGCTGCCACATGGCATTTGGGATAGGAGATGCCATCCAGTACCCTGCAGCCAGCAGGAGACATAATTGCTGGCTGAGCACAGGCAGCGGAGCTACGAAACCCAGAACTGGGGAGGATCTGCACCCTGGGACAGCGATCAGCGATCAGCGTGTCTGATTTGGAATTCAGATGGGGTGGGTGGGGTGGGTCTGCTGATCGCAGCAATGGGAGAGAAGAGGCCGCTGCGCTGGGCTGTGCTCCTTCCCAGAGCTGCACCCCTCCACACACTACTATCTCCTTTGGGCAGGAGCTGGGCAGAGGGATTTGAGCTGGTGCTTGCTGACAGGGGCTGCGGCCAGGGAAGCTGTGCCCAGCGGTGCAGGACTGCAGTCCTGACAGGAGCCCATCTGACGTGCTGTAAAGGAAAGAGCCTACAACCCAACATTTTGCCACTGCTCGAGCTGGGATAGAGCCACTTCCCGACTGATAATCTCACAGATCATGAGCAGGATCGACAACGATCTGGAAACTTCCTTGAGACCTACGTTTGTGTGTCTCTCTTCCCATAGGCAGGCCTCCAGAACTTGAGCTGACCCCTTTCTTCCTTCCTTGCTCCTTCCTGTGGCCAGAGCCCAGAGCTGGTTGTGCTTAGCTCTATAGATGTTGTTTATTGCTGGATTCTCCACAGCTGAAGGCAGCTCTCACTGCAGATGGCTTCTGCCTGTCCCGAGCATGGCAGAGCAGCTCCAGCCTAGCAGGGGGCAAGGAAGCCACTGCTCAGCTTTTCTGCCTGGGCAGAGCTGTTGCTCAGGGGCCCTGAGGTTAGCTGGGCTCGCTGTCTCGGCTAATCAGCCATGAGATGCCTCAAATTGGGTGCTGGAGATTAGTGACACTGAAACGTCGGCTCAGGATATTCCCCGTGGCCTCACCAGCCACGAGCACCACTGCGGTACCCTGGGCTTGCAGTCCTGCCGTGGCAAACGTATTCCAGGCTTGTACTAGCCGTGCCACCACAGCCACGTGCTGGGGCGGCATCCAGCCAGTGCTCAAGGGCGAGCGCCGGCTCTGATAGGACATAGCTGCCAAGCAAGGGCACGTTTAGTAGGGAGCCTTCCTGATGCCCTAAGCACCAAGCGCGGGGCCCAGAGGCTCTTTGGGCGAAAGCTGCAGGTGTGTTGGTGCAGGATCGCGTGGGTCAGCGCTCCTGGCCCCGACTGCAGGAGCTTGTGCTACAGCGCAAGGTGGTCTATAAGGTCTGCTGGTAACACCAGGGGCACCAGAAGAGGCTCCAGCAGATCGGGGCCTTGGGGCACAGCCTGTTAAGGCATGACAACAACAGATAAAGATCCTGAAGGACTTCTGGGTGAGTTTTATCACAGCAGCTGAGTAACTGCCTCCCGCTAGATGAGGTTGCCATAAAATGCAGGAGGCAGCAGAGCTTTTCATTAAATACAGCCTGGGGCACAGTGTGGTTTCAGGCCGTAGCTGCGTGCTTGTCCCCAGGACTCTATCCAGATCCTGAGCACGATGTTTGCCACCGCTTGGGGCTTGACTGTTTCAGCTGGCAAAAGCAGGCTTTGCCTTGTCTCGGGGCCGAGCACAGGCACGGTCACCTGCCTCGGTGCCCCTGTGCGCTGGTGGCATTCGAAAGGAAATGGGTAAAGGAAGCCTGCGGTCACCGTGAAACACGAAGGGTGCTGTTAGCAGTCACCCACGGAAACCCTGCAGACCCTCTGGCAAAGGTTTGGGTGGAGCTGGGCAGAAATGACACATAGGGACAGTCATTGCACGTCCTCTGCTCTCAAAGCCTGCTCTGCAGGGGGGATAGATGCACCTTGCTGCTGCAGCAGGCACTGAGGGAGTGGAGGGCTCAGCCTAGGAGCTGCTTCTTTCACCTGTTCTCTAAATCGGGCTGTGGATCCTCTGCAGCTAAAAATGGAGAAGCTAGCTGTCTGCTGAGGAGGAGAAAAGCCTTTCATGTGCAAATCCAAAACGGGAGATAACCCAGCTTCAGTCTGACTGCTGGAAGGGCAGTGCCATCGAGCAGTATCTTCTGCTCATTTGCCGGCCTGGGAACGCGTTCCGCGTGGTCACTGAGCTCACAAGGGGTGACTGACACCCAGCACAGGATCCAGACAGCACCTTACAGAGCGGTTAAGATGCGCCAGGCTCCGAAACACGAGTCCTGCCCTCGGCTGGGATGGGTGGACTGGAGGAGCCTCTTCTCTGTAAGCCAAGGCCCAAGCAGTAACCAGCCGAGCTAACACCAAGCAGAGGGACGAGTCAGCTGCTCTTGGAGTGGGCGCTTGCCTTTGTGCTTGATCCTGCCGTCACCCCGCCCAGGTCACTGAGCCGTGGACAGCGGGCAGCCTGGCAGGGATGGGTTTTGTGAAGATTGTCCAGGTGCTCACAGGTGGAGAGGAAGGGTCCTTCCGGGGGCCAGTAATCGGTGATAGAGCCAGGATGATCCACCTCTGCTGTGCAGAGAGAGAAGGAGCAGTGCTTCTTAGGAGTCTGTGCTGCAGGCTGATGTTAGGATGCTCATAAATGACTTGCTAACGATCATGAAGCGAGATGTTTTGCTGGTGATTACTGAGTTATTAGAGGTTATTAAGGCCCAAATCCAGCTGAGGAGGGTTGCACAGTCACTGCACACTACTGAGCCAGTGGGCAGAGGTACAGTAAGATGACATTTAATATGGATGAATGCAGAGCAGCAGAGAGCCAACCCCAGTGCAAAAGCTCAGCCGAGTGCTCTGCCCTACTTACTGAGGTCCTGGATGCTGCAGTAGGTGGGTTCGTGCTAAAGACCCTGTGGCTCTCAAATACAACCAACCCCCCTCCCAAGCACACGGGTGGAGAATAAGGAGGAAGGCAACAGCAACCCGAACAGGACACATGAACAGGCTGCACCATAACCCCCACTGTGCCCTCACTGGGGCTGCTTCCAGCCATCAGCTCCACACACCATAGAGTTGCTTGGGTTGGAAAAGCCCTGTAAGATCTTTGAGTCCAACCAGTAAGCCAGCTGCTCCAAGCCCACCGCTAACCCATGGAACTTCCTAGAGGCTAAAGCCTAGAGGAGATGGAACAAGCTTCACAGAAGGTGTGACAGAGTCACAGAGATGAGCTTGTGTGCTTGGACAGGCTGGCTGTGTCTGGCTCTGCAGCCTAGAAAGGAGCTGCAGGAGGCAGGCAGTTGCCAGCCAGGGCAAGCGTCTGGAGAAGCTGAAGGGCTGGTAATTACTCCCTATTACCCACAAGAGTGCATAGGGTGTCTGTACAGCTCAAGGGGGTTGTGAGGCTGGGGCAGGGTGATGGGTGACACAAGCCACGGGTGGTGTAACCGGAGGGATGGTGTTGCTCTGTAGATGCCCAGCCATCAGAGGCCTGGGTGAGTGTCCTGTGTGGCTCACCTGAAGCAGCTGGATTCCCAGGAAACCTGTTACAAGTGTCGTGTCTGTCGTCAGAGCTCACCTCTTGGTTCGGGATGCCCTCCCTCCACCTCCTTACACTGGTGAGAGTCACGGGGAGAGTGGTCTCGTGTGTACATTCGAGAAACATTCCCTTTCATCACCTTCCCATAAAGGTTTTGAGCTGCTGCTTTTATTTTGCTCCCCAGGGATGTCAGCCTGAGATTAGCGGTACCACAGCCATCTGAACAAACCCAGGCAGAAAGGAGCAGCCTACCTAACAAATCCCGTGGTATCTGCTGTTCTCACAAGCCAGGCGAGCTAAGACATTCCCTGCCTCCGTACTGAGAAGGAAGAAAAGCCTCTGCATCGTGACAGAATAGTCTGTCTCTCATCAGCCCGGGGCCTCCTGCCAGCACAACGCTGCACTCTGGGGACCTGTATCCTCCATTTGCCCAACTATCAGGTTACTTCACTGACTGGAAAGCTGACTGACACAGAGCAGGGCAGGGATTTCCTGTAAAGCCCAAAGACCAGGCCACTGACCGCATCAAGCAAGAGGTAAGAATAATTAGCACCACTTCTCCAAGCCGTTGCAGTACCACACCTCACGCGTACAATTCTAGTAAGGCTCTCAAGTGTCCCCGAAACGCGGGGCTTTCTCCCTTTCCTGTGAACTGTGAGCCCCTGAGAGAAACAGTTCCTCGGCTCTCCACGACATTGCCCTTGTGCTGGGTCTTGAGTCAGGAGAGCAGATGACTTGTCTCACGGTGGAGGTTGTTTTGAC
This sequence comes from Upupa epops, assembly GCA_013397515.1. Classification (NCBI taxonomy): domain Eukaryota; kingdom Metazoa; phylum Chordata; class Aves; order Bucerotiformes; family Upupidae; genus Upupa; species Upupa epops. The sequence goes on along the minus strand of VZRI01011645.1, from coordinate 314,451 downwards.
CACTCTGACTGCTGCTGACGTGAGGCAGGGCGTTGTGAAAGCAGCTCTTTATGCAGAGTGTATCAGCACTTTCTGCCTGTCTGGCATCCAGAGCTCTCAGAACCGCAGGGAAGTTACAACACAGTAAAATCCTGTGAGCGGAGGGGCGATCCCTGCTCGTGCCTCAGGTATTCTGGTGCTAGTGGAAACTGCACAACAGTTAACCCAGCCAGACCTTCCTGCTGCTGGAGACAGAAAGTTTCCACCGACTGCAGAGGCAGTAAGGCCTCCACAAAGGTGAGATCAACCCACGCTCGGTGTTCACACAGACAGACCACATTCGCTGAAGAGTGGCCCCTCTGCATTGTGTGAAGTGCTTCGTGCTTCCACATGACTGCTGGTGAGCAGCAGTGAGGGATTTTGACCCGGCTAACACGCTCTTTCCGTGAGGATGCTCAGGCCAATCCCAGGGACAAGAGGGTTTCTGCCTTTGGAGGAGTTTCTCTGGGTGCTTGAGCACACCGGGCCACAGACCCCTTAAAAGGCTGTTCAGTTACAGCCCGGGGTGGGGGGGATTGGTCCACCCTCGTAACGAAACGAAACCAGAGAAGAGCAGAACTGAGAAAACAACTTAGTGATGAAGTACTAAACATTGTTGGTGTGGGAGCTGCATTCCACTGGCTTTACAGCTCCGACGGGTTCTCTGTGACACCCCACCCGACAGGTTCTCTGTGACACCCCACCAAATACCAAGGTGGTTCCCTATCAAGGCTCTGCGATCAGAACCGGGTCTCTGCGCTGAGCACCACACCAGCACCTCCCAGATGCTCTCATCTGGCGCTGAACAAACTGATGCAGTCTTGTCACTCCCCGAACACCTGATCCGATATTAAGACTTCTTACAGCGCTTCCCCAGACGAAGAGAAGAGAAGAAAGCTCCCTGCTGCCAAGCCGTACCGCGGGGAAAGGCTTTTTATTGCTGCTGTGCGAGAGGTTATTCAGGAGCAGCATTAAATATTGAACCGCCTTGCAGAGAGGCTGTAAACAGCCTTCATCCGGCCCAGCGAGATGTCGCTTTATTCTCTCCCGCGTGGAAATACTGCAGCTCTATTTCAGACGAAGGAGCGACCAGGCCGTCGGGTGAAGCCTGTAACTTTCCACTGTTGCTGTCACGATCTGCTAGCTCGGTGGAACGGGCGCTGCGCTCTGAGCTGAACATTTTGAAACTCCCTTTGGAAACCGACCCTGTGCAATAGTCCTTTAAAAGCAGAGGGCTGACGACTCTCGACGTGCAGCCCGTGTGACAGCAAACGAGACGCGGGCTTGTTTGTCTGCGTGGTTTCTGACAGCTGGACACAGAGCCCGATGATGTTAACGCTGCAGGAGAGCCAGTGCTGGGCACCCCGTTTTCACACCGACCGTTTGTGAAAGCATTTTGCTTCTTCCAGGGCTGGGCAGTCACCTGGTTCCGCTCGATCCCTCCGTTATGACCAAACATGTTCAAATATAGCCCGACTGCTCATGGAATTAGCAGTGTCCTCAGCACTGTGATGGCTGGGTCTCCTCAGCACCCTGCATGGAGCTCTTTGGTGCCTTGAGGCAGAGCATGGGGCCATGGCCAGGTGAGACTCATCCCTTTGCCCCAAGGAGAGGGACCCTCTCACCCCTGCCCTGGGCCCAGCACAGCCTCCTCTTGTTTCACCGCAGTCGTTTAGGAGCAGTCACTGTGCATTTGCAGCTCCCTGTGAACAGAGTCACGGGCTGCTCTGGACGGACCCTGGCAGCAGCTGATTATCGTAATGCTGTTTGGAACGCTAGCGAAGCGCCCGCCCGCTCTCCTAAAGAGCCTTTTCTGTGGCGATTGTGCCTCTGTTAATCTGTTCAAGCCAATTCTGCAAACCCCAAACCATCTGCGTTAGTGAAGATCATGCTTCATTCAGCTCTCCTCTGTGTCTGCTCTCAGGGGATGATTAAAAGCAGGAGGGATTTGCAGCGTAAAGCCTGCCTATTGCCATGTTGCAGTGACCTTCTAAGTAGCTTCCCCGGTGTTGGAGTAACAGCTGGCACGGTTAAGTCCGGCAGGGAGACGAGTCACAGCGACCAACGGTGGGTGTCGCTGAGGTCTGGCGGTGTGCAGGGGCTGAGTGGTGGGTACGGCGGCACTTTCACAGTGTCTCAGCCTATGTGCCAGGGGTTTTGCTCACAACTGCTGACAGTTCCCTGTTCAATACACAGCAACGCCCTAACCTTTTCGGACGAAGCACACGTGGTGTTTCTAGGAAAACGATGACGCGGGCCCTGCAGGTCTGTCCCAAGAAGCTGTCTGCGGAGCCCAAAGAGGACTCCTACCCGTAGGAGTTGTGTTCATGCATGGGATTAGCTCCCTTGGCTGGTGTTTCTCTTGTCCCCGTTTTCATCCTGCCTCTCTCCTGTGAAGAGACAGCAACTCGGATCCAGCTGCGTGACTTGGCGTGAAGGTGTGACTTTCTTATCCCTACACACAGGTACCTCTGGCTCCAGGTGGGCTGGGAGGCTGCAGATCGCCAGGGATGGACCTGGCTCTCCTGAGGAGCCACTTCCTGCACAGCGACGACTTCTTTCCACACATCATCAGAACTTCCCACCTTCCTGCCTGCCCTGCCACGTGCCCCAGCCGCACATCACCTCAGCGTGCGGCTGGACTTGCTTTGGTTTGTTCCCTGTGAACCCACACGCTGAGGCTTGGGCTTCCTTGAGTGTTGGTGTCACACAGTTGAGGTTAGGGCTGGGCTGAGCAGCTCTGTTCAGAGAGGAGCTGCTGTCTGAGGGCTGGCACAAGGAGCAGCACAGTGCCTGGCACACTTCCCTGTGGCCACCACTTTTTGCCTGCGCTGGTGTCAGTGCTGTGCTGCAGTGTTTGGCACTTGCCAGCGGCATCGCGCGGCCCCAGGAAGCACCAGCTGCAACGAGCTCTGCCCTCGCACTTGGGCCAGTTGTCTCCAAAAGGAAGGACTCCTTTTCCGCGTGACACTGGTGATGAGAGGGCTGCTGCGGTGCTAACAGGCGCTTTCAAGGTACAGCAGCAGCACAAGCGGAGCCTGGAGCATCGCTTAGTTCTTCTGGGATTGTTCCTTGCAGGGAACCTGACCAGGCCACCAACACCAGACCTGGGGGCTAACGTGCTCTTGTCACAGATTATTCTGGCCAAGATTCACAGGATCCTCACGGCTGGAAAGAGCCTCCAGGATTGCCAAGTCCAGCCCTCATCCCAGCATCTCCCCAACCCCCAGACCATGGCCTCAAGGGCTCTATCTACTCGCCTTTTAAACCCCTCCAGGGACAGCAACTCCACCCCCTCCCTGGGCAGCCTGGTCCAGTGCCCAGCCACTCTCTCAGGAAAGAACTCCTTCCTAAGATCCAATGTAACCCCCTCCTGACACAGCTTGAGGCCACTTTCCTTCTTTATTTGGGAGAACAGACCAGCACCGGCCTCACTACAACCTCCTGTTAGCTACCTGTGGGGAGCTGTAACGTGAAGACATGCGGGATCGAATCCCAGGGGCCCCGGTGTAGCAAAGAAGCACAAGTGCTGCATGTGAGACGCACACCTAACTCCGGTTCAGGCTGGCAACACACGTCAGCCTTGGGCTGAGCTGTGGCCAGGCAGTTCTGGCAGCTGCCCACCGAGGAAGGGTCCTGTGTGAAGCACACGTGCTCAGTGCCTGCTGTGTGACAGTCCCAGTGACAGCCTGAGGACAGTGTCTGTCAGGCACCAGTGGCAGCAGCATGTTGCTGCTCTGCCTCTGCTCTTCTTCTTACAAGGGGCTGAGCTGGTACTGAACGGGTGGTTGTTCCACGTGGAAGGCAGTTAAAACACCCCCTCCTCCCTCCTCAGATTTCAACTCTGCAAGGAACTACTGCATTTAATTTTTAAACAGTCAGAACACGGGGTGAGGTGAATCACGGCTGCCTGAGACCACCAGTCCCGTTCCCCATGCAGCTGGAGCTGGGGCTCGTTGCCTTGGGCTCTCTCCAGCCAACAGCGAGAAGAGGGCTCTGCTGGTGACAAGCATTTGCCTTTCCAGACACCTGCTTCACGATGATGAGGTGAACTGCATCTCAAACGCTCCCGTTCTCTCTGCTGGAGATGAAAGGGTCCCAGAGTGACTGGGGGAGAGGAATTTCATGCCCATGTCCATGAAAATGGAACTCCAGCAGGCAGCAGCAATAAAGCCCAGAGCAGAGGCGACTGCAGCCCAAACCTGCCTCTGAGCAGCTGCCTGGAAACCGCTAACAGTAAGACAAGTCTGCTACTGAGTGTGTGCTCAGGGCACACAGAACACAGCCCAGGGAAGAGACGGGGAGCAAGGGTGCTCCTTGCCTCCTGCACTCCCATCCCGAGCTCTAACCTGCGGCCGTTCCGAGCCCCCCGCTGAAAGCCACTTTTCATAGTTGAGTAGAGTTGTCACTTGGCATTGAGGAGCAGAAAAGATCCCTGCCGTGCTCGGGAGACGTTCGAGCACCCACACGGCAGAAAAAGACCCATCCACAACAGCGACTGCCGAGTAAACCTGCAGAGGCTAAACACGGGCACGCACGCGGGTGCTGTAATGACTTTATTTGCCATACGAGAGAATTAACAGCCACTGGGCGAGCCTGCTTCCTACAGAGTACACGCTGGCATTATCTGGCTAGTTACGAGCCACGGAACGGGCAGCAGGTGCCAGCGTCCTGTGCAGTTAGCCAGGTGACGCGCACCGCCGCTGCAGGACGTGCTGCAGATTTATGGAGGGATTAGGCATCTGCGTGGCCAGGAGCAGCATTTGCTGTTAGCTGATGCAGCTGAGGTTAAAGGAATTACCGGGGCTTTCACCCTCAGCGCCACACTGCCAGCTAATCACCACCCGGGCTGTGGATGGAGCCCCTCTGCCCCCTCCCTGCTGTTTAAGCCCGGCTCTGCACACTGGGCCGGGGCCACTGCAGCTCATTCAGAGCCAGTATCGGTGCTGCATGCAGTTCTGCTGCAGAAACTCCCGTGGAACACTGTCCGGGAAGCGCTGCTGCCCCCGCATCGCTCCTGACTGCAGCGCACCCCACGCAGCGGTGCGGGGCTCCCTCTGTAATTGAGAGCTGCCATCCAGGATCCACTTCTTCTCTGGGAATTCTAAACAGTGAATGGGCCTCTGTTACACAAACCTCCCCAGCTGCACCGGGGTGCTCTCGATGTCGGCACTCTCAAACGAATCGCATCTCTCCCCGCGGGGCCCTGCACGGTTCTGAGGAGGAACTGGAATTGTCGTCGTCACAAGCAAATAGAGGAGGTCCTGCTCGTGGATTTGCTACTAAAGCTTTGCAGCCCAGTGGGGTTGGTGGGTTGGTGGCAGAGCTGACTGCTGCCCTCGCATCAGGGATCCCTTCACCCGGCTCATGTGCAAACGGATCTTTCCTCTGGGAAAGCCTGTTGCTGGAGGTGACACCTGATTCTGCACCAACAGCGTGTGCGTGGCTGCTGGAAGCAGCGCGGAAGCAAACCCCTCCGCTGTGGTTTCTGGCAGGCACGTGTGCACCCGCCGTGACGGCAGGTCGCAGGAAGGAACGGGACTGCCATGCCCTGTCCCTGCCGCCTTGCAGTGTTTGCGTTACGGAGCACTCGCTGAGCCACAGTCACCCGTTACCCTCAGAAATGGAGCTGCCAGGCTCCTGCCAGTGTCCAGCTGCCGGTCTCTGCTGCTGCTACCTGAGGATACAAGTGTGCAGTCATCAGTTTATCAAAGCGCCTACAGAACATTTCAGGGGTGGGGTGCCCAGATGATTTTGACTCAGTTTACCGCTGCCTCGTGGTTAGATTCCAAGGGCAAGGAGCCTGCATCACAGCAAACGCTCACAGACCAGTGAAAACTGGACTTTTGAGAGAAAGCCAGGAGTGACGTGCGCTCCTCCTCAGAGATGAGGACAGAAGTAACTGAAGAGGAGCACCCTTGGGGGGAAATGATGGAAGAAGCCTGACTGTGGCGGCTCCCAGGGGCTAAGAGGTGAAGGGGCTGTTCTGGTAGGTGGAAAACCATGGGAAAAGAGCTACATCCAGCTGCGAGAACAATCTGCCAAGCCTGGGGAATGACTAATACAAGAGAGTTTACCATGGCACAGGGACCGTGGGAGGAGCCCCGTGCCAGGGTGCTCCTTGCACCCAGCCTTTCAGGGGATGCTCAACAGGTCCTCTGAGGCAGAGGCTGCTGAAGACACAGAGCGTGGAGCTGGGGAAGACCCTGCCTGCAGATGCAGTTACTGTCTCGTGTAGCTCGTAGCCCAGGGACGTTCACACGAGTGCAAAGGGCAGCATCTCCAAGAGCTGTTCTTTATCGGCTTGCCATCACAGCTCTCTGTGCTGTGGTCTGGGCAGAGGTCAGATCCTCCCTTCCCCAGGAAAAGCTTTTGTAAAGGCTGGAGAAAACCTTCCTGGCCGCTCCTGGATGGCTTGTGGGATCTCTCCAGGAAAAGGGATCTCGTTTCCCTTTCTGCAGAGCGGAGAACAGGTGTAAGGCGATAGCTGGGACCTCGGTCAGGCTGAAAGGCCTCTGCTTCCTAGCCGTGCGGTTTTAGTGGCCACTTTACCCTTTGCTCTGAGGACACAGCAAGAGGAGACTCCCCGCCTGCCACAGGGCCGCCTCTGGGGCTGCCGCTCCCCGCTGCTTTGCCGTGTTCCTCCTGCCAGACGCGCCCAGGCGTTCGCTGCGGGCTGCCGGACCGCTAACGGGAGCGGAACTGCCGCAGCCCGCGGGCTCCCCGCACACTGCAGTGGTGTCCGCACCCCGCACCGGAACAGAACCGCACCCAGCGCCAGGGACGCTGCTGAGGCGCGGCCTCCACGGGGTTTATTCCTTGTCCTGCATCTACCGGTGCGCGGCGGGGACCGGGCGCTGCCCTGCACGAAAGGGCCGGCAACTGCCTTCGGTCGCCTGGGGCGCGCTGGGTGACCGAACGAATGAGACCGGCGGAGCCCCCCCGCGAGAGCAGCCACCGGGGCGCCCCCGGCCGCCGGCGATGCCGCTCCCGTCCGCCTGGGGGTGCGCCCGCTCTTCGTGTCCGCCCCTCGCGCGCGCTTCACGCGATCGCTCCTCGCGACCGCTCCACGCG
>VZRI01011645.1:131456-306448 GCA_013397515.1 Upupa epops | reverse complement strand
GAGGGTCGGTCCGGAGTGCGCCCGCCCCGCCGCGCGGCCGCCCCCGCCCTGCAGCGCTGCCTGCAGTACTCGAAGGGGAGAGGGCAGACGCGGCGGCGGGTCCTGGCGGAGGGTCCCGGTGAGCCCCGGAGGTGCACCCGCCCATCTCGGAGCCCCGTGGGAGCCGCTGTAGGGCCAGGGCGGGCGGTGCCTCAGTGTGCCGGGGCGGGCGCCGAACAAAGGGCCGGGGCTGCCGGAGGGGCCGTAGGTGGGAGCAGCAGCTACGGCGTCTGTTCCCGGCGCTGCTGGTCCCCGGGGAGAGGCCGCTGCGCGGTGTCAGACACCGGCGGTGCCTGGCGCGGCCGGGGGTGACACGCGAGGCAGGGCCGGCGATAACTGATTGCCGCCTCCGGCTTTGCCAGCCGATGGCTCCTGCGGAGCCGCGCTCGCTGCTGACACAACAAATATGCGGGAGAAAAGCAGTCCACGAATGTTAAAATCCGCTGTTAATGCCTGTTCGTTTCGCCGCCCTGGCGAGGCTCCGCTCTCGCTTAGCGGGCAGGGCAGTGAGCCATCGGAAGAGCCGGCTCTGTGCGGTGACCCCAGCGTAGTAGCCGTTTAGGTTCAGGTGTTCTGCTTGGCCGCGTTGGTATTTTTACAGAAGTAAACAACGGTTTGGCTTTACGTGGCTAAACAAAGACGGTTTGCTTCTTCGATAGAAGAAACCAGCGTGAAAACAGTCTCCTGACGTAGTAGCTGGCAGATGGTTTTATTACCTATAATATTGAACAGCACCGAATCGCGGTGAGTGTAGTGTTTAATCATGATCAAAAGGGGGTTCTTTGGCTGGAAATGGTGTTTTCGTAAGGCTTTTGGTCATTTACAAAGCTGTGAATATAGTCCAATTTAAAATTTCTGCGTGTGTGAAGAGTCCTGGATGCTTAGGATAGTGGCACAGCGTTCTAGCGGAGCCTTTTCCTCTCTGGGTTCTTACCCTCAGCTTTCGAGTGAGAAAGACTGGACTGGATGGCAGCAGCTGGGGCTGCAGGAGTCTCTGGAACAGCTCGCTCCGGCCAGCTCCCTTGTGCAGAAATGCCAAGGGTGACCCAAGATTGAGTGATCTGCAGAGATCCTGCCTGCTCATGGGTGCCGAAGGGCCTGCAGGAGCCCAGAACCCTTGGCTGGTGCTTTGTACCTGATTTCCCACATTGCAGTATATTGGCAGGTGTGGTCTGTGAGGGAATGGAAGCCTGTGAGCTGTCCTGCTGTGTCCCGATTTGGTGGCTGAGGACAGACGCTGGAGTCTGGCTGCTGCTTTTTTTGCTGTGTGGTTGCCGATAGCTTTTGTCCCTGCCTCCTTTCTCATCATATGCTGGGAGTTGCACAGAATGTTAAAGAGAAACGAATACACTGAGAATGCACTGGATAGAGAAGTGCATCTAGGGCTGTGCTGGTCAGGACCTGCTTACAGGACCCAGCTTGGAGCACCCCTCCCTCTATCTCGGCTCAGAGGTAGGAGGGAACTTGGCAAATCAAGGGCAGCTGTGGCAGTGGTGCTTGGGGATGCCTGGCCTGTGCAAGGTGGGCATGGGGGCCTGTCACTCAAGTTCTGCGGTGAAACCAAGCTGCTGGGAAAAACCAACCTTGGGGTCTCACAGAATAATGACCCACAGTGGTCCCATGCCACAGATGCAGCAATGGTGGCAGCCACCCCTCCCGTGAGGGCCTATGTTTTCTGCATTGCTGTTGATTGTGATAGCACTGGGCACTTGTTAGAACAGAGCAGTGGTCACCTGAAAATACAGCAGGAGACAGCAAATGGAAGTGGGGTGGAAGAAGGAAGTCAAAGGGCAAGAGGGAGCATGGAGAGGAGCCACGGGCTGTGATTTCAGTACACTAACAGCCTTAAGCCCAGGATGAGTCTGTGCTGAATGCATAGGCAAAGGAAAGCAGCAAAGGGGGAGGTGCTCTCTCAGGAAGGCAGCTGTAAATAAGCTTGAGGAAAGGTAAACCTAAAGGCCGAGGAAGGCAGATATGTTTGCAGTTCTGTTACACGCTGGCTTTTGTGGATAATGACTTCCAGTAGCATTGGCCTGGGCTTGACTTGTCCTTTTATCCTGGAAAGAAAGATCTCTCTGCTAGTCTGGGGAGGCCAAATCATGTTTAGGTTATTACATTTTAATGAATTAATTTCCTTGGTGCTGTCTGGGTTTGAAATGCAGTTGGCAGCCCTGTTGTGTGCTGTGTTGGGATTCTGGTAGGCCTCAGGTAGGACTGCCAGTTCTGGTGCATCTGCTGACTGGAAAGAGGAGTCATTTCAATATAAGCTGGACTACATGTCTTCCCATAAAATTAGCAGTATCTCTTACAAATAGTTAAGCATAGGCTTGGCTTGTACTTGCACAGTACGTGTGTGTGTCCTCAGGGTTTCTTCATGTCGAGGACTGAGCACAGGGATTGCAGAGTTTGTGCCTCCACCGGTGTCTGTGCAGAGCTCTGATTCTCAGCGGATACACTGGATACGGGCATCTGTTCTGTTAGATGTGCTGAAAGGTGTTTCAGGGACTGGGTGAGTTATGGAGGAGAATCCAGCTGCTGCACTTAGGCACCATCAGACTGTGTTTTTCTTCAAATATTGGCTTCATAATTCTTCAGTTCAAGACTATTAGTTAAAAGAACCTGTAAATGAGGTTTGCTTCATGTGAATTTTTCACTGTGAGGGTGACTTCAGCCCTGGTACAGACTGCCTGGTGTGATGGCAGAGTCTCCATCCTTGGAACTATTCATAAGCCATCTGGACATGGCTCTGGGCAACTGGCTCTCACTTGAGGAGGGTGAGTGAGCCAGACACCTCCAGATGTCCCTGCCAGCCCCAACCAGCCTGTGATTCTGTGAAATAATATTTACATGTGCTGCTGCAACCTCAGGTGCTTTTGTGCAAGCTTTAAACACCAGGGTGTGTAAAAGTTGGCACCCCATAGTAGCTGCAGATGCTCCTGTTCGTAGGCAGAGCACTGCTTGCTGCTCCTTACCCATTGCACGCGCCTGGCTGCTGAGACACCATTAGATCAAGCCGTGAGCCTTCAAGTGGCTTCAGAGTGAGCAGGAAGAAAGGGAGTGAAGCGAGAAGCACCAGCTCAACTGACATAAGCAGTGTCTCCAGCTGCTTCCCTCTGCTTGGTCAGGGAGCTCCTGAAGCACTGAATACCTCAGGACCGTGGATTTTTTGGCATTGCTGAAGTCCTCTCATAAGCTTCAGTTACTTTTTAGTCATCTTCATTATTTCTCTTGTCTCCCAAGAAGGGCAGTGCGATGTCCCTTAGTGCAGTACAACTCATTCCAGGCTGGGTTTCTTGAGTGTGAATGTGGCCCAAGGAAAGCATACATTTCCACAAGTATTCCCTTCCCCTTCTCAGTGTGCTCCAGCGCAAGAAAAGCCTGCAGCTTCTTGTAGCTCACGTGGTTGAACAAAGAACGGTCCTGAAGAAAGGGTATCTTTTTATAATGTAAAATACAGCAAAAGGAGGTTCCTGTGGGAAACTGCTCTCTCCAATTCTAGCATTTTCTTCTCAAGTTCTTTTCCACTTCTGTGACTTGTGATTGAACAATCAGAGATGACATTTTGTCAGGTATTGGAGAGTGTCAGGAGCTTGTGTTCCTGGAGATACTTTGATGTGTGAGACAGAATTGCACAGGCCTTAAAATAAATAGTTCTGGGTGTAGTCACTGCCGCATCACCTCTTCTCCTCTTAGTTCTTGTGTCCTCTCTGCTGGGCAGAGTGTGGTGTGTGAGCAGTGAACCCAAAGGACTTCAGGAGCTTGGAAGCCCCTGAGGCACTCTGCTCCTAACAAGGCATTTTTGGAGGGTTTCGGGTGTGCTGCAAATGGTCTGTGGTCAGGACAAGTTCCTGTAGAGCATTGGCTCACCCGTACTTTATCTGACCTCAGGGTAAAAAACAAAGCCGGGTTTCGCCAGTGGTGTCACGGTGGTGCTCAGCTCGGGCCGTGGCTGCAGTAGGATAGATCAAGTGTCTTTCTGCGCAGACTGTCTCAAAGCGAGGTGTTGGGGAGCTGGCGTTTGTGCTGCATGTTTACGTGTTCCAGTGGATCTGTTGCTCCGGTGCAGTCTCCCTCGGGGGTGTCTCCTTCCCCATCCTTGAATGTCACATTAATGAAGTTTGTCTCAGTGTGTTTGGGTGCCGTCCATGAGATGGGGCCGCGAAGGCTCCGGGAGGAAAACATTATCGCCGATTGCTGATTAACTGGGTTTATTGCCCAGGCAAAAGGCTCCGGGTTTTCCTCCCCTGTATTTGACTCTATGACAAGGCAGCGAGACAGTGGAGTTTGGTGTTGGGTTTCTCCAGTTTGCCCTTCATGCCAATTGTGGATGTTTGAAACAAGCCTGATGGTGAGTTGTCGAGGGAAGTGTCTGCCTCGTAGATCGCTGCGATTACATTTGAGGTAGCGATTCCTTGTGCATTGCTGGTAAAACTGCTCTTGCTGCTCGACCTGCTGTCAACTCTTATGGTTTTCTGAGCTTTCTGGAGCCCAGGCTGTCCCCACAGAGCTGCTTTCCAGATGGGCATCTGAGAAGGGGCTCCGCAGCTGTGTCCCTTCACTGTACTGGTTCCCAGCTTTGCTGCTGGAGCAGCAAGGGCTGAAAGAGTGTTGGGCTTCACTGGGGTGATGTGCTGGAGAAGCAGCTTGGTCAAGCAGCTTGTAGATCACTGTAGTTCCTTGTCAAGTGTGGCCACATGTGAAATGGAAGAGGGGCAGGGCAGTGCATGGATGCCAGCCCGTATCTGATGCAACGTTCAGCTCTGCTTGATGCTTTATGTGGAGCAGGAGGCCTTTTACATAGACCCCTTGAGTTCCTGAGAAGACAGACCTTTGGTGAACAATGGCGCAGGCTCTGTACAGAGAGGTCTGTTGTTTCTGCTCTGAATATCCTGGTTATGTAAAAGCATAACTCTTTCATCAGTGTGAGCAGAGGTCTCCCTTGGTTGCAGCAGTGGCACAGTGTCCTCGTAATGAGCTGTTCAGAACAGTATCTTTTTTATTGACTTTTTAAATGGAAAAAAGTGAATTGGTTTTATAGATTCTAAGTGCATTGGCTTCCCAGGGACAGCACGTAAAACTTTGAGTGATGGTTAAACAGCCCAGATAAGGAAGCATTTCATAAAGGAGCGGGCTTGTGGCATAACAACTAAATGAATAGGCCATGGTTCTTGGTGGGGTCAATAGATTTTATGAAAGCTTGCACTTAAATCCTGCTTTTAATGAGTTATCAGCATATTTGGGCCACTGTTACTGGCACTAAGTAAATCCTGTTTTAAATGTAAATATATTTAAGGTGGTTTGTTTAAAAACGTGTGTCTGAAGGAATGAAGAACTTCGAGCTAATATATTATACCCCTTTGGCAAGAGATGTATTCCCCCTTGGTCCCTGCTCTCCTGTGAAGCAGGTTGTCTTAACAGCCCCTCAGGGGCACACAGGGCATCCCCCTGGGTTTAGTGTTCTCCAGGTCCCTGTGTGGGTGTTGGCCGTTGGAGGGCACTGTGCAGTGGAAAATGGACACCCCAGTTAGCTGCTTTCCTGGGAAGCCTAGTGAACTGTGAGCCCCCCCCACATCAGTGTCTGCACATGGCTTCTTGGGGAGTTGGGTTTAATGACTCTCTAACAGGAGCTTGTGCTTTGTTTTGAAAAATACAGCCAGGTGTAATGCGAGTGCCAAAGAAGATACCTTCTGAGGGGATGAAAGTTAATGTCCTAGGATGTTTTGGGAAGAAAGAGCACTGCTGCAGCTCCAAGGTCACAGTTGGGTCTTCAGGCACAGCAGCTGATGGTATTTATTCTTTCTAAACCAAACACAGCTTCTTCTGTGGGTCCACTAGGCTATTAGAGTTCGAGCTGTTATCTCTATCCATTTGTGTGGCCTTGGGGGTGTGTGGGGCAGGGTCTGCTGCAGAGGCAGCCCTTTTGCAGTTCACTGATTTCAGATGAATTGGGCCAAACCAACAGCCTTGGTCCCAGGGGATGAAATGGGGCCAAGGCCTCTTGCTTAATTAAACTGCTGTACAAACTGTGACTTTACTGAGCGAGCTGGAAATCTCTGCACCTTCTCATAGCACTGAGGGGTGGGTTATCTAACAGCTTTGGTTAATAAAAGCTTGCAGATGAAGTGTCAGTGTGCAGAACTACCTGATTTAATTAGGTATGTATGTTTGGGTGTCAGGGAACAGAGAATTTCTTCGTGCTGTTTCCTCTTACATGCTTGTTTTAGTTGTGTGAAGCCAGGGAGTTTTGACTGTAGCAGCCAGAACTGAGGTGTGATCCTGCAGACATTGTTACTGTCAAGGTGCTGGGTCAGAACACAGTGGCACGTTGGGTGACTTCTCTGACTTGAGCACCGAAGGAATGTGGTTTTACTGCTGGGAGTCGAGCTGCTGCCGTATTATCCGTAGAACCTGCCAGAGGTTTTACCTTCAGCTGAGACTAGGACTGTAGCTTTCAGCAGGGCTTAACCCACTGTCATGCCGACTGTTTCCAGCATGGGCTTTGTAAACGGTGAGCTCCTGATGTTGGGGTGTTGCCTTTGCCTGTCTGCTCCCTGGTCTTCTCTTCCCTCCCATAAAGAAGACAGAAAAACAAACCCTTATGTTGTGCAAAGCAGCAGTTTACTAGCAATTACATTTAAAGCAAGAGATGTGGTTACATTGCCCAGGCCTGGAAGCTGACTGCTTAAAAAAAACACCAAAATGACCAATAGGCCCAGCAAATCCAGTCCAGGATCTCAGTTCTGGAAACGCAGTTCCGTCTCCGGTTTTTTTTAATGCCTGTGCACTGGCAGGATGCAGATATTTGTCAGAACCCTGATTTCTAGGAATTCAAAACCTCGCCTGCAGGAGAAATGTCTATGATTCTGGGAGTGCTGCTGGGGCACGAGAAATAAGCGCACAATGAGCCACGCTTGGCAGTTGATCTCTAGTACCTCATTTTCATGCCTCACTGCATGGACTGGTGCCGGCCAACTCCAGACAGGTTTTCTTTTCTCAGTGTAGTTCCATGCTGCACAAGAGCAGAACTGTTTGGGATAGTGCACAGTCATGCTGTCCTGTCTCATGCAGTGGTTTCTACTTTCCAACAGGATCGAAGAGTGTCCATCCTGTCTGTGCTTCTCTGTGTTTGGCTTTAACTGAAAGCTCAGTCTTACTCGTCGTAGGCATCTGATGTAGCACATCACACTGTGTTCATGGCAGAGTTTGGAGACGTGGGAGTGATGAGTAACTCTCAGTAGAAGGCGTCCTGGGGTGACTTTCTCATGGACTGGTTATCTGGTAACTGGTGCAGTGGGGAAGAACTTTGCTTCTGGCTTCTTCCTGGTGACACTGGATGCAGAGTATGGAGCACGCAGCTCTGCAAGCTTTGGGCAGCGTCTGTGTGCATGTCCACGGATCACCCCAGCTCAGAGTGCTTTGCAACCTCTGTCTCTTGTAGCTGTGTTTAAGGTCTTTGGGGAATGAGGCAGAACTTTAATTTTTAAGCATGAAGTGATTTGGAAGACAAACAGCAGCAAGGGAGAAATGTTTTGGATATGTTGGAGGGAGGAGAGCCAAAGGCAATTCTTGGCTTTGGAGCTCTGCTTGAAATCCTCCTCCTTTTATGTACTTACCCAGTTCCTCTGAGGAGAGGCAGAGTATCAGGTCTCCTTCATGCCATGGAGCGACTTAGGCAAACTGTCATCAACTTTTGAAAGAAGTTCACAGGAATATTGAACTCTTTAATCAGTGAGAAGTTACAACAGAGGCATTGCTTCATGTTCGCAGTATTTCATTTCTTTTCTGCTGAACACCAGCCAGGCTGCTTTCCTTCCTAGATTTTTGTACATCTTGCTTGGTTTCTTCTGTTAAAAGAAATGTCTCTGCTTTCATTTAACTTCTTTTGCCTGTTTGTTTGAATAAAGGACCATGTATTTTTCCCCCAAACAGCATCTAGGCTGATGTTGTAAGCTTTCACCCAGATACTTATTGCCAGCTAGTGATAAGGCTTGTTGTGGCCAGGGTGTAATGGACAGCATGGTCCCACTGTCAGCGTGTCAGCCTGCCCTGTCCTAAACAAAGCAGTAGTGATAAAAATCATCTGAATGAAAATGAAGATGTTCTATTCCAAACAGATTGGTTTTGGAGTCAGTACAGGTTTGGTCTCTTGAAATGTCCTTGAGCCTTCAGGAAGCTGAGAGGTAACACCGGTTGATGCTTCCAGTTCTTTGCTCTTTAGCACTTGCTTTCAGTCAGTGGAGGAAGCCCAGCTTCCCTCTGGCTGGTGTGTCTACACCTGTGAGTTCAAGGGGACCTGTTTTGTCCCTCTGGTTTTTCACCTTTATTTGCATCCTTGTGTAATAAAGATCTCTAGAATTTAAATCAGAAGAGCCAGTTGGTGTCCAGCTCTGTGACAGCTGGCCGTTGCCCATGAGGCCACGAAGGCTGCAGGCTGTTGCGGACCTGAGCAGTGTTGGACTGGGCTCTACTGGGTAAACTAGGTCTGCTCCAGAGCCAGGTGGGTGGACAGGTTTCCCGGGTGCTGCCATCCAGTGGTCCGTGAGGCACAACTAGATGTGTTTGGAGGTTTTACGTGGGCATTACTGGGGAGCTGCTGTTGTTGCCCAGCTGTTTGGAAAGCCTTGAAGCTTTAAGGTGTGTGCTGCACTTCCTGCAAAGGTTTCAGTGTGTGGCCTTGTAGGGCGATGGAGAATGTCATCTCGGGTCTCTGCTGAATCACAGAGCGTCACTTGGGTTTGCTATGAAGTTTGAATTACTTTAGAGCTTTTCAGTCCTCACACTGGTGTCAAAAGGCAACGTCTGGAGATACCCCATTGCTGTGAGGATTTGGTGGAGGGGAGGTGGCCAAGTGGTCCCAGTGTGCTGGCTGGCTGGAGCAAGATAGTTTCCACACAAGCCTCAGGTTTGGTGGTGGGAAAGAGGATGCCAAGCTGAGGCCATCAGGGATGGAGACAGCCCAGGCACCTGGAACGGAAGTTGAATTGGCTGCTCCTGTAAGAGGCCCTTTAGCAGAATTTATTAAAATGTTTGGAAATGTAGGTTTATGGGTTCTGACCGGTTGTGGGCTGTGTGCTGTGGCTTTCCGTGACTGGTTCCTTGCTACCAAGTAGACACAGGTGGGGATGGTGGGGCCCTCAGCTGAAGCTCATCTGGCTGATGCAGGGGAGGTTGGGGTGGGCACAGGTGGGGGTGGGACCCTCAGCTGAAGCTCATTTGGGAGTCACTGGGTGTGAGAAGTTGAGCTGTGCCTGTGCAGAGGGAGCCAAGGCTGCTGGTGTGAGATGGTGGCTTCTGGAGCAGTTTTTATACCAACATATTGAATTTGCATTGCTGAAAGGCGGATCCTGTTTCTTCTTGTGCATCTTGGGACCTTCTGTGAACCGGAGTGCTGCACCTCTTTGCTAAGCTGTTGAGTTGCAGTGGCTGCCAGACAGATGCGACTCACAGGTATGTGGAAGGAGTTGCTAGGGTAGTGGCAGAGGGTGTGTGTAAAGAAGGAAGAGAAAGACTTTGGTCTCGGGGATGCAAAGCTTTGGCTAGAGCCCTGGCCCTGACAAAATCTGTGGTAAGGTTACATAAAGACAGCTTGTCTGCGGCGCTCTGCAAGTGTTAAACAAATGAGCTCCCTGGCAAACAAGTGGAGAAAATAAAGGTTTGTTGGGTTTGTGTGTGATGATGTTTGTGGTGTCGGGAGAGGCGCGAGAAACGTGGTATGTTGTCACCACCATGTGTCTGTGCTTTCTGCTAGCGCAGACTTAGCCTTAGCACAGCAACAGAATGGCTTCTGAAAGGATGAGCAGCAAGGTGATTGCTTGCCTCCCTTCTTAGGAAGGCGATGGTACGTGTGTTATAAAATACCACCTTGGTTGTAAGTGTTGAGCCAATAGGAGGAGAAAACGCTCTGGTTTGGACAAGCCTTGCCCTAGCGAACCAAAGGGGACATCTGCGGGCTGTAGGGGACATGTAATGGGGTGAGTACTGCTTCATACAATAGCTGTGGCTTGCTGTGACTGTGAGGTCTGGGTTCGGCTGGGCTCTCCAGTACCATTCACGACATTTAACAGCTCAAACGTTTGTTAAGTGCATCGCAAAGCCTGCGTGTTGTGGAGGTAGTGCTGCTTACTTGAACTGCTGGAAAGGTTTCAGATCTGCCCAGCTTACTCAGTAGGAGCATTTTCCTTATGGTTAGGAGATGTTCTCCAGCTCTGGCAGCAGTGCTTGCTCTTAAGCTGTGATTTAGTTTTTGTACATCAGAGGAGCTAAATTAACACCTCGTTGCAGCTTAGGTGGGGAGGAGGGAGGTTGGAGCAGGAAATCCTGTGCCTGTACCAGAGGCTGTGGGAAGTGAGGCCACTTGGCTGGGTGTTGTTTGTGTCCTGGTAGTTTGTTGTGTTTAAACAGTCAAATGTTGTAAAACAGAGTGTGGCTAAGTGGGTACAGGCTGCCTGTGGGTTGCCTGTGAGGTCACTTGTCACCATATGGGCTGGTAGAAGCTGCCAGAGCCCCATGTTCTTCAAAACTGTTAACGAGCAGCCTCAAAGTCCTCAGAGTTATGAGGGTCAGGTTTGTAGCTGATGTGTTTTAGGGTCTTGTGGAGATCTTCTGGTAGCATGTCCTGTGTCACTCTTCTTAGTCCACACTTAGGGTTGGAACTGGTGCTTATTCAAAGCATTGCTGTTGTGATTGATGCTGTTACTGAAGTAAAGCCTCTGATGCTTGAATTGTTTAGACACTAATAAAGTGCTGCTGTCATTGAATCTGGTCAGGTTGGTTTTGAACGACCTGTAACTGCCTTGGTTTTTCTCCACTGAGAGATAATACTGTGTAATCTGGCACAGGCACCCGACTCCACATGTGTGTTCTGCCCCACAGCCACCAGCAAGTGGCTTCACTGCCACATGCTGCTAGCCCTCACACCCACAAGGGGTGGATGGAGCTTTTGTTTGAAATTCCTAAAACTAGCACAGGAAGCAAAGTGAACTGGGGGCAAAGGAAGGTTGAAGGGGAGCAGTGAAATCACTGTTGCAGCCTGTAACTGGAAAGAGACATTGTTAAGCAGTGTAACCACCTCTGGGTTTTGGCTCTGTACTTCAAACACCAGTAACACAGCCTTTGGAAAATGAAATTGGCGTAACCCTGCAAGCTGGAACGCGCACCCCGACTGTGTGTGATAAGGCAGGAACGCACGACACCGTGTATCATCCCTGGTGTTGCTGTGGAAACCTGGATTTTAGCACTGGTTTCGGTATGTTTAGCTCTCCTGATGTTTATCAGGAGGTGAGGCAATGTTGCCATGTCCTGATGGCCGGGTTTGGTGGATATCGTTGGGGCTGTCATGCCGCTGCTGTCCCGTGCCACACCAGTGCTGCTGGTTGTCTGCCCTGAGGTGGCTCCGTTGGGAGGTCAGATGGTCATCAGAGGTGTCCTGGGGCTGGCTTTGCTTCATTGGGTGTTATTTGCCAGTTCATCCCCAGGGTTGTTTGGCAGCCAGGAGTGCGCTTGGGACCTCACCCTGTCCCTGTGGGCAGACTGGGCAGGGTCCTGTGGGTTCCTGCCTCTCCAGAGCACCCTTTCACCACAAGCCGGGGCTGCCTCTGATGAGGGTTGATCATGTGCGGGAAAGCCTGGTGGGAGGGACGCAGGCATGTTGAGTGGTTTTTGTTGTGTTCCCATGAGTGTAGTGAAAATCCAGGATCTCTGCGTGGAAAAGCTGTCCCCAGCTCTTCTCTGTGCTTGCTGAGTTTTTCTGGCTCTGGCATTGGTGTAAATCATTGTGTTGGCCTAGCAACAGCCTTTTTCATTTAGAGACGCTTCTGATTTTCTTCCTGCCAGGTATCACCCTCATTTCTGCTACCTGTGAAATCAGGCAGCTGTGCTCTTCTGCTCCACAGCAGACACCAAGTTACAAAGTCTTGAGGAGGGAGTATGTCTGGCCATTTGCAGTTAGGGACTGGTGCGCAGGGATGGGTGCAGCTCTTGACCTCTTGGATTTCACATCTGATCCCTTGTTGCAATCAGTGCTTTTTGTCATCTTAGATAAAGGCTTGAGCCCTTCTCCGCTGTCACACAGGCCATTAATGTCATAGAAGTCCTTAGTCTTGTGTAGCTTAGACTGGAGTATACTTCATGTTCTACTGATGTGAGATTTTTCTTTTTGAGCAATTGAGAGTCTGCTGGTCAAATGGAAAGGCGGACGTGGGTGCTGCTGGATGGAAGCAGAGAACGACCCACACTGTGCAGTCACCTTTAGAAAAGCTTTTTGCATGGAGAGATTTCCCCCTCGGTGTTCCATAAATCCTTTCAGAAGCTGAGAGGTGCATTATGGGCAGGTGTATGAGAGCACAGGATGGGGGGGTGTATTGATTTACTATTTTCCACAATTTTCTGACCTTGCCTGTAGTTTTCGGGAAGGCTGATGTGGAAAGAATGGCATGGTCATATGCTTATTGAACAGCTGAAGATGTGGTGAGGAGGCAGTGCTTAATGGAGGGGTGCAAAAATACTTAAGTATTCCCATCAGAAGCTGACAGCAAATGAAGGGTAGGCTGTGCGTGGAACAAACTGCTGCCCCGAACAGCACTCCTACATAAAAAGGAATCACCCCTTTGCATGCAGTCATGGCTTGGAGGCCACTTGTGAGCTTTGTCCTTTGATGCCAGCTGCCCTACTGTTTAGCAGTGGTTCTGGCTGTGCTGCTGCTGTGATGGAGCACAGTCTAGTTGGAAAACTCCAGAGCAACAAGGCTGCGCTGCTGCTTCCTCCCAGATGATCAAAGTGAAACAAGACCAGGTTGTTGCAAGAGGTTGAAAGCTCAGTGGTTAATGTTAATTTCTCACTTATTCCTGCCTTGCATCTTTGGCAACCCACCTATTGTGCTGTGACTACTCTGATTTAGTCATCTTTTCAGCCCTTAGCGATGACTTGTTGCATGGGAAGAACTGGTACTTCTCCTCTAATGCTGTTTTCTTGGTCTGTTAATCCCTGCAGCGTCACGCCAAGGTCACCAGTCTCACCAGATATCAAAGGTTTGTGTTCTTTTTCCCCTCACTATGAAAATGCTTAGGAATAGGGAATCAATACCTGTAGGTGATCCCTGCTTCGCGGAGCTATTACTTGGCACTCTGTCGTTTGACACTGCTCGGTTTTGAATTTCCCTGGTAGTGAAGCTTCTCTTGATCAGACAGGTTGGTTTGTGCTGTACAGGCTGCTTCTGTGCACAGGACTGGGGCTGTTCCTAGTATCTCTGCAGCCCATGTTGGAAAGCCAGCCCAATTCAGCATTTAGGTCCTGGTCACCAGGCTGATTCTTTGGGTCAGGAGTTACCGCTGTTGACCCACAGACCACACCAGAGATGTTGACTATGCATGTAGCTGCCTCCTTCCCCTGGGTCCTGGCACAACACTGGACTGTGGGTTGCAGAGTTTTGAACGGTGAAGCTTGACTTTGTTGTTGTGAGTGTCCACAGGTAATTTGTGTTTTGTAAGGGACAACAACAGAACACTACTTCAGTTCTGCTTCTTCATGATGCTTTGTGGAGGTTTGACAAGATGCTCAGGAACTTTCTCGGTGGTTGCTTGTGAGTTGAACTTGTTGGCGACTGGAGAGAATGTCTTGAGTGCTCAGTCACTGCTGTTGCCTGCAGAGCTTGGGAAGAGAGGACAGCCCAAAGGCTTTGTGAGGATGTGACTTAGCAGTGCCATCATCTCCATGTGCTGGGCTGGCTTTTCCCCCCTAGTCCTTCCTGGGAACCTGTGAGGCCACTATTGCTTTGGAGACGGGTTTTGGTGACGGGAGAATTTTAGCTGGGAATGGGAAGTTACCCGAACTGCTCCACAGTCTAGGTAAGTTCGGGTTCTTTTTGCACCTTTCTGCTTGCCAAATAAATCTCAGCACAGCCACCCTCATTCTGTGTTGGTTCTCGGCTCTTTGCAGCCACAGCAGTCATTCAGAAGCAAAATTGGATTCTCTGCAGATAGTCTTGTTATTTCTGAATGGGGACATAACTTCATTTCGACCTGCCTGCAGCAACAGTTTGTTCAGACATCTTCAGTTAATTTGTATGATCCCAAGAGCTTTTAGCTCTTGTACTTGGTTCACTATAATATGCACTTGGTGTCTTGGGAAAAAGTCCTGTCCTTGATTCTCAGTGTTCTGGACTGAAAGTCTGGTGGTGTTGGAAGGCCTTGACAGACGGCTCAGTGTTAGATCCCTGTGCTGCTTTGCTGGTGGCATTGTGCTGTTGCAGGGAGAAGAGATGGCCTGTGCTTCAGGGCTAGGCTCAAAGTGAATCTAACGCTGGTGTCTAAGATGTTGCTAGTTATGACAATGGCTTCTGTTTGTAATCGCAGGCGGCTCAGTTGGATACCGCTAAGGAGACTAACGGGAAACTCTGAACCTGGAAACCATTACACTGGTGAAAAAATTATTGCTTCTACCTGCTTATTACTGACCCTGCACAGCACTGCTGACACTGCAGATGAGGCAGAGCTGTGCAGTTGCCTTATTTCATGGCTCAGGAATACTGCAAGGCTGTGCCCTCTGCTTCCAGGAACGCACATCTGTGCTTGGCTCCCGGGTGATGAATGACAGCCTTATTGCCCATCTTCTGCAATACATTGGTTCTGAACGTGGCTTTTGTTGGGTGCATCCAGCATGCCTGGCAGAACATGAAGTCCAGCCTTTGTTTCAGACAATGAGTGCTGAATATTTTAACGAGGGTCACTTAGTCTAGTCAGTGTCAAGTGCCATTTGGGGAACAAGTGACTGAGCTAGCCTCTGAGCTCTGTCCGCCGCTGATGCGTTTGTTTGTAGGCTTTCACAAACTCATCAGGAGTTCCATGGATCAGTTAATACAACTAGAAAGAGAACCAAAGCAAACAGTGCCTCAAAACCATAGTTTTAGGGTTAGTGATAGAAGCAAGCCTTCTGTCCTCTTTTATACCAAACTAAAGCATATTATCCCTGCTGGGTTTTTTTTCTTGCCTTTATATGAGTTTCTTCTTTTCCAGTGGGAAAAAGATGAGCAGATTTCATTAAGTGAAAAAAAGATGCCCTGGGTATTGACAGCACTTCTGTGGTACAAATAGAGCCACAGCATGTTGTGGCTGTTTCTAGACTGAGCACATTGCTTACTGGGCTGTGTGCCTTTGGAGCCAAACACTGCTAACCCAGACTGAGGACTGTGTGGAGAGAGGAATGCCCAGCGGTGCAGGTGGATAACGTGATCTTCAAAAAGCCGAGTAAACAGGGGGTACCTGTTCAGCTAGTACTTGTGCGTGAAGCAGAGCAGTGTATTCTTTACCATCCCCACTGATTTGACAGTGATGAACTTGCCCAAATGGATTGTTTGGACCGTGTGCTTTCTCTTGGGTGTGCCTGGCTTTTCTGAGCAGTCACTGTGTTCCCGTTAATGAAAGGGAAGATAGTAGCTACTCTTTCCTTCTGGAAAGCATCTTAAGTGGTGTGGCTAAATGGCTTGCGTCTGGTCTTCATGGGGCGTGTTCTTCCAATAATTATTTTTAACCCCCCTCTGCAGCTGTTTTTCACAGTACCATGTCTTTGGCTGTTCATGGTACAGCTTGGTGTGTCAGAGACGTGCAGGAGAAGGAAGCCATTGACTTCCATTGTGAGATTGCTCTCCCTCTGGCCAGCAGTGTCTGTGTTTACTCACTGCCTGACTTTCCAAATCTAAGTTAGATTAGCAGGATGCAAAATGTTCTCAAATCAGTCTGAGCTAAACTGTTTTCTCGTTGTTTTGAGACACCACAGGTTTCAGCAGTAAGAGCTTGCTAGCGCCAGACTATGTGTTTAAATGGCAGATGCTCCGCACAAACAGAAACAAGTCAAATCTTTGTCAAAGAGCAGGAAAGAAAGGGAAGAGACAGAGGTGGAAGGCAGGATGCATGTGTAGCCACAGAATGACAGTGTTAGGATTGGAAGGGACCTCAAAAGGTCATCCAGTCCAGTCCCCCTGCAAGAGCAGGATTCCCTAGATCCAGATTCTTCCTCTGGGGAAACTCCCGCTGGAGGATTTGACTGATACTTAAAAAAAACCCAAAAAACCACCCTGATGAGGATGGAGAAGAGAAGCCATAGGAAAGCAGTGTTGTTGGGTTGACTGGCAGCAGCACTCATTGAAATGTTAATGTATTTGAAGAGTTCCTTCCTCGGGAAAGGCTGCGAACTGGGACAGTAACATTAATTATTAACTGCCATCGAGAGCTGGAAGAGCTGATTGAATTTTTGGTTGGATAATAGAGTGATTCATGCAACCAAACAAACTGTGTCAGAAAATGGAGCCCATCTGTTCCTGACTGCTCTGAGCTGAATGTGTCGCAGTTGAAAGAGGAGCAGCTAATGAACAGGTGAAAAGTACAGGCTGAATCAGACTCAGCCTCCGACATCAGGCTGCTGGTGCGTGAATCCAGCTCCCCATTAAATACAGGGATCGTGGCCTGCATTTCACCCTCCTTTACCTTTACAGCCGATTGGCCTTGCTGTGAACCAAGCTGCAAACAAGGTCTTTTTGTAGTGAACGAAACACGGCACTGAAATTGCAGAACGAGGCTCAGTACCGGCAGTCTGCACTAATCTTCCTAAAATGGCTGTCAGAGATGTGTTTGGGATCCCTTAGTGCTGCAGGTAGCTTTGAACATCTCTGCTTGTTTGTCCTCCAGCGCTCAAAGCGGGATGAATGGGAATACATCCCGTTAACGAGGGGATAGACTGTTGGGGACTGTTAAGCTGCAGTCTTATCTGGGGCTGTTATCTTGGTACTGCTGACTGAACTGAGGTGAGTTACAGTAACCAGCCAGCCTTCCTGGTTGGAAGGCACAGTTATTGACATCACCATGGTGCTTGATCTCTGGCTTGAATACAAGAGAAGAACTACTTTAAACCCTAACATGGGCATTTCCCCCCTCCTGGAAGCAAAAGGTGTATGTGTGATCAGCCAAACTCTTGGGTTACATCTCTGGTGGTTGCTTGTGTGTCTCTGTAAAACTGTTTGAAAACACCTTTTAATTTCTGCATTCCAGTGAGCAAAGATAAAGCACCCTCTGCTCAAGCAGCGTTAGATCTCCAGAGCAGCAGATCCTGCAAGGGGCCGGCATTATTCTTGCCCTGAATATGGGCCTGATGTGGTATCTCTTGAGACTGAAGTGCTGCAGTGTCCCGGGAGTTGTTCTTGAGCTGTTTACGGTTTTAAGAGTCTTGCTGGCATATTCTTGTCAGTTACTGTAGCTTTCCTGATATAAAGGGCCTTGTAGAGAAGGCTATTTAACAAATTCCTGGTGCTGTGGCTCACCTGCCCCGCGGGACTATTTGCTGGTGAAACAGCCCACGTGGCCGCTCTGCTCTGTGGGTGCGTGCTGTGGAATAGGTCACTCACCTTATCTGGGGTAGAAATAAGCCTCCAATCACGGTTTATTGTTGGATTATGTTTTTATTGAATGTGTGTGCTGTCATTAAACAGTGCAGCCACGATAAAGCTGGCTGTTTATGGTCTAAAATCATTAAATATCTAACAAGAATATAGATTGTGGTTACATAAACATGCCTGTGTGATCCCTTGGCAACTAACTGGGCTACTGGAACGAGTACAACTCCCCCCCACCTTTGATACAGGGCCTGCTTTTACGTGTGTTGTGTGTATTATCTCCTTGCAGAAGCGACCAAACATTTTGTGGCTATTTGAGATTTGCATGGTTGTTAAAATTAAGCAAACATCTATCCTGATGGCCAGCACCACACTGGTGACTGTGTTTTCCGTGCATGAAACTAGGGTTCTGGCGGTTTGTACTGGGTCCTCAGCTGTTCACAGAGGCAGTGGAAATGCTAGTCTGTGGCATGCCCGTAGCCAGCACTGAATCCTCTCATCACAGCCAGTAGTGTCCTCAGTTAGTTTTCTTCTGACCTGTGTTGGCACCTTCTGCTTAGCTCTTCAGCAGGCATGGGCTGGATCTTGAGCTGTAGGTACAGCCCTGTCACCCAGGAGCATTTTGTGGAGCTGCACCGCATATGGACACTGGTGTTGAAACTTGGGCTAGGCTGAACGTGTGATGCCCTGCCCTGGAAATAGGAAGTGAAACAGAGGATTGAAATGGCACTTGTTGCAGTTAATCTGAGGGCCTGGGGGCTTGTGACTGTGCAGATCATGTGAACAGACTTTACTCTTCTGCATAATCTGCAATAAATACATTCTTCCCTACTCTGGTGACCTACAGAGTGCTCTTTTGAGTCTAGATTCTCAGCAGCAGTGATGTGATGATGCTGTGAATAGTCAAATTCATTTTTCACCATTAACAGAGAGGTACTGGGAAGTTCTTGGACCCAGGCTGTTCTGGGTGATGCCAAAAGGTTTTTCAAAGGCAGAGCGGAACCCAACTACAGCTGATCAGGTGAGCAGTCCTTGCTCAGGTCTGCCTGTGACTGCAGGCAAAGAGGAGTTGCCCTTTGCCCAGCGTGCTTCTCCTTGGAGCCTTGGTGGTGTGCCATTACCTGCAAATCACCCGAGCTTCATGTTTCCCCATCTGCCTGATGCTTAACCGCAGTTGTTTAAAACCTGTTCTCCTGCCTTATCCCTAACCACAATTGTTTGGAAGCTGTTTTTCTGGGAATTCTCTTTTTATCTCTTTCCAAGTCATCTCCAACTTGTCATTTGTAGTATCAGTATTATTTAAATTTGAAAACACTGCCTTCCCCTTTGTGCCCCTGCTAATCTGCTGTTTGTCAGCAAACTTGGAGATGGAGGTGATACAGACTGGGAGGAGGAGGTTTGATGGCTGCAGGCTTGTGTTGCCATTCAGAGGGACCTGAGCAGGCTGGAGAACTGGGATGGGAGGAGTTTCATAAAGGTGAGCAAAGGGAAATGCGTGTCCTGCACCTAGGCAAAAATAACCCCACGATCCAGGGGAGGGCAGTGCCTGACTGGCTGGAAAGCAGCTCTCTGAAGAAAGTCTTTTGGTTCCTGGTGAGCAACACATCAAGTATGAGATAGAAATGTGTCCCCCAGCAAAGGTGGCCAATGGCCTCTGTGTGTTGAGCAGGACAGAGTGTGGCCAACAGAGAAGGAGGAATCTCAGTCCCTGGAGATGTGCAGGACTGGCCAGGCGTGCTTTCTGCCAACTGGCTCTGACGGCCCCAGTGCTGAGCAGTGGGGTTGATCCAATCTCATCCCTCGGGGAGTTGGCTTGAGGTCACAAGTGCTGCTTACACACATAGGTCTTCTGGTAAATCGGTGGGTGTTTCTGAGAACAAAATCACAAGCGCATTCTGCCGAGGAATAATTAAACAGTGCCTCAGAAGTGTAGTGCGAAGTGTAGTGCATACTCTTTCACTTTGTAGACAGTTGAATTTTAAGGGCCTGGTGCATGTGGGAAACGTGGCTTCAAGGTGTTCAGCATTTAACGAAAAGTAGTTGCCCGCATCCAGGGTTGGTTTAGGAAAAGGTAAAACCCGAGTTGTCGTGCTAGAAAAGGGGCATTGAAAACAAATCTGCCGCACCCTTCCGCAGCTCTTGGCTGCGTGCTCTTGATGGGGCGTTCAGAGCATTCTTCATCCCTGTGCAGAAACGTTAGACGTTTGCTGGGGAATTGGATTTTTTGGAGTTTCTCTTCTGACTAATAAGGTTTGAAGTGCCGCTCTCTTCTGTGCGCTGTGAAGTAATAGATGTGTTGGGACATCGACCCGAGGGTAATGAATATCTGAAATTACACCAGCTGGCCTTGTTTCGCTTTGGGGTTTGTGAGGCTTTGATGAGTGTCAGGGCCAGTGTAACGCATTCATCCTGCATGTAAAACATCCTGCCTTTATTTTATGGTCATCCATACTGAAGGGCTGTTTGTGCCTGCCAGAAAGTTGAACAGATTCTTAAAGAAAAGCTGGAGGTTTTAATGAACCGGCTGAGTGTCTGTATCCCCTAAGGGAAGGGAAAGAAGTTAGTTGGATTTCCCTTTACGACTTTGCTGTTTAAACCTGCAGTAAATTTTTGGTTTGGATGCAGATGATCTTGGTGATGATCTCTGCTGCAACATCAGGGCTGGGTGGGGCGGTGTTTGGATTTTATTGTCCCATTCCACCCCTCTTAAAGCTAAATCCATACAGAAGAGCCCCAGACTTCGGCAAATGCACCAGGAACGCCTGGTCAAAGTCTCAGAGTTTGTGAGGGGGAACATAGGGAGGAAGATCCGAGCTGGGTTCCCAGCATGCTTGTGGTGAACCTACCTGAAACGTGATTTGTAGTTTCTGTGCCAGAGCCAGATAAGCAGGTGGTTGTAACCTAGTGACCTGTAGTCTGAACTTTACGGAGGAGAGCTGAGATGCGGTTTTACCCTTAGTGCCTGGCTTTGTTTCCACTGCAGAACTGAGATTTTATCAAAGCCTGTTTGCAAAATTGCCACCGACAAATTTCTAGATGATAAAGATATCACAAGAATTACGCTGAGGTTTATCACATACAGTTGCTGTGGCCTTCAGAAAGCACTGTGGTATTCCCAGAGGTTGGGTTGTTCACTTTGTGCCTTTCTTCTCCCCATCAGATAGGGCATCCCTCTCCAGTCCTCCCTCTTTGTTTGTCCTGGCGTTGTCTGATGTGAGGTGGGTAGCTCTGTGAGAGAGCAGTGGCTGCTGTGACTGGGGACTGGTCTGTGAGAGACACTGATGTGGAATAGCTTTCTAGAGCACAGCGTGTTGTACTGGGCTGTAATGTGGTTGGTTTTGTCCACCAACAAAGTAAAATGAGGATCAGCTCAACCCTCGGTCTCCATGTTTTCGTCTGCTAGAAGTGTTAGGAGTAGCCTTGTGCTGTTTGTCTTGCCACAGAAAACAGCTCTGGCCCTTTTTTAAGGTAGATGACAAGTAGTTGATTTTGTTTGAAAACAGCAAATCCTGCTTGCTTTTTCACAGTAGTGAGGAGAATAAAGGGCAGTTGTTTGGGCGATGGTGTGGTGTGCAGCACATCAGGGGCTCTGTGGCGGTGTTCCATTTTGGGCAACACAAATGCCAGCAGTTCAAACAGCGCGTTAAGTATTTGTTGTCTTTTCCATTCCGATGTGTTTTGCAACCAAAACATTGAGTTAAAGATCTCTTGTCTATCCTATTCTGCTATGTTTTGCAAATACTCGGGTATAGTAAAAATAGAGACAAGGTGCTCAGTAGATGAAACTGGATTCCCAGAGTCTCTGTGTGCAGGTAACTTTCCAGTGCGATCTGATTTCTCTCCTTCCAGTCTGTGGAAATTTACCTTGCTGGCACCTATCTTGATTTGAAATCAAAAATCTCTCTACACAGAGGAGGAAAAAAAACCCAGCAAACCAAAACCAAACCAACAATCCCCCACTGTGGTTCAGCGCACTTCAGGTGAAATCCTAGATTGCTCGTCCTTTCACCTCATTGCCTGGGTGTACTTGCCTCCGTCAGGGAAACTTCCGTGTTGGGTGGCTGAGACTGCCCCTGAGCTGCAGCAGTGCTTCGGGACACCTTGTGCTCCTAGAGACGTGGCCTGCTGTGGACATGCTGGTCTGGTGCTGAAGCAGCTGGGCAGCGCTGGGTAAGTTCAGCTTTCGGTGCTGACCTGAAGACCACGGTACGACATCTGGGCGTGCAGCTCCTGCTGCTCAGGCTACAGCCCAGTTCTGGTGCCCCAGATGCAGGCATGATGAAGGCTGGCTCTCATGCCACATGGGATGTATGAAAGGAAATGACTCCTTCTTGGGGGATTTGCCTTACAGATGGTTTTCTGCCTCTTCTGTAAGGTAATTGTGGAAGAACACATGAAATGTCTGAGCTCCTCTGGCCTGTGTGGCATCTATTCAGATATCGGCTTGCATTGATCCCAGCATTATGCCTTTGACACTTGTCTCTTCATTTGAAACAGCCAAGTTTCTAATTTTAAACCCTATTGACTGCTGTTTGAGTGATGCTCTCCTAATTCATACTCTGACTGTGGTGTGGCATTGCTCTCTTGTAGGAAGCGGGTGTCTACAGCTCTCTATCTTACACTGGACTGTATGTTGCTGTGCATTTCTTCTCATGGATTACGGAACTGTTCAGTTTGGGCTTTGCAGCACTTCTGTTTCATTTAGCTGGTGTGGACAAAGGTGTCTCTTCTGGGTAATTCTTTGAGGGGTGAAGCTGTGGGGTGGTGGCACCTGCTCACCACTAGTGAAGCATCTCAGAGCTCAGGGTGCTGCATTTGGCCCACAGTCATTCCCTGCTGTTGCTATGACTCTTCTCATAACTTCCCAACTCCAGAGTGTTTTGGGAATTTGAGGGCAGGAGGACGTTTTAATAACGCTTTAATAGTGTTGGAAGTGACTTTGCTTTCAGAAGGCTTGGGAAAAGCGAACATGTTGTTCATTTCACAAGGAACTGAAAACGTGCATCACACAGCAGAATGTGCCCTCTCCTCTCCTAACTCTGTAAATGCAGCGGTGTTCCCTTCTGTGTTTGCTGAGGTGAACTGAGGTTTGGTCGCTGTGTGATGTGCCTTCAGTTCCATAGCTTGAAGTTTCCACTGAAATCAGCGAAGTCTTTGGAAACAGCAGCGAGTTAGAGATGGGAAAACAGTCTGTGTAAGGTTATGCTTCAGCAAAGAAGAAAACTGCCACCTCTGACATTTTTCGAGGAGGCAAGAATGCATTATCTGCATGTTAATGATTGTCAGAGCAGCAGCAACAATGACTCTGGTTAGGGCTGAACTCAGCTTTAATACCTAACCAAGTGCTTTATGGGCGAGATAGGCTAGGGTGAGAGGGACAGGGCAGAATGAGTTTGGGCATAAATAACCGACAAACACTGGTATTTCCCTGCACACCCCCGGCCATCAGGGTGCGTGTACACAGCCTGGGGCTCTAGTGCTGCAGAGGCTCTGAACAGCTCTCTTGTAAGTTCAGAGTGGCAGAGCCACACAAAGCAGTAGAGGGAGGAGAATACTGTTTGGGTTGGGTCTTGGGAGACGCTGGAGCTGCCTGACTTCGGGAAGCAGCATCCGCTGTAATGCTCAACTGCAGCTCTGTAGCAGGGTAGGGCCAGGGAGTGGCAGTGCCTGGCATTTGAAGGAGACTCTCCAGGCTTAGTGTGCTACAGGCATGAAAAATTCCTCTGTGGGATGGATGAACTTAGCTCCTTCTTCCAGCAGTGCATTTTAGAAAGAGGCTTAGGAGGTGGGACATCCACAATATGGAATCCAGTGGAATGCACAAATAGCAGTGAGGGCATTTCTCTTTGATAGGTGTTTCCAGCTCAGAGCAGCAGCAGCAGAGTGCCTTTGCCTTTCATATAGCTACTTATCAAGATGATGGAAAGTGGTTTAAAGATGGATGCAGCAGGTACGTTGCTGCTAGTAACCACTGTCGGTGTCCTGGCATTTAAATCATTAGGTATTTGTGGGTGTGGGTATGGTTGGACTCTGGTGATCTGGTAGGTCCTTTCCAACCATGTTTATTCTGCGTTTCTGGCCTTCCTCATAATCTAAAGCATCTCAGACCCAGCTAATAAATCCCTGTCCTGCTTTCAGCTGTCTAAAGCAAAATGCATGGTCCTGCCAGCATAGGCTAGTGGGAGGAAACATTACTGTTCTGAGCAAGCTTCAGGGAGCAGAGGCTCAAATGACCGTAACTGAATCTTGTATTTTGCAGTTCTGGAAGGCTTATCAGAGGAGAAAAGGTATAACTGATACAGGTGCCTGCAGAACCAGTTCCTGTAGGATCTTTTCCAGAGTGAATTTTGTTGGCTGCTCTGTGTGGCAAAAGTAAACTGGTCAAGCAGGGTAGGGGGAAAAAGTAAAAAAAATCCCATTGGTGTCAGCATTCCTTAGGAACTGAATGTAAAGAAGTGGTGACCTGAGCACAAGGCTGGTGTCCCAGTGACAGGCATCTCCAGAAGCGGCTGTGTGCCCTTAAAAGCGGGGTTTGAGCTCTATCCAGGTATACCTAGCTGGTGAGGTGTAATTTAAGGGTGCAAGGTTAGATCCTTTCTTAAAAACCAAGGACGCCTCTCTGACCAAGAGGCACGAGCAGTATTACACAAAATGTGTGAATGTTTTCCCTTGTGTTTGCAGAGACAGCTGCAGAGTCTAAGCAGACTGAATTTTGTAGAGTAAGGAGGATTTGAAGTGGCCCTGTTTGGCAAACTGTCTTATGCTCTCATGGCTGTTATTGTTACGCTATTATTACTGTGGTGTTATTACTGTTACCTACTCCTGTTTTGCTTTTACTTCACTCTCGGCAGCTCAGCGGGAGTTGGATGCTCTCCATGTTTGGATTTGGGCTGTTCTTTAGCAGGTGAAGTGTAAAGCTTCCTTCCAAGAGGTTTTGCAGAATCCCACCTAGGAAGGCCTCTTGCCGTCAAAATGCTGAGAGCTCATTCACAGCTTAACTGCTCATGAGCAGTTCCAAGCTAACGACAGAACAAACACTAAACCCGTTTTCTTTCTTATTAACAGGAGGAGTCCCGTATCCTCAGGGTAAAGGTGGTTTCTGGCATCGATCTAGCAAAGAAAGACATCTTTGGAGCCAGGTGGGTGTTCCATGTTGACTATTTTATGTGTTTAAACAGAGCGAACTTAGCCGAGCAAGGACGTTTTATAACTGATTGCTGATAAATGTCATGAGAGATCCTATGGCTTGATTAAGGCCAAAGCAAATTATGGGCTGTGTGTTGTTGAGAAAGCTGTTAGTCACCACAGTGGCTGTTTGTGCCCCTCCTACTACACAAAGTTGTTCCCGAGTTCGCCGTCTGCCTTAGCTCTGTGGGTGTATGAGGGGCAGCTCAACCTGCGGCAGTATTTGGCAGTCCATGCGATAAATTGACTCCCAGCCCATATGCCACACACACCAACAGCTAGCAGTACCCTCTGCCTTTGTGGGCACCCAGCTGGCTTTCTGTAGCAGCCTCTCCAGCACTAGGCATCAAAGTCTGACTTGGCAGCCAGACTGTGAGTTGTCTTGGTGTTGGACGTGGGTGCCCAGTGCCACTAACACAGTTCCAGAAGGTGGTGCCTTTTGGAGAATAAGGCAAGGAAAGCATTTTCTCGTGTTCAGGTTAGGTCCTGAGAAGGCTGGCAGGAGGTGCTAACGTGAAAAAGAGTTCAGAGAGGACTGTGCTGACTTAATGCTTGTCTGACAGGCTGTGCAAGTCCAGGACTTAATTCCAGCTGAGCCTTGAACCACCCCAAGTTTCAAACTGGGTTCTAGAAAGGGTAAAGAGAAGGGTTTTGAGCATGTAAAGTGGTTTTGTGGTTGCTTCCTCCTTCATCTCTGTATCAGAAGATGGGGCAACCGGACTGCTTTGGCTTCAGTCAAAGTGAAAACTGTCAAACAAGAGAACTGGTTTTAAATGATCTGATGGAAAGATACAGGTACAGTTGCTTTGTGTGTTCTTGAGTCTAGCGTTTTGGAAGAATTAGTCACAGCTTTTCTCCAAGTCTTGGCTTGCTGTGCAATGTGAGCTTGCTGTGCAAAGAGCCACATCGAGTAACAGCTGGGGGAGAAGCTCGTTCTGAAGCCAAAAGGGGGGTTTGTTTCGAAAGGTTAATTTGGCTTTGACATTCTTGCTGTCTCAAGCCCTAACTGTGAGGACATTCTTCACTGCAAATGCTCTCATCTACTTAAGAGATTTTTATCCCTTAGAAATTAGTGGTATCCAATTTAGCTTTTATTGAGATGGCTAGGTTCTTAATGTGTAAGTGAGCCTCCCTGTGGCTTTTCCTGTGTTTCCTTAATGATGCTCACAAACGGTTCATTAGTTTTGCATATCTAGCTTGAAACCACATAAAAGCAGCAATTAAAAGTTCAACCCACGTTATTTTTTTGGTGAAATGCACGGCAAATGTCCCTTCACAGGCTGTGAGCCTGAATCTGTAAGACAGAGCTGCTTTTTTCCTTTCCCCAAACTTGAGGCTTTGAGGAGCAGCTGTTAACGCTAGCCGTAAGCAACTGAAGCAGCAGCTCGCGTAGGTGCAGACATGTCAAACTTGTGGAGGAGATCAGAGTGGTATTGCTCAGTATCACACTGCCGCTTGCTCACCTTAGCCATCTCCTCAACGACTGCGGTGGATGGCAATGAGGTGCTGCAGTACCAAAATAGAAGAGAGGAGGAGCAGAGCAAGCAGGATTTGTGCTTCAAACACTGTCCTCAGAAGTGCTGTATTCGAGTGTGACTTTCTTTTTTAGAGCTCCTTAATTTTGAATTCTTCATACAACTGCAGGTGTTTGGGTTGCTTTGATTGGAGCTAGTGAGAAACAAAATGAAATACACTAGAGCTTTAAATTTACCACTTCTTTTGGAAACAAGCCAAGCCAGTGCTTAGAATATCCAGTCTGCTTACAAAGAGGAACTTCATGTAAATATTGAAGTGCTGTGGAAAATTGACAGGAGCAGCCTGAGAGAAGCAATTGTGTCTCTTGTTCAAGGATGCAGTGGGCACTTTACAGTGGAATCCCTGGCCCTGTACTGTCTGCTTCGGCTATACTTCTCGTAGAACTTTGGTAAACGCTTAAGATGTGTTCAAAGAACACTTAAAACTTGCTTAGGGATTGATAAGGAAGGTAAAAATGCTGTTTGTTGTTCAAGATGCACGAAGGTAAAACCAAGTGAAATTCGATCTGCACTGTACTGCTGTGTAAGCCCTTCAGTGTTGAAGTACAGGGGTTTTCAAGCCAGAGTCAAAAGCATATTCCCAACCTAGCTTTTCAACTTTGTTTTGAACAGTGCTTCTATTCAGGTTGAGACCGACAGCATCACGTATTCTGCCCTCAGCCAGGTGCTTGTATTGCTGTGTTGGCAGCCTTTCAGAGCTGCTCGGTTTTGGCTGGAGTGCCAGTTTAAGTCTGTTGGTTTTAGGGCCCTTGCATACCTCGCTGAGACGTCAACAGTTGAATCCTGGCTGTGCTTTCCGTTGCTACAGACGCTACCATTCTAAATAGCTGTCCGGGGTGTGCTGTGTGCAGCTCCGCACGGAGCAGCGTAGAGAGGAGGGTTGAATGGTTTGGGGCAGGAGAGGAGAGACACGGAGTGTTTGACCTAAGCGAGCGCGAAGTGTAGTGTTGGAACTGCACGCGTGGACTTTTTTGTTTTTACGGGGCGGGGGTGGTGGTGGTGGGGTGTACATGTTCAGGACCCATAAAAAGTAGTGATGCTTTATCTTTTCTGTTTTCCTCTCGGTGTGGAGTGTGGACAGATAGCTGTGTGTTTTGGTTTGAGGTTTTTGTCTCCTTTCAGAAATGAAGTCAAGTGTGGAGGACAAATTCCTGGTCTTTGTATTCGCCTTTTTGTGAGAAAAAAGGTCAAGTGACTGCTAAATACTTTAGATGGGCACACCCTTCAGAATTAGTTGAAGGCATTTGAAAACCTGTTAGAATTGCGAAGTTAGGGCAGCAGCTGATGTGCCTTCTCACGGCGGAATCATGCAGGGCTTAGTACTGGGCGGAGTAGTAAGTGGCTGTGTAACTGTGAAAGATTAACTACGAGGCATACGCTGCGCTTTGCATCTCAGTGGTTTTCCTTACCGTTTGTAATCAACTTTACCATTATACAACACTGCCTGCAGGCTTCCAGAGTCTGAGAGCCATTTCTTGCCTGATTAAAGCCGAGGAAAGTCTCTTGCCAGTGAGAGCACTGGTATTTTTCTTCTGGAGACTGTAGCAATAAAGATAACTTGATGCTTTTGACTTTGTGTGTAGTTTTGGCTTATTTCAGTAGTAAGTAATGACAGAGGAGTTCAGATATTGATAGAACCGGAATTGCAGCGGCACAAAGTACATGAGCATGTGGAATGGAGCAGAAGCTACAAGCAGCTGAGGGGACGGTCAAAAGCGATGAATTTGATCTATGCAGTTCCGTGGAGGTGAATGTGAGTGGTTAGTCAGTGTAGGTGTGAGTTTATAATGACCTGGTTTTGTGTTTTGCCCTGTGAAGTTCCAAGTCTTACGGATGCACTAGTGGCTGATAGCTACTGCACACTGAAATCGTGTGAATTCAGGATTACGTTTGCGTGCTTAACTCTGAAATGAACATGAAAGTCTTGTTGCGGTCTGGTGCAGCAGCCCGTGTATTTACCACCTGACAGTGTTATAGTACATCATTGCTTAACACTTATTTCCTTCTAATTCCCTCTCATCTTCTTCAGTGCCCTCACTAAGTAATGCAAATGGCAGTGCAGGTATGCAACACACTGAGCAGTTACTGCTATTTGTTACTGCTGGTTTTACTCACACCTTAGGAATGGTGCTGTGAGCAGCATCATGGCTCAGGCTGCACCGTGCAAGTCACTGTACACCAAAGCAGTCGTTGCCTAGAGAACCTTGGGGTGTAAACTGAAATTTCCTCCCTCAGACGCCCTTATGTTTTCCCGAGATCTGAGCAGAAGTACTTCCCTAGTGCCTGGGTCCCTTAGCTGGGCACTGTCTCTTCTCTGCGGACAGGCTTAGAGCTTTCCCTGAAGGTATGTCCCCTGTGGATGTGGGCTTGTGACCGGACTTTTTCCGCTCTTAAACCATAAGCAGTAATACACAGCACTAGCAAAGGCGGCGCTTGGCTGGCTTACAGCACAGCCGTGCAGTTCCTGCCTGTGCACACATACACGAGAATGGCCTCTGCTTGCTGCTGGCTGTGTGAAATGCCAGTGTGCTGTGGATGTCCCTGTTCAAGTGTTGGTGTTGCAGAGGACTGTCTGTAAGTTGTGCCTGGCAACAGCTGATGGAGTTCGTTCCTTGCTGCTCTTACCTTCTAAATCACGAAGTAAGAGAAGGTTGCGGCTGCCTGGGAGTTGAACAGGGTGAAGTGCTTTTCAGTTAAAATTGCGGATGCTTTTCATTGCAAGAAGCTCCGCCTCTAATGACACAAGAGTTTATTATGGGCTGCGTTTCCCTGCTCTTTCCCAAGCAACTTGAATGGCACAGCTGAGGTACCAGCCTTTGTTCTGTTCCCAGTTCCCTGTCAGAGAACAGCGGTTTTGTGGTAGCGGTGTCAGTGCCAGGGCACGCAGGCGCTGGGCTGCTGGTGGCAGTGTCAATCACGCTGTGTTCCCCTGTTGAGAACAAGGCTTCTGGAAACATGGCAGGACTCTGTAATTTGCTTGTGTCCTGTTTTGTGGTTTGGCAATGACGGTGAGTGCATGTACCTGTGTACAGCCCTTGCAGGTGACACAGGCGGCAGCTGGGTTCCTTTTGATTCTTACTGTTAATCCACTATTACCACTTCTAGTCCCTCGCATGTGCTGGTCTGTCCTGGTTACTAATGGGAAACGTGGTGGTGAGAACAATATTGTGCCCCCAGAACTCTCCCTGCAGCGTGTTTCCTTGGAAGTGGCTTTAAGAAATGGCCCGTTCTCAGCACATTCTGGTAGCTCCTTTGTCCAGCACAGGCAGGTTAATTGAATTGCTCATAAAAATAAAAAACAGTAAGCTGGCTCCCAGTGACCTGCCTCTTCAGTGCTCCCCCACAGGAGCACCCGCTCCAGCTGTTCCGTGTGCGGCTCAACAAGGAAGGGCATTTATCCATAACCTCTGTTGTCTTTAGAGTGATTCACTGGATGTAGTAAAACCAGACAGAACTCAAAGTCTTGCGTTGTTTTCTGTGGTGGCCTAATGAAATGGATTTAGGCATCAGCCATTACTCGAGAATCTTAGCAGTGAAACGTTACACTAGGTGGACTTGGAGGAGCATGGCTTTGAGAATGGTTTCAGTAGCGTAAGGTGGCATCTGTCACAGTGAGCATCCTGTGTGTCTCCCATCCCAGGGGGTGGAACTCTGCTCTGCGGGGTAAACCTCTCAAACGACTGCATTCAGCAAAGCAGCTCAGCTAGATGGCAGTTGCTCAAGTGAGACAGAGTTCATACTGTCTCCCTCCTTTCTCTGGTTGGGAAACAATGTGTAGAAAGCAGCTTTTGGGCTGGTTCAGGGCTTTGACAAATGGAATATTCAGAGCTATATGATCTTCCCACTCTTGCGCTGTGGCAGTGCTGTTGATCAATAGAAACGTTTAAGCTTAATCATGCTTGCTCTTACGCCTCTGCTTTGCATGTGCCGCAGCTACTGGATTTTTTGTTTTGAGGGAGCACTAGGCAATCCCAGTGGAATGTCGCTAGAAAAGCCTGACGTGTTACTGTTCTTCACAAGGAGAATAAAATAGATTTTATTTCTGCAAGTGAAGCTGCAGGATCTTGGCCTTGTTGAACCTCAGGAGGCTGACACAGTCTTACTTCAGCATGAACAGGGCCCTCTGGATGGATACTGTCTTGGGCACGTTGACTGCACGCCACTCAGCTTGGGATCACCTGCAGACTTGCTGAAGGGGCACTCGATCCTGCTGTGTGCTGCTTGTAAAGATATTTAAAAAATGCTGGCCCTAAGAGGGACTCCTGAAGGGCACCACTTGACACCAGTCTCACCATTCAACATAGACCTGTTGACCATTAGCCTCTGGGTGCAACCATTCAATCTATTTCTTATCCACCCACCCATCAAATCTGTATCTCTCCAGTTTAGGGAGAAGCTGTGCAGGATGTATGTAACCTCAGTGCTGGCAAGAGGCAGAGTAAGCTCTCTCCTAATGCTCAGGAGGTGTCCTGGTGCTTTCTTGGCTTGAGAAGCTTTTCTCAGAGGTTTGCAAGATGTATGCCCAGGTTACTTTTGTGTCGGGCAGGTCCTTTACTGTGGTTCAGTCTGGTTTCCCTCGAGATGTTGTACTGGTGATAACTGAGGAAAGCAGAGCCACTGCAGGCTGTCCATTTGTAAGCAGCAAAAAGCCCCCTTTCCTGCCTTTCTGCCCCAGGAGCTTGTGTCATCCCCATGACAGAGCGTGACCTTACTCTGTCTCTCGACCTGCTGCTGTTCATGGGGCCAGCAACCCATAACCTGGCTGGAAGATCCAGATGTTGCAGACTTGTAATGGCAGGGTGTGCTCACAGTGTGTAGGAATGTCTTGGGCTCTCCTTCAAGAGAGCACTTGGAGGGACAGCGACAAAAGAACTTGTCCAAAATGTAGGCAGACAGTAGAGGCTAAAGCCTGCTTAGAAGAAACGTTGGATCAGAGGTAGCTGCCAGATCTGTTCGGTGTTGGGAGCTGGCACCAGAGGGCACCAGAGAATTCCCAGCCTTTACCATGACCCGACAGCCGATGGCTTTCGAGGAAATGGGGTTTGAGTGTGTTTCACGATAATCGCCAGGACTTTATCCAGCTATACTCGTGCTCATCAGGAGGCACGGGCTGTATATGGCAGTCTTGGTAAACGGTGAAGTGCTGCTCGTTCCAGTGTGCGATCTGCTGGTGACTAAGAGGACTTAGTAAGAATTCCTGAAGCCTATAATTTGCACTACATAAATCCTAGAAGGAATTTCAGTGAACAGATACAAAACATTACAGCAGCTGTCCCTGTTTGACGAAGGACGTGTCTGTGTTGAGCCTCGTGGGGGTTCTGTCCTGCCTGCAGTGGTCTACTAGATGACTCGAGTCTCTTCTTCTTTAAAGAAGAGGGGACTATGAGCACAGCCCAAGGAAAACCTTTTGGTTTCCAGTTTACAGAACTTCTGTCTCCCCTTCCTTTTCCACTGATCACAATAAATTGTTAAGCAGAGTGGACTGATCATAATCAGCTTCCACGCTTAATTTTTTCCTCCTAAACTTAGTAATGTCTTATAGCAGACAGATCTGACCGTGTCCTGCACTGTAATGTGTGTTTTTCTGCTTCCTTTGACCTAATCGCCAATCCCAGCATAATTCTCTTTGAAATGAATATCCCTGTTGCTAGGCTGAGTTTGGCTCAGCACTGTAAGCCTAGAGCTGTGTTGGTGCGGTGCTTATGGGAGGTGTATATGAGTGCCATGCTCAGGCTCCAAGAAGATTTCCATGTGAAGTCCTTCTTCCCGACCTAAATCTCGAGGCCTGGGATTGCGTCTGCTCATTTAAGGGTGTCTGGCACTTTAGGTTTGGCCCTTGTGCTGTTTTCCATCATTATTTAATGGGAGTTAGTGTTGATGGCATCTCTTTCCCTCAAACCACTGCAGATCTTTCAAGTGAGACGAACGTGTTCTACTTGCTCTGTCAGCTGAAGTGCCAGCGAAACTTCATTCTTGTAAATCCAGAGTGATCTGTTGAAGTCTGGTACCTTTTTTCTCCTCTCAAGGAGGAAAATGTTCCTGTGTTTTTTAAAAGGAATTATGTGAGGACAGCATTTATGCTTCTCAGTGGGGCTGAGTAAAATACTGCATTATGAAGCATCTGGGGAGTGAAAACCGTGCATCTTCCGTTGCAAGGTAAATGTGTGTGGATGTGCAGGATCCATGGCTCTTGACAACAACTTGTAGGGATTGTTGGGGCTTCCCTCCCTCTGTTCTCTCCTCAACCAACAGACCATTCTGTGCATGGCACTCTCAAGTGTGACTGACCAGCTGTGAGGGCTCTGTGACCTTTTATTACCCATCCTGTCCTTTTGCACCGCCATGAGGCATGAAGGAGGCCTAAGGAGTCAGGAGCTGGATGATGTTCCACTGGGCTGAGGTCATGGCTAGGAAGTGGTACTGCTGCTTTTCATGTAGAGCTGTGAATTCAGCGTGTTCCTACCAGCTGATGAGACCTAGGAATCTGCTTCTGGGCATGTCTACCACCTGACTTTCCCTTTTTCCCAACTCTTAATTCCAAATCCAGCTGTTCTGTGCTGATAACATGGCAGGCTTGCATCTCTTGTCCAACATACTACTAGATGACTCGAGTCTCTTCTCACTGATGTCTGATCTTCAGCTCAAGCTGCTTTAGAACTTTCCCTTGGGTATGAGCCCATGTTGCCCCAGACCTGGGGGTGGTAGGTTGGTGGGAACAGTGGGAGCTCCTGAGGTGGGGATCTGCTGAAAGCCACAGGTACTAGGAGCCTCTGCCATGCAGGCAGACACAGAGAGCAGAAAGTGAAGAGGAGTGCAGATACTTCCAAAAATAACTCCTTTAGCACTAGTGGTTTTCCCCAAACTTTTCTGGGAGGAATGGGAGCCGGTATAAATTGGCAGTTGGGTTTGGGGGCTTTCCCCTCAGTTTTGCCGCTGGCCAATGTAGTTTCTGTTGCCTTAAATGTTGTAACGTGCGTTAACAGGCGACAAACACGTGTTGCGTTTGCTACTGCCGGTGAACTGCAGAGCAGAGCTGTTTCCCTCCTTGCTTCCCCCCACGGGAATCTTGATGAGAGTTTGATACTTGCAGAGGATAGATTTCAGTCGAGATCACTTAATGCAGAAAGTTTAGTGTGGGCATGAAAAGCAGGCTATAAATGCTTCTCACCGTGCTCTAACTGGCGAGCTGTTTTAAAAATACTGTTGAAAACACCTCCAAGAGCCTTGAGTGCCATGGTGAGCAATTTATTGCTTCACACCTGCTGATGTCACCTGGGAGAAGGAAAAGCAGCCACTAGGCTACCTGTGGCTGTGTTTTAGAAGACAGGAAATTGTGGATTAGTCCCCTAAATTAAATGTGGTGATGCAAATTTAATGAGGGTTCTGCAGCTTGTGTCTTTTTCTGCTCAGAAAGACTCCTGGGTTGGCACCTGTGGTGGTGGGGTGCACATGCCAGACCTCAGCTTGGCCCTTCTTGCTTGAGGTGGGGTTGGGTTGTGGAGAAAGGGAATCAGTTGGGTGCCTTGGAGGTGGATGTAGCCACAGTATTTCACAAGGACAAGAGCTTGGCTGAGGAGGAAGCTCCCTGCTCAGGAGGCCTGGTGGGAACAGACTTGTTGCTGGGTTCACGAAGGGCTGTTCTGAATGAGATGATGGACTCAGCCTTCCATGAGCTCATGTTTTCTGATGCCAGTGAGCCTGCACTGTTGTTGACTGTGTGACTGTGGAGGTGATACTGTCTTGCTTTGCAACCTGGTTGGGTGGGTTTTGTGCCCTATCTCTTGGGGCAGTCTGTATTATAACTCTGTAAGTACTATTGCACTGGAGGGGAGAGGAAAGCCATGTGCACGCTCAGCCTGAAGCTTTATTTTGTGAGCAGAGCCAAGAAACAGTCAGTGTGTGTTCTTAGGGCTTTGCTATGAAATCATCGTGGGGTGAGTTAGGGACGGGGAGGTAGACATAACTTTTGGTTCCCTTTTTTAGTAGGCTTGTTGGAACCACAGAGCATGGAAGTGTGCACTGGCACGGAGCCCGTGTGACCGGGTACAACAGCCCTGCCGAGGGACGGGAGAGGCGACTTGTGAGAGCGCTCCGCTCGCTGCTTTTCTTCATTTCCCTGCTGTAGCTGCAGTAAAGGTTGCAGGGTTCGGTGTTGGTTCTGTTTCAGCCAAGTGGTGGGTCTGTTGGGCTATTGTTTTCTGGTCTATAGGAGATTTTCTGGTCTATAGAAGACCAAGGTGTTCTGAAAAGTAAATAAAACAATGTCCTTGGACTGCCTCAGAAATAGAAGGCAAATAAGAATGCTGCCAGGGCACCTAGTGCTAAGTATTCAGCTGCACGGCAAAAGTGAAAGATCCGGGGTGTTTGACAGAGCTTTGGCTCTCCTTTTCTGCCCCTCCTCTCCCAAATGCTGTGAAGGGGATTGTGACTTTGGGGTCCTTCGTTAAAGAGCTTTGAAATAACCACGTACACGTGCCACTCTAAAGCCAGCGTTCTGTGAATAAATATGTCGTGGCGTTGAAAGTCAGTGGTCTAAGCTGACGCAGAAGCGGGCCAATAAACCGTGGAGTGCCGTTAGGCTCTCATGGCAGGCTGCAGTGGTGTCGAGTGCTGTTCTGGTGGCACTGACTGTCCTCTGTCTGCACTGGGATCCTTGCAGTGCCCGTTATGGGGCAAAAGGCCGATACCTTTTTAACGTGCTGTGCTGTGCTGCATGTCTTGGTTTTGTAAACTTGTGAAATGTTAGAGAAGCCTGCTGAGTAGAAGCAGCCGGAAGGATGTGGCTCGTTCAGGACCCTGCATGTGGGACAGCACTGGCCCCTGGGACCCGAGCTGTAGAATTCACCTTTTGAAATGATTGCGTCCCTGCTGTAGCGGTTGGTTGGTTTCTGAGGAGAGGTGTAACTACGTACCGGAAGGGACACTGCAGGCTGGGGTGGAACTGACCTCTGGGGAAACTGCTCGGCTTGGGCCTGGGCCTGCCCTGGTGCCTCCTGCCTTGCCCAGAGGAGCAGTTTGGCAAGCTGGAAATTGTGATGGTCAATCTCATCAACACCTCACAGCGATCGCTGGTGAGTAATGTGCAGGCGAGAACAAAACCAGACACCCCACCCCCCTCTGAGGGTGTTTGATGTTTGGCAATTCAAGTCTGCAGCCTTCTTTGCCTCATTTGGTAGCAGCTGCTTCTCTTGCAGCTGAATCTACAGAGCTTTGACAGACAGCCGCTAACCCCGGTGCACACACGCTCTTCAGAAATCTGCCTCAGTAAAAGCATCCTTCTGACAAATAACCCTCTTTGTCAGCCAGCGCTTCATCATGGGTGATGACTCACGGCAAATTTCCCTTCTCCAAAGGCAGGGGATGTTTTCTTGATGCAGCTTGGTTTTGCCTGCGGTTCTGGAGTGCACAGCTTTGCTGTTCAGTGTGCCCTGTGTGCCCCAGGTTCAGGTCGGGCAGTTCAGTCATCAAGAACCTCCCTGGGATAGACTGCAAGTGCCCAGTGCTGTCCAAGGGCGAGGATAGTAGTGTTAGTAGTGTGTGGGCTAACTGGGTGTCCAGCTGTGGCAGCGGTGCTGAGGGGAGCCTGGGGCTGCCCTGATCAGCTTTCTGCTAGTTCTGACAGGTTCTGTCAGGTGTCACCCCCCCCTGCCCCGGCCACCACATCATCCCTCAGGGACACCTGAGCTACCTCTGGAAGAGGGAAAGCCACAGGACAGGCAAAAGAGTGTGAGGGGCCAGGGAAAGGTGAGAGGAAGCAGCTCCAGGAATACCAAGGTGAGAGCAGCAGCGCAGAAAATGGCTGCTGAGGACTTCAGGTTTGGTTTTTCCATCTCAAAGTGCTGGGCAGCTGATTTAACCTTCAGGCAAAGGCA
The DNA here is from genome assembly GCA_013397515.1 of Upupa epops. NCBI lineage: Eukaryota > Metazoa > Chordata > Aves > Bucerotiformes > Upupidae > Upupa > Upupa epops. Next base: position 270,440 of record VZRI01011645.1, on the reverse strand, counting down.
GCCCTTGGTTTCCTGCATGCTGTGGGGTCAGAATTGTTCGTGGAGTAGCCCAACATCCTGGGAATGGGAGCTGGAGAAAGAAAAGTCTGAGGTAAAGAGTGCTCCAGCTCTCCAAAGCTGTATGGAACGCATTAAAACTGTAGGCATGTGTCAGCTCAAAGGCACAGAAGGCTCAGCTGCGGGAGGCAGAGGTGTGATGGTGTGAGGAGTCTCGGCGCCCAGCACGAGCTCACACAGGCAGCTTGGTCCTTTCATCTTCTGTTTTGGCTGTTTTGAGAACAGAATAGCACATTTCATGTAGGTTTTGATGTGTTTTTATAACAGAAGGTAGAGAGTTGTGGGGAGCAGTGGGTCGCCAGAAGCGGGTGGATGTGATAGAGCAGGAGTGGTCAGTGTCTTGTCCCAGCTGGCAGCACTCCTGGGCACGAGCTCTTGTGGCAAGGCTGTCAGAGATTAGAGAAAACGCTGAAGTCTGTCTTCAGATGAGGGCTGAGTGCAGTTGGTAAGCTTGTCTCCTGCATTTCTGGGAGAAATCACTCGGGAACGGGCTGCTCAGAAACAGAGGTTCAGACTTACCTCGTACAGCTGGAGGACAGTGATGTAGGATCTTGGAAGAAACAAAAGGAGCTGGGCTGTAGATGCATGACAAGCATCTTCTTTCCTAGTGAGTGGAGGCTTTTACGTAGCGGTGTTTCCACAGGCTTCAGCAGCAGCAGCAGTTACAGGCTGGGTTGCCAAGGCACACTGACCCTGGGGGTTGCAGCTTTTTTAGCTTTCCTGTAGGCAAGACAATAACAAAATAGGGCACTTCAAGGAGAAAGAAAGGAACTGGGCTTTTACCTGGCAGCCAGGCTAAAAAAAAAGTTGATTGCATGCTGTTCAGCCTGCTAATGACCTGAGAGGTTTGTGGCCCGTAATAGCACGCGTGCCATTTAGGCGTTTGCGTGTCTGCTGCCGGGGGTTGGCCGACTCCGGCCGAGGACGTGGCTGCCCATGATTGACAAACCTCAGATGTTGGTGGCTGCTCTCACTGAGAACAACAGAGACCGAATGTTTTCTGTGAGGTGTTTGCATAACTTGCATTTTTCAGTCAATTGTTGACACAGTAATTGCTGGGGAATTTAATTTGTTAAACCCAACCCTGGTTGCCAAGCTCCTCTCCTGTTGTTGAGGTCAATGCTTCCCGTCTCTGAACAGTGGTGCTTTTGTACAGACCGTGCTGGCTTCTGTGCTTGGGACAACTAGCAAGGTTCTGCTTCCCTTGAAACTCGGTGGAAAAGTCATTTTGAGAAGTTTTACTTTGCATTTCCTCTAGGTTCCCTGCGGCTGCAGAAAGTCAAGATTTGAAAAGAAATTAGTGTGGTGTACTGTGAAAGAAATAGATTCTTCGTTCTGCTGTACTCTTCTGCAGCTTCTCCTGGTGTTCAACCTGCTAGAGTTAGAATCGAGCATGCCCAACTGGTATCCTTAGCTCACTAGCAGTTTGACTCCATTGCTTGTCTTGAAGGTTTTGTGGTTTCACATGCAAATCACTCCCTTCATATGCGAAGGGGATGAAATAGCAAGGAAAAATAACCTTCCTCCCTGCCTGTGAGGGCTTTCTTTCCTAGCGCCACAGGATGTAGTTAGATAGAGGATAGCCAGCTCCTTATTTTGCTCTTTAAAACCCCATTCTTAGCCTGTCCCGAGTTAACTTTCCTCTTCAGTCTGACTTTTTGAGATTGCTGGAAATCTGGCCTTCGCAGTGCTCTCTGCCAGCTAATACGACCTAGCCTGTGTGAGTGAGAAAATCATGTGCTTCTCTAAGTTGGTTTTACCTCAGGACACTAAATATTGGCATCAGATTTAGGCCAAGGGATTGCAGTTTCGGGTGTAATTATCAGATTACTCTTGCTGTGCACGTGCCCAACTTGGTCCCTTTTGAACCTGGCTAACTCCCTAACCACAGTGGATTCCACCTCCTAATTATACATGTCCTCTGCCTTTTGCTTTCGTCAAACACCATTCTGCTCCCAAGTCAGGATTCGTGTGTCTGCCGGCAGCGGTGGAGGGCGCAGGTCTCGTCTGGCTGGTGGATGAGCTGACAGCCTTGGTGTAAGCCAGGCTCACTGAGGACATGACTGTTGGCACCTCCTAAATCAGTACTGCCGGAGTCTTGCTCGCATGGCTCCGCTTTGCTGAGCACAAAGCCCAGCAAACCCAGCCAACACGTGTCTTTGGTTCGGTTCTGGGACATGGCTCTCCTTGGCCAAACTGACACTGAAGGGATGGCCACAGCGGGGCTCTCTGGGGCACCAGGGCAAGACCGAGATGTGTCTGAAAGCCTCGCCAGATGTGCATGGTGAGAGCAAGTCCCATCGTTCTCTGCCTTAGCTGCTCAGTCCGCCTTCTGCCAGCCGGCACAGACATTGATGATGCTTGAAGACGAACTGGAGGAAGGCCCTGGTCTGGGTTTGTGTGAGCCTAGTCTGGAGGAGGATGCCTTAACCCCAGTCCGTTTCCCTGTTGCTTGACCTTTGCTGGGTGAGCTACGTTTTTGCAGACAGAAGAGGGGAACAGCCCAGGACAGGAGCAAGGGGTGGAGTGAGCCAGCTTCAGCAGCAGCGCTCAGCTTGGTCCTTTAAAGAGTCTTTGTAGTTTTCCGTGTCTGTTGATGTCTGGCTGGGTAAGCCTGTTGTAAACGCGGCCTGTGTGTGGTGTTGGTTGGGAGGGACCTTGCCTGGGATCCCTGTGCTGAACCTAGCTGTTCCAGAGCTTGGGAGTTTATAGGTTTTTTCCTTTCCTGCTGGATTTTCCAATTTGTGAAGATATTTTGGGAGTGTGAAACAGCGTAGGAGGAGTTCAGATCTCGGGGCTGATGCATCTAGAGGCAGATTCCCCGTCAGTGTGTCCATTTCCCTATGCCTTACGATCACAAGGAAATAGAAACAGAAACGTATTTACCCTTCCATCCAAAGATACTGAGATGTGTTTAGAACACCGAGCTTTTCGTTATGCTCTGGTGGTTCAGTGCGGGCGAAATGCGAAAGGAATCTGGTCTTGTAGCTCTTTGTGAGAACACAGCATTTTAAAGGAACAACCTCAGAAGGTGGAGACTGTAGGTGGAGTTGGATATATAATTTTTCACTCCCTCTTTCACCCACAGGCTCTTCTTTGCAGCTATCTGTGATGTGAGTCATTATCTCTACCAGCTCTCTGAATAAAGCCTTGCTAGATTTCTTGTAGAGCCAGTGAGGAGTGAGCCTGTCTTTGGAAAACAAAGAACTAGAAGGGAAATGCGAGGCCTCTAAAATGGCTCTGGGATTTAGTGTGGAGAGGTGAGGCTTTAGGATTCTTGGACGCGGTGGATTGCAAGTGAAGGGTGAGGTAAGGATTTCTTTTCCTCTTGAAAGCAGCAGATGTGCCTGTGTTCTCGTGTGCTCGGTCGCTTCAGGCATCGCTCTGGTCACAGGGCATGGGACTGGTGTGACAGCGAGAGCAAGATCTTTGTCATTTGGGAAAGCTCAGTGTGTTTTCTGTGGTACAGACAGGAAGAGCACCTCCAGAAGGCTCGTGCTGACACTGAACAGCGAGCAAGTGCAGGCGAGCCGCTCTGGAGCGTTCCTTGTAATTTCTGTGGTTCTGTTGAACTGCTTCCCCGTCTTGCAGTGGCAGAATTGGGGCACTTCACCGGGGTACTTGGGTCGAAATGGTAGTGACTCCAAGGGACGTTTTGCCAGAGAACGTTGATTTTTTACTACTCGTACAACTGCGGTAGAAAGATTTCTCTTATTCCTCTCTTACTGAGTATCTTACAAGTTGATCGTATGGTGCTTGTATATTATGTGTGCCTGGGGCTTCATTTTCATCATCTTTGAATCTAAAAATCACCAAGCAAAGCTTGTGGTGGTGGTGGTTAAATCACTGATCACTTTCTGAGCTGTGCTGAGTACATGCACGCTCAGAGTTGTCTCTCTGTGTGCTAGAATGGTTCTGTAAAACACTTTCAAGTTGGAGGAACTTCTTGCTGAGTATGATCTGCTTGAGCCCCCATGTTAGTTGCTGTTCTTGGGGCTCCTGTAATCTGAGGGAGACCTGTGGGGATGAAGGTTGTTGCAGATGCTGTATTTTACTGCTTCGGATTCGTAAATTGCATTTTTGGAGGCATCTTGGCTGTAAAAGCACATCCATCACAGAACGTAGAGACCACAGTCTGCAAATGTACCTCAGTGGTACGTACACCAGTGGGGACTAGTTTGTACCAAGTGCTGAGCTGCTGTGGGTAGCGCTGGTTCAGACACAGGCACGCATCTTCTGTAGCTGCAGTGTAGTTGTACCAAACTGTAGTGCAAGCAGCCCAGACACCAAGTTTTATATGGCAGGGGTTTTGAAATGGTGAGCCCTTTCACAAGAGAACAGTGAGCTCTAGGTAGCCTGTTCCTGGGTTTGGCAACCTGTTTGGTCCAGAAATGGCTCCTAGTGCCCAGAAGGAAACTCCCCTGGTGCAGCTTTGAGCCATTTCTACATGTCTCATCCCTGGATCCCAGGGAGAAGGACTGAGCACCTCCCTATCCACATGCCCTCCTCAGGAAGCTGCAGAGAGCTGCCTCTTCTAGACAAGACAGCCCTGAGCCCTCAGCCTTCCCAGTTCCAAGGGAAGAAGATGATGTGAAGTCTGTAACTGACTAGACATAAACCTGAAATGAGTCACTGTGGGGAATGTTAAAACCCGCCGGTTTATATCGCACGGCAGTAGAGGGAGGCACGTGCCTTAAAGGGCTCCCCCAGCACTGGGCACTAAGAGTGCGGGTAGGTTTGACACGAGGAGAGATGTTCAGGTGTTGGATGAAAATGGACCAGTAGGCAGATGGAGATCCTTTAAGAGAGTGTGGAAATGACGGGATTTGGATGTCACTTCCAGAAAAAGCCTTCTGTGCCTTCATGTTTGAAGGGCGTCATGGCACAAGGGAACGCTCCTGCCTTTCCTATAGAGGCGGAGTGGTCAGCCTGTGGGAGGCTGGTTTGCTTTGAAATACAAGGGTTGCCTTTGTGTGACAAGCCTGGCTGGCATGTGCTTGCATAACAAGTGACACTAAATTTTATACTTGGGGGATGGCTTCAGCTTTTAAGGTAAAAATAGAGCGGTGCAGGGCGCAGGAGTTTGATAATTCTTTCACTTCTGCCTGTGCTTTCCACCCCCTTCTTTTGCAGCTCAGAATAAATCAGGAAAGCGTTGGGTCATGGGCAGTAGCTCTTTGGAGACATGCTGGCAGAGCTGTTTCGGGGGGCTGTGGCAAACGCCGTGCCAGGCTCCAGTGAACGGCTGGACAGCTGTTCACAGTACTCTGCAATTGTGGGATTTTTTGAAGGATGCTGGTCTGGTTGGAGTTTTTCTTTAAGTCATCTGTGCTTTCCGCCGCTTTTCACTAGCGGAGGAGCTGGAAGTCTGCCATGTCGAGCTGAGGTTCAAATGAAAGATAATAATTACACACCTAGAGTGGCTTGAGCTTTTGAGAAAACACCAACACACTAAGAGGTGGCAAAACCATAGCAAATGAGTAATTGTGACTGTCTGGGGGATTCTAGAAAGTCAGGAAGAAGCGTGCAAGAGCTCAGATTTTCTTTTAGGGCTGTTGCTCTCCAAGCACCTCTTGCGCTAAGCTGTGATTGATCAACATAGCCTTTATTAACATCAGTGTCTTGTGCGTCCAGTCTGTTCTCCCAAGAATTCTTAACAGCTTCAAAGCTGTGCTAAGCTGAGCTGGACTGACATGTGCTTTATACTGGGATAGATGAGGTGGTTGGTCTTAATCATTTTGGGAGTCTCTGAAGAGGAGTATTAGAGAAGCGTGTTCAAGAAATCAGCTCCCATTCTTCTGCAGTCACTCGTGTGACAGTGACTGAGCTCATTTCTGCTTTAAGTCCCTGCTTCGTCATTTGAATGCCTAATAAAATGCAGTCAGTCTATCCACTGGCTTCTGTTAGCAACAGGTGATGACATTGTCAAGGCTAAGACATCTAAAGCATTAAAAAATGTGACCTTTCAGGTGGTGAGTGTAACTGTGCCAGTCTCCTTCACTTCCCCTGGAAGGGGTTGGGCTTTTCCTCCTTTTATGATGATGTTGCATTTTGTTCTGGATGCCCCCGAGGCTAGCTTTTTGGGTGTAATTCCTACGGCATTGTCTTGAATTCAGCATAACTCACGCTTCCCTGTTACAGCTCTATGATAAAAGTAGCTTCTCTTTCATCGAGAATACCTCCCTGGCTGGAGAGAAGATGCTATAAAATTACTCTTTGTTCTGTTAAATGTAGGTTTGTTATATCCTCTTGTTGAAGTCAGGTCCTCTGGTGCACAGCTGTGGTCAGGGCAACCTCACTTGCATTGCGTGGCTTTGTCTGGCCGTCACCTCTCTTTGTTGGTGTCTGTGCTGTTGCACTCCTGTTTGAAAGCTGACTAGGGTGAGATCAGATGTGAGGCTGCTTCTTCATAAAGAACTGTCGTTTCCTGTCCCCAGGCTCCAGAACTTGCCTATCATTTTCTACCTCTGCTGTGTGTTAGCTTGGGGATTCTAACAGAAAGCCCTCGTCCATTTTCATTTGGAAACCACTTTGTAGAAGCCCATGACTCGGTCAGCTTGCCACGTTGCAGGGTGTAACATGGGTACCAGAGCCAGAATTCACACAGATGATGATTTCTGCTTGTGGTTTTCTCCTTCATTATTTCACTGCCTTCCTTCAGTTAATCTCTTACTTTCTTCCCAAGACAAAACCAGGACTCTTTCTCTACAGTGGCTTTTCCAAACAAGCTGCAAAAACCATGGTTCAAATGTGGGATGTATGATGTCATCCTGCTCACCCAGTGTCACGCTCTTAAACTCATCTAGCTTTTGGCTCTAGAGCCTGACACCAATCAGCAGTGAGTCAAGTCAGAGGCTGACATTCACAAGGTACTCTGGAGTGAGTTGCTTTATTGTCAGCTTATTTTTAGAGCACAAAGGGAGTATTGATACCTAGCTCGTGATGCCGCTTACCAGGAGCGTCATATGGGGGTTTTATAACGCTGTCTTCAAGAATGAATCTGTCTGCATGTAAAAAGTCCAAAAAGCAGTTCTTTGGTGTAGTCCCCTGCCCTCCCTCCTCCTTTTAACCCTGGCAAGTACAACTTCAGGCTGCCCAGAGTATGCTTTCCCTGTTCAGAACTGCTTCTAACTTGGTTGGTTGGCTGTTCTTCTGGGACCTTTGCCTCTGCGGTATTTCATGTACAATTGTCTGCTGTGGCCCAGACCATCGGGATTTCCTTTAACACCCCTGCAAACACTGGCAAGACGCTGTCGCCCCTTGTCTCCTGTATATCTCGGGTCGTTTCACTGATGATTCTTTCAGAGACTTTGGAACAGACTGGTTGCTGCATCTTGATCTTCTGTACCTTGCAAAGAGCCCATGCTCCTTTAGGTGGGACCTGAGGGTGCCGTTAACTGTTGCTGGGTTGGTCAGAACTGTGCGATGAGTGAAGCAACCTAAGAGACTTCAGGTCCGATACTCCTGTCCTCTCATTTTCTGGTGGCATAGGCAGTCGTGTTTGCGGTGAACTCTTTCAGGGAGTTTTGCCCTGGAAGCTGCAAGCAGTAGGGGTGATGCTTTCTCAGCAACTGTTCCTGAATTGCTGTTAGAGTTTGGTGCTGTGATCCTCAGTTGTTGGAGCTTTCACGTGAAGTTTCACAGCTCCCTAAGACAAGATCACAAGCTGAAAGCACAGGGAAAAAATTACCAACTGTCAGATTTGTTTAGGCAGCTGCAGCTTCCTTCCAGAGTCGTGAATGAAATGCTGAGCATAGCAGGATGTAAAGCATATAATGTGACTTTAAAGACCTTTTTCTATAGGCTGTCATCAAATCACATCAGTCACAGCTTCTGGAGAAGAAACAGTAGCGGTGAATTTTGGGTTTCTTTTCCCCTTTGCTTGTTTCTTTATTTAACAGGTTTTTGCTTGTTAAGTGCTCGTTGCCATTCACAAAGCTAAAAAGGAAAAAGCCAGGCTGGCAGTGCTTGTCATGCAGCTCCAAGCTGTCCTGGACAAGCCCTGAACGCTGTTTATTTGCAGTGTTTGGCTTGTTGGCCAAGAAGGTCAGAAAACAGCGAATGAGGCTGTGACTTAAATACAAACATCAGCTCCTTCCCTGTGTGCCTCTTCCCACCGCTCTGAGATTGCTCTTTCCCAGAACAACCTGTCGATGTTGGCTCAGTGGAATGAGCTGCTCCTTTCCTGCTGCTTTTTGCTCTTGAGGCAGAGACAAGACAGCTTTGCTTGGAGGAGCGTCCTCTTCGATTGTTTATAGTGCAGCCACATACTTGAGTGAGTGCACGTGGCTGAACAGTCTCAAATACTTGTTAATTTGGATCGATTCCTGCCTGGCGCTCAGGTGTCAGGGCTTTGCTGGGACAACTTAGTCTGCATCTGTCCTGCTTGTAGAATGACAGAGGTGTCTGTTCAGGGAAGATGTCCTGTGCAGTAGGACTGCTGTGCTCCTAGTGCCTCATAGGCTGCCATTCCAGAAGTAACCAAAAGTGAGGCTTTTCAGCTGGCTTAAGCTGAGTCTGTCCGTTGTAAGTAAGGTCTGACCATCCCCTTATCCAAGCAGTGCCTTTCTCTTCCTCTCTGTCTTCCAGGGGCTTTGGTATCTGAAAACTTGGTGGTGGTTGTTGTGGGGTGGTTTTCACGCACATTGATCTCGTTAACCACTGCTGACTGAGGGAAGGAGAGGAAGGGCCAACTTCTTCAGCAGATGTAGATCTCGAGCAGCTAACACTGAAGGCGAGATAGGGTTCTTAGGCAGGGATTTAAGTGTCTAAGCGCTGAATCAAGACTAAGGGCCAGACCTGCACATGAGATCCATAGACGTGCCTAAATGCAAGATGCAGTCACTCTTAGGTTCTTAATGCTGCACAGCATCAGTCCCATTTCACAGACCTTTGCATTTGAATCCTTCTTCAGTCAAAGCTTTTCTTCGCATTGGCTTCTGTCAGAGTCCCATGGGATTCTTCCCCACCCTGGAGAGGCTGTTTTGCCAGTAGCTATTGTGCTGCGCATTATGCAACTCAGAGTAGTATGAGTGTTTCTTTTCAATCAGAGAGATGCTTTGTTTTCTGTTAAACCTGAGTGCTTGTTGCCGAATCTAATTGTTGTGTAAGTATGTGTGTTTATGTGCCGCCACTGATAGAAACCATCAATCCTACTTGATGTCTCGTTTATTCTTCATTTATTTTTCCAAATAAATTAAGTATGAGTATAAAGAGCCCTTAACTGCTGCTTGTTCTATACGATACTGTCACAAAATTGAGGCCAGATCTGTCCATGCTGGCTGGTTCTGGCACAGTGCACATGACTCTCCCTAAGTGCAGATAAAGTCTAATGGAAAAGGGCTCTAACGACATGGTTCTGCTTGTCGTGGACCTGAAGGTAGTGCTTATAATACCCATAGCTGCAGATTTAATGTCCACTCTGCTTCGCTGGCCTTGGCAATTGGATTTGAGTGGATGCTGAAATAACTGTGCAAATCTTTATGATAATGTTTGGTTTTCAGTGACCTGGTAATGAGAAGGGCTGAAAAGCTGAAGCAGGGTCAGTGGGCTGTTCAGAGCAGAAGGGTGGGAAGGGGCATGTGGAAGGCAGGAGGATCTTGCTCATTAAGGTTATCCAGGAAGCAGATGAGGGGCTGTTGTGCCAATGTTTAGAGTACTAGCTGTGGACAGAGCAAGTGCCTGTATCTCCCCCAGACACAGGCTGCCTGGGAGAGTACAAAGGGAGTTGACCAGATTACCCCAAGATGGACTGGCTAGTGTCTGGGAAGGGTGGCAGGTGAGGAGAGGGCTCATGACAGGGTTTGGGGGGAACTGTGAGTGCAGACTGTCTGTGGGACAAGCATATAAGCATCAGTTTGCAGGGAGCACCACAGCAGAGCAGCTAGTGAAGAGGATACCTGTGGCACAAGGGGAGAGCTCAGGATCTGGGCAGGGACACTAAGTGGACAGAAGGGCTATGCTATTATCACTGCTGGCACCATGCAGCTTGGACCTGTAGTTCAGTAAAATGGGAACCTTTACTGTCAACTTGATGGGATTGGTTACAGCAAGTCTCTTCTAAAACCCCCAGCTGAAACCTTGCCTTGACTCGTTTTGCTCAATTGCCTCGTGTGCTCAGGAGCAGACTGTGTGCAACCAAGGGCTTCCTGCCTGTATCAGTGAGCTGCAGGCTAAAAGGTCTTTAGTGCCGTGGTCGGTGTTTGATTGAGCATTTCAGACTCATACCTGAAGCGTTTCAGTAGCTTGGCACGTTAAATGACAAGTGTGCATGTACGGAAATCCTGCTCGGCGGTGAAGTCCTTCCGCTCAATGAGACACCATCTTCTTGTTTTGCAGTGACCCATACGTGAAACTTTCCTTGTACGTAGCTGATGAGAACAGAGAGCTTGCTCTGGTGCAGACAAAAACGATTAAAAAGGTATGTAGACTCTTGTTTGATGCCGTTGTTTGACTGCGGGAACACAGCCGTGTGTCGTCAGACACCAGTCATTGCCGCTGTTGCACACCTGTCTAATGAGGGGGCTGCTTTAACCTTCGGTGTGCTTGGGCTGTTGTGTGGTCTAAGGTATTGCAGTTACTCTCTAAAGCTCAGCAGTCAGACCTCATCACATCACTGTTTCCTTTGTCAAAGTCACATTCTACTGAATGACCTAGCTGAAATGACTAAAACTCTGCTTTAGTTACCATTCATTCAACTCTGCAAAACTGATGGTTCTTCCATGGTCCCTTGAAAAAGGGAGGTTCCTCTGAGTCTCTTCCCAACGTGGGACTTTAATCAGATGACTCAAGGTGCACGGTAAGAATGCCTGGACATGCACTGCAAACGGCTTTGTGGTGAATGAGAACCAAGAAGAGGTTTATTTGCTTTCTTAATTGCACTGCACACACAGAACAACTCCACCAGCGTGCGTTTGTCATTACCTGGCCCCTATGACCTTAGAAAGGCTTCTTCCTTGTAATGTACTGGTAGTGATGGCAGAGAGGGAAGAATACAGTCAGGGAAAAAAGAGTTGCCAGTTTTATGAAGGTACTTTGAACCAACAGTGACTGAATTGAAGCCACTGTAGCATCTTGATTTTGTGTTAAAATCACTAATGAGAGAAGCTTGAGCAGAATCAATCCCAGGAGCAATTATGATGAAGGTCTTGTGCTTCCTTTTGGAGCTGTGCCTGATAGAAACTCTCTCCATTCTACGGGACGAGGAGCTGTTGTTGGTGCTTGCCGTTTTACAGTTGCCGTTTTACAGTCTTGTGAGACCATTAGTATCTTCTTTAAATTCCTGTCACTGGGGTTGTGATGTCACATGCCAATTCCTTTCGAAAAGTCTGGGTGAAGACTATCCGGTTTGGCTGTGCTGGCCTCCAGGGACTTCTGTCTTTGTACCAACTTCATTTGGCTGCTCTGCCTTCCCCATACGTAACCACAGGTCCTGGAGCCTGACTACCCAGTTGCCCCATTGAGCTGCATGACTTAGTAGCATCATTTCTTCCTGTGTTCTCATTTTGTGTGCTTGAAAAACGTTCCCTGTGTTTGCTGATATCCCGTGGAAGATCTAACTCAGCTTGACTCTTGGCAGTTCTTTATCTGTGCAGTACTTGCCCTTTTTAGGATGCAGCTCTTTTTGCTGAGGAGTCTTTCTGTTGAAGTTGTTGCTTTATTTCTGAAGCCCCTCTTTCTCTGCCAGTGGGTTGGGTTTTTTTCCTGACTCGCCCTGCTAGTCATTTTGCTTGTAAGTGGTTTACTTGCCAGTGCCAGAGCGTTTACCAGAAGTTGTGTTGCCTGATGCCCATTTCCTGGAGGGTTTTTTTTGTGGTTAAGTAGCTTTCAAAGTTGAGGTGTTGCTGGTGGGCAGTAGTGCCCTCACATTTAGTGTGAGGCTGTGCTTGACTTCTTAAATTACACAGCCGCTGCTGCCAGGAACAGCCATGTTTGATGAGTACGGGTACTTAACAAGTAATTTTCTTATTACTTCGTTAGTTTTACTGAATAATTAAGCACTGGATGCTTTGACTTTTCTCCTTAGGGCAAAAAGCTGTACCCAACCCCTCTCCTTAAGCTTCATCTCCACTCGCCTCTTTCTTTAACCTGCCCTTTATGATGGTCTTTTCTTTGAAGTCTTTTCTCGCCGTCATCAGACGGTTAGGATAGGCAGGTGGAACTTTTCTGAGCACGGCTGTGAACGCACCTGCATGGCTGTTTATTCAGGCTCAGGGTTTGATCTTTTTTTATCCCTTGTGTCCTCCTTTTTTCCCCTCAGTTTTCTAGATCAGGGTGTTTTGAACTTCAGTGTCTTGGTTTCATTGATTAGCTACATGGAGGCTGGGTTGAAGTTCTGCTCCCGTTTAAAGCGGAAAGGGGTATGGGCAGTTGTCAGCACAAGGTCATCATCCGAGTGCCTGGTGAGCTGCAGTATGACTCCCGTGTTCCCAGCCCACAGAGGTGTGCAGTGTGGTGAGCGAGGCACTGAGTCCTGGATGTGGTATGGCCTCACTGTCTGTGCCAGGGAGTTAAGAGAAACTGCCGAGATTCTCCCTGTCTGCTCTGCCCGTGTGGGTGGTTGTAGAGCCAATTTCTACAGTCATCTCTCCTGGAGAATTTCTGCTGTGTAAGAGTGAGGGAATGACCTGGCATGAAAACAGAACCATGGGTCGTGTTGTCCTTGGTTTTAAGCTTAGCCAGAGCTGAACTTCCCAAACTGTTCACGCTGGTAGTTCTAGCGTCTTCTATTGATGTACCTGAGCTCCCTTCACATTGCAAGCTGTCCACGTATTTTATTCTGTACATGTATTCAGGTTATTAAAACCAGCTAAAAATCTGCAGTAGGCTTGGGGCGTGCGTAGGAAGAGCATCGTACCTGTTCCAAGGAAGTCACCTTACCTCCCGTTCTTCTTTAGCTTGCTGTGTTTAACATGCAGTCTAAGTTTGTCCCTGATTTTGTAGCCCTGAAGTTGTCCTTGTGTTTAAAAAGAAATCAACTTTTTTCATAGGGGTTTAACTGAGTGCTGAGCATGTAGCATCTTCTGGTTTTATTTTTGTAGGTCCCTGTTACTTACACAATCCTATTTATACTGAAGGTCTATTTTAGGATCATCTGACTCAAGTGTCCTCCCACGTCTGGGTTACTCAGAGAATTTCCAAGTAATTGGATGGCAGGTTTTTTCTGGTGGGTTTTTTACAGGCGTTTTTGTCCGGTTTTTCTCCTCTTGCGCACACATTCTGGCGATTACAAAACAGCAACCCTCAGTAAGCTTCAGTGTGTAACTGTTTGTTTCTTCTGCAGACGCTGAACCCAAAATGGAATGAGGAGTTCTATTTCAGAGTAAGTTTCCCTTCTCTCGCAGTTGTCATTACAGCACGTACAGGTAGTCACCTGGCCGAGAAGTTGGGGTGTTGTATACTTGCACTGGAAAGTGCTTGTACTGAGGTAATTTTCAGCAGAGCAGCTTCACCGTGGTTTCCAAATGTAACGCAGAGGCAAACGCTAAGGTGTTTCCAAAGGCCGCGTGAAACACGCGTTTTCGTGGCAAAGGAAGTGAACAAATACAGCAGCGGAGGAGGAGGAGAGCAGAAGTCGTTTGGCCCTTGTTACCTGCCAGAGGGTTAAAATACGCTTCTCTTGGCAGCTTCGTTTTAATCTTCCTGCATCTCTCCTCAGATCAGCTCCAAGCTGTAGCTAAAGCAGAATGATTTGTCTCAGAAAATCAGTGCTGAGTGTTTGGAAGCAGTGCAGGAGGGGTGTCAGTCCCAGGGTGCTGCCAAGGCCCATAGTACATTTGTTGCTTGCTTGCTGAAAATGTTTTTCCCAAGAAGAATGACTCGGCTTTAGTGCAGCTGTAGCTTTCACAAAAGCAGCTAAAGTGGAATTTCAGGGTTTAAAAGATGTAATCTGAAACAGCTGCTTGAGAAAGGGGTCAGTGTAGGCTGTTAGAAACGGATCGGGCTGAATGCGCTCTGCAGGCAGGATCCTGTAGCGGGGCTGGTCCTACCAATGTCCGTGCTAGTACCTGGGAACTTTGGAAGCAGGGACCAGTTAGCTTTTCTAGGTTCTGTGGCTGAGTGATCCCGATCTCAAATAATCTTTATCTAGTGCAATATGACTACTTTTATAATGTCTTTGGACTTCCATTTTTTTGGAAGTTACAGAGAGGCCGTAGGAATGGCCTTGACACAGAGCTCATCACCTTCCCTGAGACCAGGGATTGGGAAGAAAGGCGCTGTAGTGCTCTGGTTTAAGTAAAATTAGGGGTGTACACGAAACCTGCTCTGTTTGCCCTGCTTGAATCCCTGTGAACTCATACCTCTGCAGTGCTGTCATCAAACTGATGAACCCCAACTGATGGTATTTGTATTTGCTCGTAGGTGAACCCAACCAATCACCGTCTCCTGTTTGAAGTGTTTGATGAGAACAGATTGGTGAGTGCTTGTCTCCAGTGTGTTTCACTGACCGCAGGGCTCTGGGCAACACAGTGGGGAGGGTACAGCAAAGCTTAAAGGTGTGATCCGGTCTGCTGTTAAGCGAGGGTGCTGGGAAACGCAGATGGAAGCATAAAACCCACCTGGTTTGGGGCCTGATAGAGCATTAAATGCAAGTAGGACCCTGCAGGCTCAGAACAGAACGGCCCTCCTTAACCCATTATTCCCAACGTGAAAGCCTTTAGGCTTCTCTGCACAGAGCGATGAAGCGCCAACCTTTAACCTTTCAAGTGACTTACAAAGCAGCTGCTTCATCCCCTGATCATTTTAGCGTCTCGTTTCTGTGTCTCTTATTTATAACTTGTGCATCTTTTGGGTGGGATGTGATTGCCAGAGCAGCAGCTGGTACTCAGAAGGTAAGTGTGTGAAGCTTTAGGGTAATAATGGCAAAAATCATGCCCTTTGCTGTGTTTTCAGTCTCTGCCTCCTAATGCCCAGCACATTGTTAGTGCTCATAGTGCTGAACTTGATTTGTCTGCTGGAAGTAGCTCTAGTAGAGAGGTCTTCCACCGTACCTTTATTGCTGTTGTGATGAGTATGCGGATAGCACACAGAGTAAGTGACAGTGTCATTCCGAGGATGCACACTTAAATATCCCAGTGTGATGGCACGCTGGGCGAAAGACTGTGGGGCTTTTGTCTTTGGAAGTCTGTAATGCTGTCCCTTTGTTCATGAGACCCGGAATTAATGTTGTCTTTGGGTGCACTGCAGCCTCTGCTGCAGTGAAGATTAGGATCAACATTGCTTGAAAAAAAGCATGGAAAAGTCTGTCTTAAACATACATCTTTTCTTACCTCAATAAAGAACACTATACAAGCTGTCCTCTTGTGGGGAAGAAGGGGGCATACAGCCCAAAGAGTACGTCCTCTGTCAGGAGGAAGGAAATGGGTAAAGCAGCAGCAGTGTGCAGTTAGGGTGGGCTGGCTCTCGGCGTAATTTTTGATAGGTGATGATAGCTTTGATGGTACAAGTGGTCACTACCGTCCTGTACCTTTGGAACTTTCTGGTCTGGGGATGGCTGGAGCACGCTGTGCTGGTGTGGGGGACAAAGCTGAGCCTCTGGTGGGTGGAGGGCAGTGGGTGTGCCTGTGATGATAACAGCATGGGGGTGCAGAGGGAAATTCCAAATGCAGTGCCAGCTTGTGTGGACCCGTTTCTGATGTTCCCGTTTGTACAGGCAGTGCTGCCCTTACGCTGGCAGTTTTCCTCTACTACTTTATTGTTGAACCGTCTTCTGTCTGTCCTTGATTGTCCATCCTTGGGCTCCTCAGGTCCTTGTAAGGGTGGCGACTTACGGCTTAGGAGCCACTACTTTCAGCAGGTGTTCTGAGCGACTGGCAAAGCAACAAGCAGCTGCCTTCATGAGGTGGTGTTTACAGGATGAGGAGATGCTGAACTGACCATCCTGACTTTACTCCAGAATCCCTGTCAATGTGGCTTTATCGCGAGGACTTTGTTTCTTTGTGTTCTCAGATTATCAGAGCACCTTGTCGTTGCAGCCTGTCCTTTGCCTTCTGCCCTCAGTCAAAATAGAGAATCGCGTGCAAAGCAAACCGTCTTGCTCTCTGCACTCGAGAGAGACTGTGTCCTTGGCTAGTACATTTTGTCTGAAAAAGAAGAGTACCACCAGCACCTGTGCTGCCACAAGGCCGTCTAGAGAGCTGTTGCTGCAAAGAAGCCGTTTGTGGCAGGGTTTTTGTTGGCTTGTACTCCATGTGAAACAATAGGGGATTGTGCTGTGCGCTGGCAGGTTCTAAGCGTCAACTTCTCTTGAGATCGGGCTTGTCTCCCGAAAGCAAACTGCTCGCAAAGGGGTCTCGATGGCCTTCCACGTGCAGATTTGGGAGCAGCTGACAAAACCTACACTTTGGAATTCTCCTAGGGAACAAGTGTCTCTGCTGTGAAAGGAAGACGTGTGCTCACAAGTACTGCTGTGAGCACCCTCACACCTCCCTGTGCCATGACAGAGCTGAACTGGGGTGTCTGGTTTACATCCTGGTGTGTCCTGTCTGCCTGCTGCTCTTCTGGGGCTGTTTGGCTGGCGGGGAGTGTAACTGTATTCGGTGCTGGCAGTCATGCTGCTGGTAAGATTGCTAACGTTCTCCCTGGGTGCCGGCCAGCAATGGGCAGAGTCTCTGTGCAGTGTTGAAGACAAACCAGCACAAAACGACATGCAGCGCCCGTCTCTGCTTTTCCCTCGCCGTTACTGCCTGGTAAAACTGAACAAGGAGCTTTCTTGTCTCTTGGCATCTTGCACGTTTCAGCTGCTTTTGCTGCGTGAGGAATCTCCACCACGAGTGCGATTGCTTTGCTTGCTGTGATTTTGAACGACGAGAGGGTGCTGCGTGGGGTAACGCAGGTTGTGTTGCGTTTGTAGGGGCCATCTGAAAGCTGTGGCTTTTAGAGGCAAGAAGTTTGCTTTAACCGTGTTGTGAGCACAGTGAGAGCTGGAAGCGTAACCGTGCTATATTTATTCGTGCTCTGCCATGGCAGCCTACTGCTGTAACACACCCCACAATGCGACGCTTGAAATCGTTTCTCCCGTTTGCATGAGGGGTCGATTTAAACTTCTGACGCGAAGTGGAAGTGTTTTTGTGGCAGTTAAATTAGGGCTCGCGCTCTTATCCCGGCGTGCCTGGTGAGCGCGAGGCGGTTTAGATTTATAGCGATGCCGAGTGTGCTCGCTGCCACAGTCAGCTGCGAGAGCTCTCCCGCTGGGGCCGCTCCTCTCTGATGGAAAAGGAGCAGCTGGGAAGGTGCCGTTTCAGGCTCTTGCTGGCTTTAAAAAAAAAAAGCGAGCCCCAAACCCCCAGCAGCTTACGCTGGAGAGGGGGAGCCAGGCCACGTGACTGCCACCATCCTACCCTATGTCCCAGTGTGTAGGAGCGCTGATTGCTCTTACCCAATCATGCCTGGAATGCTGCTTGCCACTTGGGCTATTTCTGCTATCTGTCGCTATCAGGGCTGCAGTGCTAACAGTTTGGCAGATGGGACGATTTTTCTTGGAGTTTATGTCTTTGGTTTTTAACTTCTGGCAGTGCCTGAATTGTTGCTGTTCTCCCTCTCCTTTTCTTCTCTCTGTAAAACCATGGCCCATCGGCTGCGGTTTCATTTTGGCTCTGGGCGAAGCAACACAGCCCCCGAATCGGAGATCCTCGACCGGGAGAGAGAAGATGACTTTTTCATGGCATTCCACACTTTGCCAAGGAGAAGCAGCCCTCACGCCTTCTCCCGACACGGAGCAGATTACAGTGGCGGCGATTTGCAAGAAGTGTGCTCCTTAAAAAGGAGCACTTCCATGTTTATCCCACAGCTGCTGAACAGTATTGATGCGCGTCCAACGAGAAGCTCCTCAATGCAGATCTCCCTTCAGCGCAAAATCGCCAACGGCTGCACAGACGAGTGTGCCGCCCTGGAATCTCCGGAGGAGACGATGCCCTGTGAATTCACGGACTTCAGGGAGCGGTACGCGTCCCCTGCTGAAAACCCTTCTTCTTCCCCCGGCGTTCCTGAGGTGACTCCTGAAAATTCTCCACCCGGGGCAACGGAAGAGGCAGGGCAACAGATCAATGGGACTGTTTGCTGTAATCGTAGAATAGTTTGTACGATTCCTTCTAATAACCACAGCGAGGATGCTCCTCCAGCTGCCCAAGAAGGTGAGGGGAACGATGCATCTTCAGGTTTAAATATAAGTGGTGTGAGGATTCAGCATCGGGCTTCAAGCATAGATGTGCCTCAGGTTACTGTGCTGCCCTTTGGTGCTGAGGCTCAAAGCAACGTTCCCACTCCTGAACCCCGGCGCTGGTCTTTGCAGCATGTGCCAGATATGGCAGCAAATTCAGGGAAGAAGTTCTTTGTTCTCCAGTTACAGCAGCCACCGACAAGTGGTGCAGGTGCAGGAGGCAAATACAACTTTGGATTTACTGGGACAAAGGGGGACAGACTGGTGAGGTACCCTCGGATACGGCTGGAAAGGAGTACCTCCTACCCTGTCCAGCCACCCTCAGAAGAGCCGGGCCCCACCGCTGAGGAATCGCACCCGGAACCGCGTGGATCAGAAATCCTGAGAAGCAACTCAGTAGAGCGGATTCCTCAAGGGCAGGGATGCTTGTTCAAAATCAGACCAGATCAAAACACGAGGCAGCAGCACTTCAGAATTCTTGTTACCCGGGGTCCCGAGGAACAAAGTCAGGCTGTTGGTAAGGAGGGTGGTGGCAGCCCTGGTACTCCGACAGCCAGCACCACAGTAAGTATGCGTGCTCTGCTAGTAAGGCACACGATTGCCAGACAGAGGCTTCCAGGCACCGGCTGACTGGAGCGCTTCCATTGTCAGTGCTAGAACGTTCTGCGTTTCCCCGGAGCGAGCCACGAATCATCTCTATTTCTACTCTACTGTAGCTTTGCCCTCAGTTACGATTACATCCCGTGTAATATTTTGAGATCTTAATGTCACATGTTTCCTAATTCAGCGTTGCATCAGCTGGAAAGATTGTTAAAAATTGGGGCGTTCAGATAGCGATTTAAGAGTTCCTGTTAGTTTAGTTGGCTGAGACCTTGCTGCACCAGGAGTTTTGTGCCCTCTGCTTGTAAAAACACGTAGTTTGACAGCTCGGTGCTGTGTACCCACACGTGTACCTCTGTGTCGTTTAGAATGCGTACTATAATGCAGTGTGGCTAACACTGTGGAAACCTCGGAGCAATTCCAGTCGAGATACTCGCCTGGGTAAGGCACCAAGAAGTTGGGGCAGGAAACCAGTCTTTCCTATAGAAACTTGGGGGTTCGTTTTCTTTGTGGAGATTAAAGACCCGTCCTGTGTCCTGTGTGCCGCACATCCCGGTGCGAGCCGCTTGGCACAACTTAAGACAAACACAGACGAGGCATTTGATTCTGCTTTGAGGTGACAAAAGCCTTCCTCTGGTTTTGGTCTGCTATGATGGAGAGGGAGAACCAATGGCTTGTGTGTTTAAGCCACTGGTAAAGACCGAAGTAGGAATGAAACTGAAGGGTTTAGATTAGTCACTTGCCTAAATTGCTTTCCCATGCAATTTAACACTGCCCACTTGAGTTCCTGAGCTGCACGATGCTGTATATAGAATAGTCAGCACTCTGTCTCCAGCTGTGAAAACAGAGTCACTAGGAGTCCCTTCCAATCCCTAATGATCCTGTGATTCCTATGAGAGTTTCTGGGCTTCACTGCTTGTGCATTCTCATCCTCCTGTGCTTTTGAATGGTGAATGCAATAGAGAAAGAGGCTTCTTCGGAACTGCCACGGGGCCTGTGATGACTCTAGCTTCCCTGGAAAGAGCTCGTGGTCTCCCTGGTATTCCGGTAGATCTCTTCAGTAGAAACTCAGTGTCCCTAAGCTTTTGATCAGGAAAAAATGATGTGTTGCCAGGAAGGTTTTGTTTTGGTCTCCGTAAGCCAGCGGTTCTGTGATGCTGTGTGTAGTGTCTTTGCTGCTAGCCTGAGAACGTCTCAGCAGGGACATTTGGAATGCAGACACTTCACCGGTTCTCTTCTTCGTTTGACTTTCATTTATGCGGTGCAGTGTGCTAAGTGCTCTCCTAAGAAAACAGTCTGAGGGTCATACTAAAAACGAAATGGGGTGATGAGGAATGGTCTGCTTTTGCCTTTCCCAATTATCATCCCTTGTTCCTTTCTGACAAGAGCTGTTCCTGGAGAGCCACCACAGCTGGCTGCATCAGGAGCTGCCGTGTGTCAGACTCGGTTCCAAAGCAGCGCAGGTTCCCATGTCTCTGTGCCTTTGTGCCCCAGTGTCTCTGCAGTAGTTGCCCTTTCCCTTCAGGATCTTAAGCCCCGGGGTCAGGGCTTTGATTCTCTCTGTAGTTATGACTCACGGACCAAAGATGTGCTGAGCGTTTCCAGTGGAGGACTGGGAAATGTGTTTCTACGTGCTCTTGGCTACCACGTGAAATCAATTTAGTCAGCTTGAAGCGTGGCCGTCACAAACACGCAGGCCAAACGGAGCTTGCGTTCTTTGGCGCTAGAAGGCTCAACGGCGAAGAATTAACTGAAACTTAAAACTGTTTTGGTGGCGTGTTTTCATACTTGTACGGAGCCCAGGAATACCGTGGGCAGAGGCGACTGGCCGGGCAAGGTGCCACAGGGAGTGTGGGCAGCGCAGGCCTTTGGGTGGAAGTTGTGCTTTGTTTTGTCTCTGTATGAAACGCTCGCTGGCGAGGGGTCGTTTCTAATCTCTCCCCCAGTGCTCTGTTTGGAGGAGCTGCGATGCGAAGCCGGGGCGTGCCTGAAATAGGAGTTGTGTTACGCTGAAGGGAAGAGTCGCCAAGGTTTATAGCTGTTAGTGTAAAAAAACCCGCAAATTCTAGACCCTTCCAGTTCCCCACGGTTGTGTATTTGATTGATCCAGGGCCTGGGGTGGCGAGCAGCAGCTGCTACAGCCTTATTTATCTTGAGTGAAAACATCCAAGCGGGCGTCTGCAGTCCTGCTGCTGCCGAGTGTTTATGACCTTTCACATATCTTCTGTTTGGGACACAGGCGCTTTGGGGCGAGCAGGATGTATTTCATTACAAGTCACTAGAAAATACGGAGCGAAGCTGCGGCTTCTGTCCGACTGTGGAAACTCTGATTTGGGAGCCTTGTTAGAGATTCTTGCGAGCGCTGGGCTATTTTGTATGTAATGCAATCAGCGAGCGTGTAGACTGGGGCTTACAACAAAACCTCACTGTGTTTATCTTCTGGGGTTGGAGAGCACAGCTCCAGTGATGGGAAACACTTCACAGATCTCATGCCTCGGACAACTGTTTGAGAGACCTGACAAAGGCGTCTTTGTTGTGATAAAGAAACAGAGTGCCCTAACAAAATGCTGCAGGAGGGGTGCTACTCAAGCCTGCGGCTGGTCTCCACAGACCAGCGTTTCTCACCGATCAGCTTTTCTTGTCCTTTCCTGAGAGAATTTTAGGGTATTGTTGTGAAAGTTCAGTGAATCCACTGGTGCTCCTGAGGGGTCGGTTGGGATTGGGGCACATAACCTGAACAGAGCCAAGCTGGGATAAACAGAGTTCAGCAGGCACAGAGGGGCTCAACCTTGTAGTGTACTGTGCCCAGAGGACGCCTCTGTGGGCACCGAAGCTGTGTGCCCTGTTCAGGCTGGAGCTGTGGGGCGAACCAGCGGTGGGTGTGCAAGAGGCACATTTCTGCTCTGTCTGGGGTTAGGAATGTGTATCTAAAGAAGTGAACGCTTCTGCTGGCCTGCCTTGTGCTGTGAAACGCAACTACAGTGCTTCTGCCTTAGCTAGCCTGGGAAGTGGTATCGGATAGGAACACACAGATTCTGTGCCTCTGCATGGGTAGCTGCCCATCAGCTGTGCGTATTGACAGCCATTTGTCAGACAAGGCCTGTGACTGTGACGTACTGCCTCGTATGTTATCAAATAGAAGGAGAAGAATGCAAAGTAGCTCGCCTCGCGGATTGGTGCTTACTGCTAGCCTATTTTTGGACCACCGTTGTCTTCACTGGAGGTAGTTCTGTGTGCACTGACAGTCACGGAAGGGACATCCGTGTGGCCGTTTGCTACCTAAGCCTTTGCCGCAAGGAGGGCATAGAAATCCTTGTCTCGTTGGTTATCCTTTGAATTTGTAGAGGCGCTTGCCTTGGCCACGTCTCCTCCAGGGTGTTTACCACGAGTTGCGTGTTCCTAGTCTGTCTTGGATCCAGTGGAGTGACAGGGATTTTGTACCTCTCAGTTCCACCCTGTGCTCTGCCCATTGGGCAAGTGGATGTTGTCTGCACCTGCCCCGTGCTTTAACTTCTAACACACCAGCCGCTGTATGACAATTAAAAGGGCCAGTGGAGGGATGGCATCGTTCTGTAGACTTACTGAAGCGATTGGCAAGGCAAGAGGCGCATTGGGGTTGTATGGAATGCGGTTCTGGGGTCGGTCACATTGCACCGATGCTTTTCCAGCATTGGAGTTGATGTAGGAAATGCTCTGCCTTGGAAAAGAGGTGTGATTGCAGCTCTTGTTATTTCTGACCCCAGATTAAACATCCAAGAGCTCCGAAGAATGAACAGATGAAATACGGGTAAATCCTGCTCCTGAGAACCTTGCATGCAGCTGCCTGTCTGCCTGTCTTGTTTCTGAGTGGGTGACGCAGTGCATTAGAACCAGCAGTCACCCCATCAAGATCTAACCCACAGAGTGAGGCATCAGAGATTTCTCCTGTATCTGTCTGTCTGCTCATACGCCCGGCATATTCGTGAGCATGTAGAGACCTCATAAACCAAGCAGAAGCTGTGTGTTCAGAGGCAGCTGGATGGGCACAGCGTGTTCTCACACGTGGTGTGGAAAGTGGTGTGCACCTTTCACAGGCTGCGACCTCCTCCAGTGCCTCTGTCCTGTGCGCTGCCACAGCTCAGCACGCAGACCTGCCCTCCTGACAGGCATTTCTGGAACATAATTCGTACTGCTCTTAGCTGGATGCTAAAATAGCTCCAGTGAAGAGTGCTGTGAGTTTCCTGTCTCTCCACTTGCTGAACAGGAGTGCAGATGGCTATCTGGAAAGCCTCTGCTCTGCGCAGATAAGGACATTGTTGACATTTGCAGGCAGAGGTGATGGATCCCATCCTTCCAGCCTTTTTTGGTTGTCTGGCAAGGAGAAATTCAATTCTCCTTCCTGTCTCCCCTCAACAAATCTACTGGAGCTTGCACTGAAGAAAGGTATGGCCTGACCCCAGCAACCTGGCCTTCTACATTGCTGTTCTTGTCTGGGCAGGGATCTGACACAGGCTACAGCCCACTTGGGGCCATTCCTTCCCCCCTCCGGAAATCATTTGCCCCTTCCCTCTGCTTGCTCATCTGTTCCTGAAGGTTCTTCTCCCCGGAAGGGACAGGCTCTTGCTCAGACATACGCAGAGCAGCAGCTACTTCTGCAGGAGGGGAAGAACTAAGGAGCATGCTGCTCACTATGGTTTTTTTGTTGTTGGAAAAAAAGCTAAGCAGCGCGTGTTGCAACTGGTGTAAATCAGCTCGAAGGGAGAAATCCACGAGTAATTTTTCATCCAGGTTTGACTCGAGCACTGGCAGTGCTCTCTTTACCCCTACAAGTTGTCAGAGTTCCCCAGGAAACTGCTGGAAGGTCATAGTACTTCATTGCTAGGCGCTGTCTTCTGTGGAGACTCTGTTGGTGTTTCTCTGTAAAGAGACCAGGATCAAACTCCGAGCAGTAGCGCTGTAAACGGCACTGCTCTTTCTAACAGCAGTAATCGAGGATTCACTCCTGTCTGGAAAAACTGTATGCTGCGAGTCTGTACGCAGTGATCTCTTCACGTTCATAGGGCCCTGGGTTTATAATGGAAATGCTGACACAGTCTTGGCGCCGGAGGTGCCAGCCAGAGCAGCTTTGGTCAGAAAACGCCAGATAATAAAGCAGCTAGAAGGCTGCAGTCGCTTTTTGTACTGTTTAACGGTTTCCTTGCTTGAGAAAAGCTGTCAAGGCGTGAAGGAGGTAGGAATGTGCGTGTTTTATGACTGTTCTGTTTCTAAAAGCTGTGCTGGAGCCAAATCCATCCTGCTTATTTAGCTCCCAGATGAAACCTCACAGTGAAATGCACCGCTGCATACGCTGATCCAAAACCTGATGCTTTGAACGGGTTGTTCATCTAACAGGATGGACTGGTAGCTTTCAAAGGTCAGGGATTCTGTACAGGAGAACACATGAGTCAAACGAGCCTCCAGAACGGATGAGTATCTGACAAGGGAAGAGCCTGCCTTTGCTCGAGCAACACGCTGGCCTGTGTCTCTAGATACGTGAGAAAAGCTAATTTGGGAGTTAAAGCCCAGCCAGGCATTACTGTTATGAAACACCACCCTGGTTTCCAGGTCTGTCATGTGCTGACTCCCTGAGCCTCAGGGGCGAGGGGCGTGTGGTGTGACGGAAGGGAAAGTCAGAACGATTTGCTTCTGATTTGATTTTATTTGCACAACTCATCTGAGTGTGTGTGTGTGTGTGTGTGTGCGCCATGGTGTTCAGTTGTGGCAGGAACACCCCCCCCCCTTCCAGCCCGGGCTGAAACAAAGAATGTCCCAGGGACTCAGTTTCCAGTGTTTCCCCCCTGCCTTGCTTGGGCTGCAGAAGGCAGTAAGGGAATAGAAATTGTGACGCATGGTAGGACTGTTACCTACAGACAAAGGGAGGCTCACCACCGAATTCCTGCGCCCTAATCAGCCTCGGTTTTGGTTCCTTGCTCCAGTGTTTATCGTACTAAGCAAAGCAGATTGGTTGTTCTACTGGCAAAGAATAGATAACAGCTGTTTAGAATAAAGAGGGCAACACGAACCTGTTTTCAGCATGAGCGCACACACGAGCACAGACTCTGCTGCTTTGAGTGCTCTCCTTCTCCAGAGGAGGCTGCTTGAAAATTAAAATGGAAGGTCTTCACCGAGCAGGGAACAGGCACGGTTTTCCTGCGTTTACCATTCGTTGCAGGATGCAGAGTGGAAATAAGGCCTGCAGCACGGTGGGATGGCAGTGGTGGGCTCACAAGGATCTGAAAGATGTGCGGAGCTTCCTACAATGCAGAGCATCGCCACTGGAGCTGCGGATTGTCGGTTCGGTTTGGCACGTGTCCTGCGTAGGGGGACGCTCCCAAGTTTAGTACGTTTCAGCACGTGCACCTTGACCCTTTAGGAGCAGGTGTTGTGAGGACTTCACGTGACAGATGCGCTTATGTGAGCTCTGCTTCAAGAATCCTGTGACCATGAGACTCTCTTTTGCCTCAGCTTCCATAAAGTGGAGCTAAACTTTGTGGAGAGGCCAAACAGATTGCTGTAGACAGGCAGGCTTGTGCTCACGCTCCAGAGGTTTAACGTGGAAACTGCTGCAGCTGTGGTGCTACTAACACTTCATCATTTTTAGCAGCTCCATCAGCCAGCACTTGCCAGCACACGGAATTTATTATAAACACAAGTGAACTGCACCACCGGGCCTGTGGGTGCAGCTTGCCCTTGTGCAGCACCGCGTAGTTGCTTACACCACTTTGCAGAGCACTCTAATCCATAATAAGGGTTTCTAGCCCTAGGCAGGCTTGGGCAATGTTTTTAAGTGTCTGACATTTAAGGTAGAGGAGTGCAAGACTCTACCAGATATGCTAATCAAACTACAGAGCAACTCTGGAGGGCTTTACTTATTTATACGGCTTACTTGTGACATTCTCAGCTTTCCTGATTCACTTCCAGTCTCACAGGGTGCTGCTGGGGGCTGTGCTCTCTGACCCCAAGATAGAACCTATGAGGTGTACGTGAGCCACGGGCTGGGTAAAAGAGGGTGGGAACTGCACGGTGAAGGCAGCAAAGGTGCCTGTGCCTGATCTTACAGGAGACCCCAATCTCCTGTGGTTCTCACGTGTGCTGAAGGT
This sequence comes from Upupa epops, assembly GCA_013397515.1. Lineage (NCBI taxonomy): Eukaryota > Metazoa > Chordata > Aves > Bucerotiformes > Upupidae > Upupa > Upupa epops. The sequence continues at coordinate 244,508 of VZRI01011645.1, read as the reverse complement.
TCAGGCAGCAACGTGAGGTTTTGGCTGGTTTTTGGGACTGGAAGCAATCTGAAGTTGTCGTTGACTCCAGTGACCGCACTGTGATTGAAGATGCCCTCAGGAGCATCCTTTCACCGCTTACATTTAGCCATAGTAAATCCAGAAGCTGCTTCTAAGGTAAAGAGAAGCTGCTCAGAGTGCCTGCTCAGGCCATCCTGGCCATAGGAACAGTCTGTGTGTGTAAGCACATCTCTGCTTGACAGCAGGACAAAGCCCCAGACTGTGATCGCAGCGCAGCAGCTCCAGCCAAAGTCCCTTTTGAGGCACAGGAACAGACAACTGACCCTTTCAACCAAAAGGAGGGGAGATGGGCAGCTGCAGGCGTGAGGTTTGTGGGGACCCCACACCTCCAAAGCAGGGTGCTGCCTGCTTGCTGTAGGAAAGCTGGCCAGGTGCAGAGCTGTCCTGCAGCACTGTGGCAGCGTTAGCTCAGTGGCAGGTCCCCGGGTCCCAGTTCACTGTGTTATGTCAGCCTGTCTGTAGTGACAGATAAGCACACAGCGACTGCTAACACCTTCAAAAGTGGTAGCAGGCCCTCCAGTCCTCAGTGTTAGGGCTGCCAACTTCCACAATTACCAGTCTTTTTGAGTCACTGCAAGAAGAACTGATTCTCCTCTCTTTATTTTGGCCTTTTCACGCATTGGCAGTGTACCGCAGGTCTCCTGCTCAAGGTAACGGGTGAGCATTCGGCTTGGGGGAGAAGGGCAGAGCAAACCCACTCTGAACTGCAAATTGAGCTTCATCTGAGTGTAGTGATCTGTGGGGAAAGGCTGAGGAAGTGAGTGCTGCCGAGCGCAGGGAACCCGCTGCAGACAGTTGTTCAAGTACAGCACTGAGCACAAAGCCAACGAGAAGTGTTAGGAATGGCCGTGCAAGGAAGTCGTTTAAACGTGGTTATGGGTTTAGTTGTCGTCTAGGGCCCGAACGGGCCTTTGCAAGCCGCCTCCTAGCGAATCCTGCCCCGTTGTCACAGTTCCCATCCTGTGAACAGAGGCTACGTGCTGGAACCTTGTGCGAGTGTTGGTAATGGGCTAAGCGTGGCAAGCAAGGGCGCAGCTACCGTTTGGAGCTTGCAGCCAAAGCAAAGGGTCTCAGAACTGGGCCAGTGCGCACTGAGGGAACCTGAGCTCTGCGATGTGTTTAAGTTCCTGTAGTGAGCTGTCTGGCCTGAACCGAACAATGGAAACAGCGTGGTGTTTCTTTGCAGCTCTGTGGGCAACGATTTATTGGCAGAGTGTGAGAACCCTTGCAGGAACCACTGAGGTGTGGGAAGGTGGTCTTAAGAGATTGGTTTGCCTGGTGTCCCTGTTTCTTAACGTCTGTTGTGGCCTTGCAGCTTAGTGGCCCCAAGGCAGCTGTCTTCAGTGAAGGCACACTTACTTGCTCTGTGTTTACAGGAGGAAATGCAAACAAGACTGTCTCTTGGTTGCCATCCCAAGCAGTGGTTGCATCTTAGGGAATTAGCGCTGTGTGCTGCTAGTTTTTGGGTGTTCAGATTTCTGTTAACTTAGGAGAAATTAGAAAAGAGGGCTGAAGCGGGATTGCTATGACAATTTGGTTGCCCTCCAAACGCAAACGTGTCAACACTGTGAGTTCAGTGCGGTTAACTGAACGTCCAAGTTTGCAGAGTGTAGCTGTACCTGAAGCTTGAAATGCCTCCGTTTGCCATTCGGTAGACACAGCTTTATCCCGCGGTAGGCTGCGTTTAGGTCTTGTCTCAATAGTTCTGCTGCTCTCAAGCTGAGAGCATGGTGATTCTGTGAGGAGCAGAGCATGCAGTTCCACATCCTGCCTGGAGTAACTGACCCACAAAGTACGTAGATGTTTGAGAGCATTACCCAGGAGAACCTGCCTTCCTCGTAGGAAACCCTTAGCCGTGAGTAATGCAGACATGCTGGCGTGTCACCTGCTCCCTGCGCACCGCTTCACAGCGCTGCCTGCCATCAGCACTGGTTGATTTGTTCTAGGACCCACCGCACGCTGAGAGCAGAGGCTGGGGATCGGGGGGGATGATAGAGCAGAGCTGTGGCTGAGAGCATGTTCCCTTGTGGCTTATGCTGGGCCACACAAGTTCCGCCAGAACTATCTCTCCTGCCCCAAGGTTGCTGAGCTCTCCGCCACCTTTCTGGGTCTAGTTTTGTGTGAGGTGTATTGGATCAGGCAGGTGACATCAGCCGGGTTTGTTCCTTCGCCTGACAGCCACAACACGTGTTGGAAGAGGAGGGAGGGAAGAATTTGGAACCGACGGTTTGCAGTGCCAGCTCCATTCTCGGTGAAGCTGATGTGTGTTTTCCTGGGGTTGCGTTCCCTTCCCAGCCTAGCAGTATCTCCTTGCAGTGAGTCTCGGTGAGCTGGGACTCGGACAGAATTCCTTCTTGCCTTTCGTTACACTCCACACTTTTACAGGGATTAGCTTTTCTGGCCAAACACTTGCAGCAGATACTCCTGCACTCCTGGCCTTTGCATCGTTTGCCGCAATCCAAATCCAAGCGTCTGACCATGATCTCGCTGCGCAGGGTTTCAGGGTGCAAACAAATAGATGGGTGGCTGATTTAGCAAAACACAGTTTTCAAGGCTTTTTCTTCTTTAGTATCACCCCGAGAGAGACCGTATTCGCCAGCTACCCTGCTGCCTGGGCTGGCCTAAGTGACTGCGATCTTGATCAATTGTTACCCACCAGAAAGACCTTGACTGAGCTGCATCCGCTCACTACCTGCTCTTTCTTGAAGAATTAATCCAAGTCCACACGGTTCTAAGCTGAATTGTCAAGCGTTCCTAACTCACAGTAGAATCAACATTTAGCAGAGTTCAAGGTCCTTTATGTCAGCAAGGAAAAAATACCGGTTAAATGTGTTGGTGTAGACAGCATTTTCTGTAAAGACTTCCATAAAACCAGGGGATGTCTGCTAAGCAGCACTGCACAGCATAAGCTGGCCTCTCTCATTAGCCACATGTCATCTCTGTGTCCTGGTAAATAACAGCGGTAGCGCGTCCTCGTGTAGCGCGTCCTCGTGCCACGTGCACTCAGTATTCAGCGTTCTGACTGTACTGTGCTTTTTATCCCTAACAGGAAAATCATTAAATCAAAAGTTCTACCTGAACTATCGCCCAGTCAAATGCAGTCCTGAGCCTGAGTGTAGTGGGATCACAGGACTAAAAGAACGTACCCAGTACCTTCAGGAAGCGCTGTCAAAATCGCAGTGTCTCTCTGTGACTGCAGGACTGCTGTCTCCTGTCTCTGCTCCTGGTACTTTCCCTACTTAATTGTTCTTTGTCGCTGCTCTCTTTTGTTTAACTTCAGTCTGCAGTTCTTCCCTCAGCCACATGCCTCGAGCGCTGCATCACGGCCCAAGATAAACATGCTGGTGGGGCTAACACAGCGGAACGGAACGCTTGAGAAAGGTGCTGGATGTGACTTGTGCTCCGTCTCGTCCCTGCCAGTGTACAGGGCGCTCCCACACTCTTTAGGAGGTGCAGCATTTTCAGAGTAGTGCTGGAGACAGAGCGTGTTCTTTTTGAACCAGAGTCTCATCCTGCAGATCTACTGAGGCCGACTGAAATAGCAGGTTTCTAGAATGTCAGCACTAACGCAGCACCTTCCGCTTCTGCAGGCGGAGAGGGACTGGAGCTGTAACTCCGGTAGCTGGCCAAACAGCCAGGCTCTCGCTGGGAACTGGATCTTGGATACATGCTGGGTGTTGTTTCTCTGCCCATACAGCCAAGTGTTTTATTAACAGTTCACAAGGGGTCACACAAACATTTAGTGGCTTTCAAAAACCGTCCCTGGTCATTTGAGTACGTCGTGTTATGTGGTCAAGTTACAGTGAATTTCAAAGTGCTGCGGGGATTACTGGTCCTTCAGACTGCCTCGACCTGTTTATAGTGGCTTCTGCCCAAGGGCAGAGCGCGTTCAAGGGGGGTTGACGTGGCAGAAACGAGCGCGTCTGCTGAACGGGAAACTGGGGACTTTTCCTTCCCCTTGAGTCGCGTTCCGTTATGTTTGCCTGCCGCTTTGAAACCAGGCTGAAGAAAGCCCTTTCGGCACCAGTGCTCAGTACCTCAGAGAAATGATGTGTTTGATGGATGACTGAGCATACTGCTGATAGAGTTCTTTGCTGCAGAGCTTTTGCTTGGAGGTGGTTCTAATTTGTGTGGAGAAAGCCAGTGAGTTTGGCCAGGAACTGTGGAAGAGGAGCTGCAGAGAGGACTCTGTAGTTAGAAAATGTGTATAAAGTACAGGCTTCTGCTGGCTCACATGTGTGCAGAGTCCATGCAGATTGCACCCTCTGGAAGGGGAGCAGCACTGGTCCCTCTGTTTTACAATAGCAGTGCCACGATTGACCAAACTCCAGAGAGAGAAACCAGGACTTTGCAGACTTTCCCCTTCTGCCCCTGCTCGATTGCTGTCAAAGTCAACCAGATGTGCAGGTCAAGATGGCACGGGAAGAGATTACTGTGGCACTTCCCAGCAGCCTTCTCCACAGAGCAGCAGAGGGAAAAGTTTGGATTTACACGAGGGTGATGTCCCTTTTCAACTGCTTTTTGCTGTCCTCCGGCTGGAGCTGCGTACGGTCTGCACTTTGAGCGCTGACGTCTTCTGGGTCTCGGTTGCTGCAGTGCTCCAGGTTGTGTTCTAAACACTGGAACAGCTTTAGAGGGAATGCCAGTCCTCCCAGGCACTGGCGCATTTGTACTCTCAGAGTAGTTGGCTTTCCTGGGGGTCGTGTTTCTTGATTGCTTTCTGCCAGGAAGGCACGTACGTACAAAAATCGGTGGTGACAGATGGAGGGTGAAACGCGGAGGGCTGAATGAAAGGCTCAAGTGCTCTCACTGAGGAAAAGAAACTGAAAAAGTAGGACATGTCTTTGAGCAGGAGAAGGGGAGGGTGAGCAGATGAGTGGAGAAACAGAGACGACGAGAGGCCTCTGTTATTCGAGGGGTCTGCAGTGCAAGACAGCGTTAATGAGCAGTTTGCCAGCTAATTATACTTGGTCTAATCTGCTTAACAGTGTCCAACACAGCAGTTTCCCGAGCCAACTGCACGTGTTCTCCAGCGCAACCCAACGGTTCCCAGCCACTGTTACAGCCCCTTTAGAAAGCCCCTGGCTGCCATTCTGTGGATTGCTGGGTTTCGAGGGTGAGCTGTGAGCAGCAGCTCTTCAGGGTGGAGGGCATGTTTGCTAGTACACGAGGAGTAGGTTTGACTAGAAGGGCCGCTTTTGTGCAGGAGACTGTACGGTTCGTGTGTTGTGAGCACAAGAGGTCCCGCGTTTATGGGAGCTAACTGTAAGCACCTCGCTGGTGAGAAATGTGGTTACTGGAGGCTTTGGGGTCTGAGAGGTCTTAAAAGTCTGTTCATCTGACTGAGCTCCACCTCTCCGCTGACACAGGGGGCTGAAGGCAGCTACCCTGCTGCATTGCATGTCCAGCTCAGCTAGAGCAGTACCTGGCCTAGGTTCCCTGTCTTTCAGATCTTGGCCGGTCTTCACATTGAAAAGAAAAAAGCATTTCTTTGACCCTAAATTGGACCACAGTGGGTCCCACAATGAAGGGATGCGATGCTTCACGAGCTTCTGAGAGGTGTCCTGACTGCTCGGTCATTTCCTTCGCACGGTCACAAAGAAGGTGGTTGGTGCTTTGGGTTATCGTGGCATTGATTTGGCATCAGTTTCCTACAGTGCCAGCTTGGAACTGCACAGTCCTGCCCCACCTCTACCACTAGTTGTCTGCGGCTGCAGGTGGGTTATCTGTCGGGTCACACAGCCTGAGTGTCCTGCCCAGGGTCCGCCCTCTCCCCGGCATGAGCAATGCTAACTGTGAGTCTGAGCAAATGAATCTTCAGGCCTCTGTGAGCGTTGCAAGCAGTGAAGTGCAGCTGTTTGTCCTCTGGAGAGCCCCCAGCCTCGTCCTTGGAACAATCCTCCCATTGTAAGCTGGCTTTGTTTTGCGCCCTGGCTTTACCAAGTCAGCCTCTCGTGTGAAATTGTTCGGCCTGGAATATCGTCGTCTTCTGGCGGCCGAGTCTCTTGGCGCAGCTCTGCACTGTGTCATGCCTCTAATGAGGACGGGGCTCTCGACAGGAGCCCATCTTACCGTAAGGGATGGCATAAGTCTTTAACGGCCTGTCTTTTTCCTGCCGCTCGGGGTTTTTCTGGGGACGCTGGTCCTGTGTCAGGGCTGCAGTGCACCTTGGCACAGGCGCCCCAGGTTTTGTAGCCGGCTTAAACAGGCAGTGGCAAAGTTAGAATAATTTATGCTTGCGTACTGGCTTGCTTAATCAGCCTGAGCAAGGATGGAGCTGTTGTGTTTGAGTGCGCTTGCGGGGAAACGGCCTTTTTTCACTCAGCAGTGACAGTGCTGGAGCGCTGCTGCCTCCTCTCTGAAACCACAACTGCAACCTGATGGCTTTTGTTTCTGGTTCGATTTACCGCACGTTAGGGGTTTGGCTCTTGTCAAGGATCGCTCTCAATTGAGCGTGTGCAAGCATGTGTGATAGCCCAGAACCGACTGCGTGGTGTCTCATCGTTAACTGTCCTTAACGGATGGGGCGCAGAGCAGCGGCTTTAGAGACATCTTAATGTAAAGGCCTTAGTGGGCCACAGCTCTGGTTCCACGAGAGGACGTTTCTTTGGGTCACAGCAGTGCTCTAGGGGCATCCTGAGTGCCTCCCGGACCCTGGGGGTTCTTTACTAGTTCCAGGTGCTACAAAGCTGTGTAAATCAACACAGAGAGCTGGTCCAGAGTTGGAAGGGGTCACTCATGCTGACGGGTTCCCACAGCAGACCTGACTCAGTGTTGAGAAAAGAAGTGTTACAGAAAGACAGATGCGACTGACCCCGCTCTTGGGTTCGGTTTCTGTGAGAGCCACTTGGGGAACAGCCTGTGTTTGTTTGCGTACAGATGAGTAACGGAAGAGAACTGTCTGGGAAATAAACTACGCTCTAGGTTTTGCTCTGCCTTTATGCTGAGATTTGGGAGAGGAAAAAGCCACCAGATTTATTCTGAGTTAAATAACGCAAACACTGAGTAACTTGAGTTACAGTTAGGTGGTAAATTCTGTGTCCGGATCACAATCACATGTAAAACCGCTCTCAGCAGAGCTGTTTGTAAGAAGGAGTTAACTTTGGAAGGGACCAAGCCATCCCCTAATTTATGCATGTAACAGCAGAACTGAAATCTGCAGCGATCAGTCTTCTTTCTACCATGTTTTACTTTTACAAAGACTTGCTGAAGCATTTGTATTTTTAATAAAAACCTGGAAGGCTTTGTGACAACTAGTTAAAATCCAGAGTCGGACATACTCCATCAGGCGTTCACAAAGCAGAAACGCGGGCGATAGTTGTGGTGCCCAATGGCTTGGGCCTAGAGGAGGGGTGTTTGGTGATCCCTGTGTGGAGGCCCAGGGTTTGGTCAGCCCCTTAGCATGGGGAGCATGATCCCAAGCCTTTGGGATCAGAACCTGATGTTCCACAGAGGCGCGAAGTTCACGGTGTCTGGTTAGGAGTTAGATCTTCTCCTTGCGTCGTTACTCTGCCAGGGCAATCAGTAATTCCGTCAGTTCGTTGGGCATCACCGTTTTGCCGGCAGCGTGTGAGTAATTGGTACCCCTCGGCTGCCATCACCTTACGTGGCAGAACAAGGGGCGGCAGCCAGACAAGTGATTTGTGCTGCCCCTCTCCTGCAGTGCCTGTTGCTGTGTCTTGCCTTCCCTCTCGGTCCTGCTTTACCCCTCTGCGAGTGTGTTCAGCGGTGGTTAAAGAGCAGAGTTTGTGTGTCAGCAGCAACGATGCTGGCCGAGGAAGAGGTGCTGCTGGCTGGTGCTGCCAGAGGCGGGTTCCTGGTTGTGCTCAGTATTTCTTTCAGAGGTGTTTCAGTCAAACCCTACGCTGTGAAGGTGCTACCTGAAAAGGCTCTGGTCAGTGGAGTGGCCGCGTTATCGCTGCCCGTTTTACACGGTGCTGCCTCTGTCTGGCACAAATGCAGACCATCGGTTTAGAGCCCAGGATGGGCTGCTTTGAGGTGCTGGCAGTGCTGCCTTGGTGAAACCGCCTGCAGCCCAGATGGGGCGGTGAGTTTTGTGCAGTCTGGATCGGGCATTGATAAGGAATCTGGGTATGTGGAGAGGCTGGGAACAGCCAGGGCACCAGGTTGCGGTTGCAGTTGCTCCCTGGGAGCGCAGCACTGATAACGAGAAAAACATCTTACAGTGCAATGCCTTTTCAAATAGGCGTGATGTAACTGCTGCCCCTGGTGGGCTCTGCTTTTCAGGACGCCAGGGTTAGATTTATGAGTGTTTATCTGTCTTGCCGGTATTTGGAAGACAGTTTCAAACGCCTACTCTGCAACGCAGGTTCTGACAATCCACGCCGAGAGTAATAATCTATACTTGGAAATCACTAGCTTTGAACTAATCTGCTAATTTGTGTCCACGGGTCCTCTGCTGGCTGGGGCTCTTGCTTTGTCCTGAGTGCAGAAAGGGGGGGTGGGGTCTGTCTGCGGGAAGCTTACTCTTACCTGCGTAATCATGCCTCTTCGGGAAGAGCTCGGGACAGGAGTAATCGTGCTTGGCCTCACGTGCAGTCAGGTTTTTGGATTTATTTTAAGCTATCTTAATCACAACGGTGGGAGGGAGCAGAAGCTGCACGTATGGCTGGACAAATGAGCTAGTTGGACTGGGGTAGGAGGTTTCCTCCTTAACCGAATCCAGCGTTTGAGTGCCTGTGTTTGAAGCACGCTGGAACCATACCGTGTTGGGTCACGGCTGTCACAGCCTGGTCACTGAGGCCTTTCCGTTCATCAAGGGCCACAGCCAGGACTTCGCTGTGGTGTTATGCCCCTGTGCTTCTGATTAAGGGCATGAAAGAGCTCTCTGTGCAGGTGAAGCTTGTGGGTTTATTTAGGACGGCAGGTCTTTCCTGCTCCTGGGTTGGCATTTGCTGCCCTGCTATGTGCAGCTCTGTTGCGTTTGTGCGTGTGACAGTTCAGCGCTCTGTAAGTGAGACTAGCACGGCTTTAAACCTCCTGGAGCGGGTTCCCCAGCTCTTGGCAGTGGTGGCACACCGTGTCTCAAGCACAGGGCTTAAGTAATACCCGCAGAAAGCTTGCTTAATTCTTGCTTCGTTTCACACTTTGTGTTCTAAGGGTTTGCCTGTGGAACTTGCTCGCGGTGGTAATCGCCTCCTTACAGTCTCTTCGTTGTCTGTGCCAGGTTGCTTCAGTTTGCCAGTTTCTCCCAGCTTCAACTGTGTCACGGGCTTTTTTTTCTACAAAACCAACACAGCCTTGGCTGGGAGTCCCCGGAGCCCAGTGTCCTCCTGCACCTGGAGGGGGTGATTTGCACTGGCATGCTGAGCGTTCCTCACAGCTCCAGCTGTCAGTGTTCCAGCCCTCCCGGGATGGCAATAGCCTGCTTTGGTCTCAGCATCGGGAGCTCCTGCTGGTGGGTGTGAAAGAAAGATGAGAGCTAAACAGCAAAGAGTAGACATCTGACCAGAGGACATGAGAGCTGAGTTTATTAATTCCAGACACCTTGGATTTCTTGTTACCTAGCCGCATTTGCAGCTTGGCACGTGTGGGTTCCCTACTGGCATCTGAACTACTGGTGTTTGCAAGTAGCGTAGCTTTCGTTCATTTGGAGCACGTTGAAATACAGGTGGTGCTGCAGGCTCCTCGGACTGTTTCCAGACCTGATGATTTAGGCATAGAGTTGTGTGCTGCACCATGGTGCAGACCATTTGTGGTTGTTCTCAGACCAGAACGTGGACTCGGGGTACTTTACTGTAACCAGAAACTGCGGGGATGAAAAGAACCGGTAAAATTTCCTGTTGGGATGGTGTCAGCCATCTCTGAAATCAAGCAGTTGGAATGCGGCACCTGATAATCAGGGCACACAAATAGCAGGCAACAGCATTCAGGTCAGGAAGCTTGGGAACATCATGATCAACTGAAAATGCCAAGGGAATCGTAGGTGGGTGGAGTGTTATTACCCAGCATGGTATGTGGCCGGGGAACCAGAACAGCTCTGGAAACCTCCGTGGGATTTGCTGATAGAAACGGCTGATCAGGATTCTCCTTCACGTTGCGGGGGTGCAGCGTACGGCAGCGCAGATCATGGAGTGTCTTCTGCGTTTCCCTAAGCGTCGTGTTTGCACACAGCAAGCACGTTCAGCGGAACCCGTTTGCGATGGTTCCCAGCATATGTCTGTCCTGCCCCTCCTGCTGTGCCTCCTGCCTGTGCTGTACTGTCCGTCCTGCTCGGCTATGGGATTATTAATAGAGTCACTTGGCAAACCAGATCAGGCAATTAACGCCCTGTTTTTAAGGCCACTTAACTTCTCGATTCAGTTCATGCAAGCACAGTGAGAGGTGCAAGATCCTACAGCGTCAGGGAGGAAACAAGCAGAACAAGGTGGCAACCGGGTGTCATTCTGCAGGATCTACCCCCTCCTGCAGATCCTTCACATTGCTCACACGGCCTCCTGATGAAGGTCCTGATTGACCAGTGTAGCACCCCTAGTTTAGGCTGGAATGCATCTAGGTGGACTTAACCCGTCTCTAGTAGTTACTGACATGCTCAGGTCTTGTGCTGAGCAGTGGTTACTCTGACGTCCTCTCTCGTTTCACAGTGAGTAGCAAATTCAGGCATGCTTAAAGAACTAGACAGCAGGTGTAACTGAGGTGGCATTTATCCACGTAAACACGACTCCTGTTTTGTGTCGGTGCTGGGTAAAGCTGAGGTGCGTGTGACCCATCTAAGTTTCCCTTTCCTTAGTTTTCACTAGACCGAGGGCTTTTAGGCTGGTGTAACTTTATCCCAGGCTTTTCTCACTACTCTGTGGCTTGCACAGATCTCAGGTTGCAGAGTCTGCGTTTGGCTGGTTGAGTGTCCCCGTCAGCTGAATCTCCCATGCCGATCAGTTGTGTCATTGTGGGTTGCCTGGCACAAGTCAGGATTTTAAAGTGGGCCTGTTGTTCTGTAAAGCTTTCAAAGTCACCGACCGCTAATGACAGCAGCAATGGATGTGTTCTACAGCATTACCTCTAAGGACAGCTGTCTCCTCGTCTTGTTCTCTGATGATACAGGAGGTATCATCAGGTTGGTCTGGGCCATTCAACATCACGTTGCATCTTAACGTGGCACTGACCCAGTTGAGTACTGATGCAGGCTGTCGCCTTTACTGCTCTCATACTGGACATCCCCTGTAAACCCAGGTGTTGTGCTGGATGGGGTTTCCGTGATCCCAAACAGCTTAAACACCCGGTGTTTCCCATCGAAGCTTTGTGGATGTCTGAAACTGTGCCTGCAGTGGGGATTCGGTGATGGTGACCCTGTTGTGTCATGACAGCTATGTCCGTGCAACTCCCCAGCATTCCGTACAATGCGGTGCACAGGCCACCTAACGCACGTGGTGAGCTTGAGCACATGCGAGGAATGAAAGAATAGCTACATGGTGGGACCGGATGTGTTTGTGTCTCTGCCAAAAGAGAGAAGTAACTGCCTGCCGTTTTGAGAGAGCCAGCAGGAAAAGAGGGCGCTGCCTGGGGTCCGAGACTTTGCACCCTCCGGAAACCTGAATGAATACCGGGCTTAACAACAACGCTGTTTTCTAACTCAGTCACCAGCTTTTTTGTTGCTTCAACTACCAGTATTGGCACGGGCTTTGTTCCACTGTAACTCCAACTACAGTGGGTGTTAGAAATAGGTGTCAGTTTGTGATGTGCCAAGCAAGACAACACTGCAGCTGGCTGAGTGTCTGTACCTGGCAGGTGGATGCATCTTCTCTCTGCCTTTATTCTCTTGAGAAGTATGCGTGCTGGACCAGCCAGACAGCGCCTGCTGGCACAGGGCACGGTGTAACCGTTGTAAACTGCCCTGGAGTGTTCAGGAGTAGGAGCTTTTGGGGCAACTGGTAATACTTTGCCTTAGGATTCACAGCGAGAATGGTACAGTTTCCATGACATGCCCCTGCCCCTCCGTGCCAGGGGCTCTTCCTGTCGTGCCTGGTCCACACAGAAGGCAGAGGGCACGGAACAAACACAGAGAGCACAGTGGCCCTTCAGCAGGGTCACCATGTGCTGGCGCATGTGTTGGCCCTTCATGGTCCTTCTCAGCCACGTATCCCATGCAGAGCAGTGTGGGGACCGTGCTGCTGGCTGCTGTGGGCAAGGGCGATGCGCAGCCCTGAGCCTGCTGGGCTTCTGAAAACTCGTCTGGACAGAAGTGCAGACTTTCACCATCACTGTGGAGTTTCCACAGTTCTTGCGGCCTCAGAGCACAGGGAGATCCCAGATAGCATCACTTGTTCCATGTAGATGCAGCAGTTCTCATGATTTCTAAACGTGTTTAGATCGGGTATCTCAGGCTTGGTACTTCCATGGAACTTGTGTGTGGGACTGTTGAGAAATAACCCCGAGGGAGTTTTGTGGGCTCTGGCATAAACAGGCTCCCTGGTACGGTACTGGTTCCATGGGTGTATAGCTCGGCAGCCAGCTGGGCATCCTGGGGCTTGCTGCGGTCTTTGCTATAGCAACAGAGCCCTTACGATGTTATCAAACGCGCTTTTAGCAGCCATGCTCTGCTATGGGAAACACGTCAACTTGGCGCTGGAGCAGCAGGGCGCTTCCTGGAATTGTGCGCATAGCGTGGGTATAAATAAGCAGCAGGTTGTTCGGGCATCACCAGGGCCCCTATCTGGTGTCACAAACGGTATCGGGGAGACGCTGTTTTCCCTGACAGACAGTTTGTGTTTGAAAAGTACAGTAAAGCGTTACTTCGGAAACCCCTTTCTTCTGGTGAACATCACAAACACACTCAGCGCGGCGACCGCTCACGCGTCGGTGCTAGTTACTTCCTACTTGTCTTCTGGCACAACGGCATTCCTTTGGCTGTTCTCTGGATGGGAATACTGGAATTCATCCTGTCTGGCTAAGAGTCTGGAATGATTGGTAGCATAGGATTGTCAACACAAGGTTAAAGACTGGACTTAAAAGACGTCAACTTCAAAGAGAGGACCGCTTTATTTGCGTGTGTGTCCAGGTGGAGTGGCCTCTGAGCGGTCAGTCCTTCAGACAGGTACCCGAGGTGCGGGGTTGCTCTCAGGCCGCTTGTGAGGGTGTGCAGCTGTTGCTCACAAAGGAAGTAGTTCTGCATTTTCATACAGCCCCCAGGGCTCCAACACTGTGCTTTCTGTTTGGAAAACGTTTGCAGTTCATGCCGTTCTGTTGGGTTCCTGGCTTCCCCTCCGTTTCCTGCCAGATGTGCACATGAGGTTTTCCTTAACTGGGCTGGGGGTTAAGTAGAAAGTCACCAAGGTTTGATGTGAGCACCAAAAAAACACAGAGATCACCACTCCACTCTGCTTTACAGTCTTAGAGTCCATGGGACGAGTAGTGCGTTAGTCTGTGCTTCACATTGTGCATGGGTAGTCAGAGGACATGGCGAGTCCTTGCATCCTGTGGAACAGGAAGCCATATAGTAGCATCACGGAAAAGGCTCTGCTGATAGAGAGAAATTGGGACAACAGGCGGTGTGCCGCAACAGAGGGCTACAAACCAGGCCTTGCTGGCACTCAACCAGCTTTAGTTGTGCTTCACTGTGACTGGATTGAAGTCTCCAGTGTTCTGCTTTTCTGACGTTCCCTTACCCCTTTCTCCTTCATTTTAATCTGACAGACTCGAGACGATTTCCTGGGTCAAGTGGATGTGCCACTAAGTCACCTTCCGGTAAGCACTGCCTGCTTTGTCATCGCCTGACGCGAAAACCCTCGCGCTTGCTCGGTGTGTTTCCTGAGTCCAGCTGTGTGTTCTCAGAGCACATGTTCCCAGCATAGAGTAAGAAGCTCAAAGAGCAGTGGTGTGGGCAGCAGAGCCCCAGCTGGGCACAGGCACTGGGACAGATGGTTCCCTTTGCAGGGCCAGGGTTCACTGTAGGTACCACAAAGCCAGGTAGCCATGTCACGTCTGCTGAAGTTCCCACTGACTGGAGAAGGGGAAACAAGGAACAGAAGAAGCCCCAGGGAACTACAGGCCAGTCAGTCTCCCCTCTGTGCCTGGCATGGAACACATCCTCCTGAAGGCTCTGCTAAGGCAAGCAAATAATAAAGCGGTGACTGGTGGCAGCCAGCACAGCTTCACCAAGGGCAAGCCCTGCCCTGCCCGACCAACTTGGTGGCCTTTTCCAGTGGGGTCACAGCCTCAGCGGACAAAGGCGCAGAGCAGCAGACGTTATCTGTCTGGACCTGTGCAGAGCATTCGACTGCCCCGCACAACACTCTGATCTCTAAACTGGAGCGATAGGCGTTTGATGGACGGCCTGCTCGTTCGATAAGGAGCTGGCTGGCTGGTCCCACCCAGACTTTGCTGTTTAACCTCTTCTCTAGCGCTGCTGCCCCATGAGTACAGGAATGTTGTTTGTGTCTCCGTACTTGTGGGCGAGCCCTTTAATTCACCCTGCTCTTCAATGTTTCCAGACAGAAGACCCAACCATGGAAAGGCCGTACACGTTCAAGGATTTCCTTCTCAGACCAAGAAGGTAAGGGGCCAGATTTTGTGTGGTCAGGCTTGGATCTTCCTCGGAGGTGTGGTGTTTGCAGCTGTCAGAGCGATGTTGGATGACACAGACCTCCTTGTCTTCCAGCCACAAGTCTCGTGTAAAGGGCTTCTTGAGGCTGAAGATGGCTTACATGCCTAAAAATGGTGGCCAGGAGGAGGACAGCAATGATCAAAGGGACGAATCCGAGGTGAGGCCTGATGCTTGTGGAAGCATTCAAGTTATTTCCAGATTCAGGTACAACTGTAGGAGAAGTTGTACCTCGACAGCCACACAGAGTCTGTGCATACGCACTAATGTAAGCAGCCATGAAATAGCTTCTCTTTAACTCGGGCTTCCAAAGTTGTTCATGCGGGGCTTTTCTTTCCTTCCGAAGCATGGATGGGATGTGGTTGATCCCAGTGACTCTGCATCTCAGCGGCAGGAGGAGTTGCCACCTCCTCCACTGCCTCCTGGATGGGAAGAAAAGGTGGACAACCTGGGGCGGACTTACTATGTCAACCACAACAACAGGACAACTCAGTGGCATCGACCAAGTTTAATGTAAGTGGCAGCAGTGCAGTGTTCTGTGGGTGCCTGCGTGCAGCCTCAGGGGCAGCAGTGCAGTGTTCTATCAGTAAGGGCAACAAACAGAGCTGTCCAAACTTAGACGTTCAAGGCTGGAAAGAAGTCTTAGGCTTCAGGAAGCATCTTAAAAGGAGAGACTGTCAGGATTGGGGTGCTGTGCCGTGCCCCCAAAGCTGTACTTCGTTCACAGATGTGAAAGTGAACTGAAAGCCAAAGCCTGGGTGTCTCCAGTCCAAAAGGAAACGTCTCCTTTGGCTCAGAATGACAGAGACTTCCCCAGCCTGGTAGATTACATGTGCACGTTGCTGTTGCGGGGCTGAGGGGAATCTGAAGAGGTGGGAGGAAAGGCCACAGCAAACCTTTAGTGTTGGCAGATAGAGGTGGAATGTTTCAGCAAGTAACTGAACTTGGTTCTGTAGTGACTGTTGGAAAGGTAAGGGAACAGGAAGTCGACTCTACTGAGGGTGAACTGAGTGAAAGCGATTGCCTTTGAGAGATGTTTATTGGTGTACAGGCCGATCAATCACCTGTGTTAGCTGCTCAGGCTGATGTGGAGCCTTTCCAGCCTTCATTATTTCTTGTGATTACATTTGATGAAGTGATTACATCGTCATCATCATGGTGTGATAGATATGATTGTGTTTCTGATTAGATCTATAAAGCTGTGTCGAGCTTGCGCCTCTAGTAGTCTGTGTAACTGGCAGTGTTACCCTGAAATAATCTATTGGCTAAACACGCTGTATTTGTTTGTGGTGACTGCGCTTGCACTGTTGCTTCTTACAGCAGGCGTGGTTCATCTCTCCTCACGCTCATAACCAGAGCTAAATTGACAAACGTGCCCTCACCTAAGGCACTCTGTCGTTGTCAGATGTGCTTATCGCCGTTAGAATGCAGTTCCGTTTTGGACTGCCGACTGTTGAGCTGTTTGAGCTGTTTGCTAAGCACTGGGGGCTTTGTCAGGTAAATCCCATCAGCTGCTGCCGCTGTGTCTGTAAGATGCAGGTTTTATAAACGACCTGATTCAGAACCTCCTCCTAATCTGATTACGCTAAATGAAGTAAAGGGAACCTGGGCTCAGAACTGTTTGGCTGGCAGGCACCAAGCAGGAACCATGGCCGGCAAGCGCCACGTCCTGTAGCTGTACAAAAGGAAGGCCCAGTATCATCCAGGTAGTTCGGCTGCAAAGGCTTGATTGCCGCTGATAGAGTTGGTGCTACTCTAGTTTATCGCTCGTCTCACACGCTTCCGTTGCCCTCTCTCCAGTGATGTGGGATCTGACTCTGACAACAACATCAGGCAAATCAACCAAGAAGCGGCCCATCGGCGGTTCCGCTCTCGAAGACACATCAGTGAGGATTTGGAACCAGAACCTATGGAGAGTGGGGACATTCCTGAGGTGTGTAAAGCTTCACCAGGCTGTTTCTCATTTGTAAGCTAACTGCTCTGCACTGTACGTGCTGATGTTTTGTGTGGTGTTTGTGGAAACTGCCTTAGTAAAAGAGCAGCAACGCAATACACATCCTAACCAGAGCTGTCGGGGTCCACGCGCTTGCAGGGTCCAGTAATGTAAACACAGTACGAAATACTCTGCAGGTGCTGGACTAACAGTCATAATTAAAGGCATCGATTGTTACGTGCGCGTAGATAGAAACACTTCAGTACTCTGCTCTGCATAACAAAAGGAAATGCTGCCCTGTGCTTCAGTTTCCTTTAGTTTCCTCTAGTCTTAATTTAGAGGAAAGAGGTGGTAAGGTGTTTGCCCAGAATCCCTGGGTTTAGAATACAGAGGTGATGTTAATCGCAGTGTTGTTGCAGCTAGACTGAATAAACTAAGTTGGGGAGGTTTTTGCAGGCCTCGGTGAGGTCTGTGCGAAGCTCTAACCCCGTTCAGCTGTAAGGAACGTTTCAGTGTGTGAGGCACAGCCAGAATTCCTCGGGAAAGCCAGTTGTGGCTCACTGGTGTTATTCAGAGCAGCCAGGAGATGGATGAAACTGTTGTCACGCTCGCCACCCGTTAGTATTTGATGTGCAGACACTCGTCAGTACTTTCTGCTACACACTTCATCACCTGCTAAAACCAACAGTTGTTTCCCGCAAGGTCTGAGGGAGGTTTCAGAGTTAGCAATGTTTTGAACAGATGTTCCGTGCCGTCCATTTACCGAGAGCCCTTCTTCGTACATCGTTCAGTCTGTGTTGCTGTCTGTGCTGGATCATAAAGCATTGTGTCAGCGTCGTTGTGAAGAGCGTTTTGAAATGGGTGTGAAAACCACTTCTCCCTGTCACTGCTTCACACCCAGTAGAATGTTTGTGTTCTAGGGATGAGCTGAGTTTAGTTTAATATTAAGGCTGGTGTTCGTCGCTACGGGCTGGTCCTTAATGTGCTGTCTTGCCTTTCGCTAGCCTTGGGAAACCATTTCAGAGGAGGCGAGTGCAAGTGGAGATTCCTTAAGCTTGTCACTGCCACCCCCTCCCGCATCTCCAGTATCCCGCACCAGTCCCCAGGAGCTGTCTGAAGAACTGAGCAGAAGACTTCAGGTCGCTCCAGATTCCAATGGGGAGCAACTCGGTTCTTTGATTGTAAGTGGCAGTGATCCTCTGTTGCTGTCGTGTGCTGCTGCTGTGACACACTCTGAATCATTTACGCGGGTGGGGAGTAACTGCTGGCCCCGGGAAGCTGGCTTAGAAAAAGGCACCATGCCACCGTCGGTCAGAAAAAGACGGCACCAGCGACTGTTCGACTGGCGATGTAGGTTACCTGTCCTGTACAGGCTGCCGTAATAGCGTTGCCGAGGCTTGTTTTAGTGGAACTTGGGGCCTCAGTCACGCCTCACAGAAGGGCTGAGTGGGAGAATGCCTGTGTCCTGAAATACTGTTCAGGTGCCGGCGGATTTTGTGGAACGCTGTATGACCGCTGTTTCCCTGAGCGCTGGTCAGCCCATGCTCCTCTCAGGGGCTGGGGAGGAATTCACTGTAGTGTCAAGCAGATGCCCTCACACATGTGCATTTTGAGGGGCTTCTCCGTTTCAAATCCTTGATGGTGAACGGAGTGTCTTGGGAAGGGCAAACACTGGAAGGCAAAGAGGAGAACTAGGGTGATTATTTAAAAAGGAATACTCCACGTTTTGAGGTAAATAAAGACTGAGGCCTCATCCATGGCATCTGATTTGGGGTTCTTCAATGCCTTTTCTGTTTGACCTTCCCAAAGAAATTCAGAGCAGTTCACGTGCTCCTCACCGGGTTCCTCTCATGCTGCTCTGTGGTGTGGCCATGGGGCTAACTGGTGCCGTAGGCTCTATGTAGCCATTTGGTGGCTCTGTCATGGATTCTACCAGCCTTGTGTTGCCAGTATTCAGCCAGAAGTGTTATGCTTTGCTTCTGCTGCTTGTGTGCTCTCTAACACACCCTCTAGCGTGTCTTCCAAGGGTGTTTCCAAGTGGTTTGTCAAAGCCCTGGAACATGTTCATGTCCTGTTACCTAGAAGTCAGCCTTTCCCGTTACTGCTGATTCCAAGCTGTTAGTTTTCCTGTGTGTTTTCCCAGCTCAGGTGCCTGTTCCCCCTCTCTTAGATTGGGTCAGTAGAACAGTGTGACTTGGATCTCAAGATGAGCACAGATGTGTATCCAGCTGCTCACCAGTTCTCAGTCAGGCTGAAACAGCCCAGGATGGCAGTAGTGACTAGGATGGCAGTTAGAACTAAGGACGCTGTGCTACTTGGAAGGGTTGGGGTTGAACGGGAGACAGTACAAGCACTGAGTATAGCCCCCTCTTGTCAGACACCTTACCTTAAAACGGTTCTTTCCTGGTTTTTCCCCAGCAGAGAGATCCCGCTGCCAGGTTAAGGTCTTGCAGTGTAACGGACACAGTTGCTGAACAGTCCCAGCTATCCCTGGTAAGCCAAAGTTACCTTCTCCTCCTTTCTTCTGTTTGATGATACTCTGGCTCGGATTGGATGATAGTTCAGTTTGATCACACGCAGACAGGTCGTTAGCCAGGATGGGCACGTGACTGTCCCAGATCGTCAGGGTACCACACTCACATCATCCTGGTCAGCAGCTAGATTGAGGAGACTGGTTTTAAGGCTGAGGGCAGTCATACACAGAAGCTGAGTTCACCATACCTTAGATACCTAGTGGAGAGGGAAAATCCTCCAAGGGCTGAGCTCAGCTTGCAAACGAGAGGGCAGCAGCACTGTCTCTACTTGGAACTGGAGCGAGCACAGGACTCTCCTATCAGTGCAGCGTATAAACGAGCGTAACATTAAAGAGATTAGTGCCTTACCTGGCCGTAGGCACAGCAGCCTTCCTGCGGTGGTCCTCCCGTGATAGAACACTCAAGCAGCTGCCTCAGCCGTTTTGTTTAAGTAAAAATCCATCACCGCCAGGCACAACTGTCATCCAACGGAGAGAAAGTTCTGCGTGCTTTGACCTGCAGCTGAAGAATGAGTGTGGCAGCAGTAGACAGGCTGTGGGGAGCATACATGCAAGGCGCACTCTTGAATACAACCGTTCAGTTCGAACACTTTTAAAACAATCCCGCTTCCCACCAGTTTCTGCCATTTCAAAATATGAACGTTTCACATACAAACCTGCAAACAGCAGTTGTGTATACTGCGATGGAAACGCTGAATGAGTAAGAGTGTGCCAACAAGTTTGTTTTCAGAGCCGTTGTGTCTCTGTTGCTGTTGGGTGGTTTCTCCCCATTTGATTCTCCACTTGTTCTACAAGCTGTTCAGCGCGTTTGTGTTTGCTGCTTGCAGATGTGTGCGATGGCTGGTGCCCGCAGAACTGCTTCTGAAGTATTCTGCATCTCCTCACTTTCTCTGCTGTGTGTAAACAGTGCCATTACACCTTGACTGCCTTCTCTCCCAGCTAGGCGCAGCTGGCTCGGAATGCAGGCTGTCCCCCTATCAATCCTGCTTTTCTCACACTTTAACTGCTTTAACTGCTGCTCCGCCTGGCGCTGGTGATCGGCCTTTTGCTTTGGCCCACGCAACAC
The DNA here is from genome assembly GCA_013397515.1 of Upupa epops. Taxonomy (NCBI): domain Eukaryota; kingdom Metazoa; phylum Chordata; class Aves; order Bucerotiformes; family Upupidae; genus Upupa; species Upupa epops. The sequence goes on along the minus strand of VZRI01011645.1, from coordinate 224,359 downwards.
TCACTGCACTCAGGGATGGTCAAATCAGCAGAACTGAAAGCATCGCTCTAAACCGAGGATGCCTCCTGATCTTGATCAGACTTAATCCTCACTGAGCTAACGAGGATTGATCTTCCAGCCACTACACACAGACCTCCCTTTCGAGCACAGCGCTCTTCTTCACTCCCCTACGAAATGCACAGTGTCAGTTCCGTCTTTACCGTCTGACTCCTCCTGTGCACTCATTGATGACCAGAGGTTACCCATTCTGCTTCGGAACACTCCGTTTAAGGGCAGAACGTGCGAAATTGGTCTGGCGGGGAGTGGCTGTCGTGTTGCATTTACAACAGATGTTGTTACCAGCGGCACTGCTAAACGTACCGCATCGGGTATAACCACTCCTGAAATCAGCTCCCTTCACGGCCTTTGTGTAAGAGTCTGACTCGGTTATCAGTGACTGGCGACTCCTCTTCTGCTACTTCCCTAAACGTGATTGCCATCTAAACGCAGTCTCTGAATCATTTGGAGTGTCGGTGATTCCTCGCTCCTAAAGATGCGACAGTAGTCTGTGACCTTCATCACTAAATGTACTTACGTGTAACATTATCATTTAACAGCAGAGTGGTCCAGCTAGGAGAGCTCGTTCTTCAACTGTCACAGGTGGTGAGGAGCCAACGGTAATACGACTCTTTATCAAGCACTACCTCTGCTTTGCAGCGATGTGGGTCTCGTACACAGGGAACTCGTTTGCACACAGCACCGGTGTGTTAACTGCGGTGCAGCCGCCCAAGCAGTAGTTACGTTTGTTGGTGGTTCAGGTTTTCCTAAAGCGCCTCTGTTTCACTGCAATCCTGTCTTGTTTTCCTGCTGTGGATACACCCCTGAGCTGTCACAAAGCTGTGCACTAGGGAAATCCCGTAGGCTTCCATGAGATAGATGAAGGAAGGACACAACCCTGGAAGAATCGGGGTCTGGGGACATGAAGCCCATAGTCTCCATTACAGTAACTCAGTCAAGTTAGTCTGAATTCGGGCACCATGGGGTACAGCAGCATGTCGTACAGCTCGTAGTGCCATCATTTAATGCCACTTCTCATCTTCCAGTTCAGCAGCCGAGGGCTGAACTTGTACTTTGCTCACACAATGCGATTCTGCAAGCGCTTCTCTGAGGGGGTAATGCGGGTCAGGTGGCTCTGATTCGTATTGGACTCTGTCAAAAGCATCCTGTTCTTTTCTAGCCTGATGAAATGTCAGCATCTTTCTCGGGTTTCTGTGTCCTCACAGCTGAAGCTGGTGCTTTGCAGCACGCAGTGAACAGATTGTGTGTTACTGCAGCCAAGTGATTCAGGTTTTGACCTCTGCGCTGCCCACACCCCGTGTTTCCCGTGTCCCGCAGACAATACTAACAGCCCGACTAGAGCAAACACCTAAGGGTGTGTGGCCATCGTCCACTGGCCCAGGAAACCTGGACTTTGTTCATCCCTCACAGTTTCTCCCAGACCATCAGACACTCCAAGTCTCTCAGTTTTGCCCAAAATGTTGTCTGTGCGCTGTTTCCAGGCTGCCTCCTGTGTCCATGTGGACACCGTTGGAAGAGTCCTGGAAAAGGCAGTCTCTCCCCCTCAGTGCCTGCCAGCTCTGTGAACTGAGCCGAGGGGAAAAAGAGCAGTCTTTGCGGCACGGGGCTGCTTAGGAAAGACCTCAATCAGAGTCTCACAGTTTGTTTCAGTGGGAATGACTAAGTTTCCTCTGCTGTTCTCCTCTGTTCCTCCTTCCTGTTGTAGAGTGGCAGCTTTCTGACCCGTTCGGTGTCTTCTCCCTTTTCCTTTCTTGATTATCTAGGCAGTCCTCCAGCCCTTTGTGTCTTGAAAAGCAAACAGACCGACTTAAGCAGGAGTTTGGGCAAAGGGGTCTTGAGGATGCGAAGCAAGAATGAGAATTACAGCTGATTACTTCACTGAGCAAAGCATGAGGAGTGTAGAAAGACAGCGCTCCCACTTTCTGTAGGAGCTTTCGAAGGAGTCACCAAATCCTGCTGTGCAGCGTAATTCACATCGCCAGTCTCTGTACTGGCACTTCAGATCTGAACGATCCGAAAGCCCAAACTGCTGTTCATCAAGAGTAACTTCTTGTTTGGCTTGTGGTGGTTGTGGTGAATAAAGAGAGATGCCACTCTCCAGTAGTTTCAGCTGTGGCCAGTACTTGCCATGCTCTTGTGAGTCTGCCTGATAACTCAGTGCGTAGGCAGGCTGGACTCAAACACCCAGAGCAGCTCATGCTAACTGCAGTCAGAATCAGTGTGTTCTGTGTGTCTGTCGCGTTGTAAGTTACCAAGTTCCTACAACGTTGGTTTTGCTTAGCTGTTGTACCAACTCGGTGATTTCTTGCTTGAGCAGCCCTCAGTTGCCTACGTCCACACTACGCCAGGCTTACCGTCAGGCTGGGAGGAAAGGAAGGACGCCAAGGGCCGCACTTACTACGTCAATCACAACAACCGCACCACAACGTGGACACGGCCCATCATGCAGGTAAGGAGATCTGTTGTAACACGTCTTTTGGAGAGCAAACGCCTCACCCACCTTGTCCCGGCAGAGTTTCTGCTGAAGCAGCCCCTCAGAGCTCTGAAATGAAAAGGTAAAACAGAATCCTAAGCACTGTCATGACAGCTCAGGGGGTGATAAAAACCACGACGGTCGGGGCTTCCTGTTGCTGCTTTTAACTCTATGAAGGTGCAGATTGAGTCGATTGCTACAGGGGAAGGGCTTTACCAAGGGGTGCGGAGTTCTAACGAAAGGAGCCCAGTGCATTCTCAGGGTTGAATGTGAAAGCTGTGGTGATGTACGAACAGCCCCCTACACGGTTTGCACTGCTGATGGGGTCACATGAAATACTCGATCTGTAAGAAAGTGCATGCAAGGTTCGATGATCATCACGAGCGGTGACGTCGCGCTCTAAGTGTCCTGCTGGCTGAACTGTTTCTGACAAGTTGCTCTCTTGGCTTTGCTTCTCACCTAGCTCGCAGAAGACGGCATGGTTGGGTCAGCGGCAAACAGCAGCAACCACCTAAGCGAACCCCAGATAAGGCGACCTCGTAGCCTCAGCTCGCCCACCGTAACTTTGTCTGCTCCACTGGAGGTGAGGAACACCGGTACTAAGAACGATCGCTGTGTCCGTCTCGTCATTCTTTGTTGTCCTGGGAGCTTGCACCAGGGCCGCTCTTGCCTGTTACTGATTTCACCCCGGCACACTTGTGGGCACGGAAGGGTGTATTTTATTTGTGGCTGCTTGCTTTGGTCAGCTAGCGGCACAGCCGGCGTGTGCCGTGGCTCCCTGAGGTGCCCTGAGTGCGTAACGTCAGAACTCGTCTGTTTACGGTGAAACTCCTGTTTTGGTGCTGGCAGCTTTGAAAGTAATCGGTGCCACTTAGTTTGTGAAAAGCAGGAGTCGAGCTGCTCAGCTCTGAAAAGGATGCGCAGTCTGTACTACTTCAGGATCAACGGTCCCANTGAAAGTAATCGGTGCCGCTGAGTTTGTGAAAAGCAGGAGTCGAGCTGCTCGGCTCTGAAAAGTGCTATTTCAGGATCAATGGTCCCGGCACTTAGCTCCGGTCTTCACTGCAGCCAGAATGAAGACCCGTTTGCTGTGAAACCAGGCGTTGTTGACAGTATTGAGTGACATTTGACAAGTCTTTTGTTCTCCCAGGGCATGAAGGACTCCCCCGTGCGCAGAGCGGTGAAGGACACCCTTTCCAATCCCCAGTCTCCTCAGCCCTCACCCTACAACTCTCCTAAACCGCAGCACAAGGTGGCACAAAGCTTCCTTCCCCCCGGCTGGGAGATGCGAATAGCACCCAACGGCAGGCCCTTCTTCATCGATCACAACACAAAAACTACTACATGGGTAAGAGAAACAACACGACCAACCTGACATCGCTTGCCATCTACCCCACGTGTCTCTGCTGGTTCCCTGTCTTTAGAATCTCTCTTCATAGGGGCTTTATATATATATATATGTAAATAGTAAATAGTCCAGTACATAATGTTGTCTGTAGTGATATTTGTTACACATAAAATACAGGATGTGCTAGATATTCTAGTCTAGGTGATGTGTAAAGGCGTCTGTCATACGTGAGTGACACTGTGTGCTGTGCCATACACGGAAACGGGCATTCTGTTAACACTTAAAATACTGTGCGTAGCATATAACAGTGCCTATTCCACATACGGGTCTTGAGGGGGATTTCTCAGCCCGTCTCCTCTTTGTGACTTGTGTTCTGCCGTAAGGGTCCGTGTTTCACTGGTTCTGCTGTTTTGATCAGCAAATGGAAGAAATAAGAGTATGCTAGGTAAAAAAAAAAGCCGGGCTCTGCAGCATTCCTCACCTGCACGCGGCACGTCCAGGTGCTAAGTGCTCTGTCACTCTGTGTGTCTCGTTCTCAAAAAATCAGAACAGAGGAGCAACTGTCATTACTGTGATCTGTTGTCCAGGTACTTGTATGCTTTCTCTCAGTACGTAGATCCGACATGATCCTTTGGACTTAGAGCTGCGCATTTCTGTTACAGGAGGATCCACGATTGAAATTTCCAGTGCATTTGAGATCAAAAGCATCTTTGAACCCCAACGATTTGGGCCCTCTTCCTGTAAGTGCTAACGTGTCTCACATAAATCTGCTACGCTGGGTGGCCTGGGCTGTTGTACACGGACGGGCACGTGGCGGCTGTCGCTTTCCCGGAGTTAGCAGACCGCTGTTGAGAATCTGTAAAAATCTGTACCTCGCAGCATCTGCCAGGCCGTTTACGTAGGCGCGGTGGGCGAGTTGCTTCGAGCTGCGCGACACTGAGAGTATCGTGCTTAGTTCTCTCTATTTCCCAATTGCAGCCCGGCTGGGAGGAAAGAATACACTTGGACGGAAGGACGTTCTATATAGATCATAGTAAGTACATGCTCAGGTGCTGCAGCAAATAGACAAAGGGAGGTGGTCAGTATTGAAGTGAAAGCTTTATAATTTTACTCTTCATTTAGGAAGCCAGGTGTTGATATGTGGAGACATTGATACCAGAGACTTAGTGCCCTCGTACGGTACTGTACTTTCACTGGAAGCTTGCTTTTAATTGGCTCATCAAGCTTTGTCCCTCTCTGACTTGTGAAGCATTAACATTTCTTCTTTGTGGTTTCTTTTGTTCTTGTTGATATTTTGGACTCGTTGTTGTTGTTGTTGAATATCCCATGGCTTATCTGCACTTAATAAATTAAAATACACACTAGGAATAGAAAATAAGATGAGAAGGACCGTCTAGCCACAACTCCGCACGCAGGCAGTGGTGGAACTAGCACTGATGATTGCTCCCTTTCAAGAAGGAAGGTCTTGTGGCGGTGCTGATTCTGATCTTATTTCCTATTTGCGGCATGTTGAACTGCACCCAGCCCATTAATATTATCCAGTTCTGTTAGTGGAGTTCTAGTGCTGTTTCATTGTAGACTTGTCTTACTACAGCATCTCAGAACTGCTGTGTGAGTTTTGTTGTTGTTCGGAGGTAAAGCAGCCCAGGAAGGTTGGGTTGGTTTGTTTTATGGCTTCAGCTGGACATTAGAGTGAGGTATTTCTGCCCATGGCGTCACCTGCACAGAGCCAGGTGCTCACAGCACCCTTAGAAGAGGGTACACATGCTACACAAAATGTAAAGCATTAGTATCTTACTACTACAGATACCTGACAGTGCTGTTTTCCTTCAGCATCAGTCACACCGACGTGAGTGCTCACCTATGACGTTAAAATAGTGTCCCTGAAGTAATCTGGATGTGAGGATTACATGAACCGCTTTACAGTACAGTCCCAAATCTTGCTCCCAAATCGAGCACGAGGCTCTAACCCCTTTCAAACAGCAGCGCAGGAGTACTATTTCTGTACCTCCTGAGGTCGTTTGTCCCGACTGGAACCTGAAATGTGCCAAACCATCTAAGCCACGGCTGCAGAAGAGTCACAGGCTGAGGGAGGTTTGAAACATCGGTGCAATGGTTGAGCCTCTCAACCTCCTGTAAAAACCTTTAATTTCTCGGAGCCCTGAATCCGCTTCAGAGCCTCTCAGAGTAACTGGGATGACAGGGTCGTACCTAGATTAGAATTCTCCAAAGCTTTTATAATCGTCGTAAAGCTAAATTGTTGGCACTTGAAGTCTCTCTCTGCTCCCTTCTTTGTCCGAGCATTTTTATGTTTCCTATAGCTTGAGCGTGCTCAGCTGCATCATCTGGCTATGGTGAGAGGTTTGGGACAGAACCTGTGGCCTCTCGCTTGTTTCCGAGCTGTTCTGGGGCAGGGGGGTGATCAGCTGTGTCACCCTTGATGAGGCGAGTCTCACTAGTCCGTTACCCTGATACATCAACCATCATTTGAGGCATTTGCTGCTACCCCTGCTAGCGGAGATGCTCTGTGCCAGAAAGGGACAGGACTGTGCAAAGCAGGGACAGATCAGCTAACACTCCTGTCCTGGTTTCCCAGGTACGTCTTCTAATTCTTCTGCGTGATTACCCAGTTCAGTGGTCCTGTTTCTGAAAGGTTTTCTCATCCCAGAGAGAAACTGTGCAGTAGCCCAGTGCGGCCAGAACAGACACCTCTCCCCCCGTGGAGCAGCAGTCACTGCAGCTGGTGTGCCGTTCCGCACAGACCGGTAACGCAGAGCACTGCTGGAGTGACTGAGGCACCGCTCGTAAGGCAGCATCCCCAAAATAAAACAGGGGCAGATTCCCACTGTAGCCAGTTCTGATTTCTGCGGCAGTCTGAACAACGAAGCCTGTGGTCAGGGTAGTTTGCCAGCCACGGCGAGAGCGGCCGTCTCTGCTCATCGCAGCATTCCTGTTTAGTAAGAACTGCAAAGCGTTACTCGAATGGGTTGAAACTGGGATGAAACTCGACACGAGTTCGCTCGCCCATCTTGCAGCTGCAGAGTGTCTTTTTTAGAAAAGGTTGGCAGGAGCCCTTCTAGTCTCATCCGGCAATGCTAATACCGTACCTAGCACGGGGCCCCCACGTTGCAGAAACAAGCGGACCTCTTGGAAAGGGCCTGGTTCCTCTGTACACTCCAAAGCGTGTGGGGTTAGCAGAAAGAATGGACAGACTTGAGTCACGTCCACTTCGGTTACCTCTGGTTGCAGGGAAAATCATCAGCACAGTTTGTAGCTACACTGATAATTTGTCTACAACCAGTAAACTTCGTAGAGAGAAGTTGGCCTGAAGCAGGAGGAAAAGGGTCAGCTGAGGCATCGCACCTTTAAGTCAGGCTCCACTCTCGGTCCCAGGTGGTTTCTGGAGCAGCCCACCAGCCTTCCTCCGTCTTTTCCAGACCTCTTGTGGCCAGGGCAGTGAAGCAGGCCTTCAGCACTGCACAGACAGACAGAGCAAATCTCTTGAAACCTGCCTGGGATCTTGAATTTTCTGAGTTAACCTCTGCCGAGCAGCGCTTCTCAAATCCCAGCCCGCTTTCAAACTGGCTGGGGATGCTCAAACCTTTGATGTCCGCTCAACTGCAGAAACGTGCGCAGGGTTTGCTCTTTGCCTCTTCCTGCGAGAGCTGTGCAAAGCACTTTCCTGACACGAAGCGTGCTTCTCCTCAGACCCGGCGCTTTACCTGACGAGCTGGACGCCGGCCTTAACGCGAGAGTTCCAAAATCACAGCAGGGTGCAGCCAGTAGATAAAGTAGGAGATTAACTCTCACGGTTGCAGGGCAGGAGGACTAAAGCCTTGCCGTCGCAGGCGGCATCTAGCTTAGTTTTTGGAGCATTGTCTTACTGTTGCTACGTTGTCATTCTGTTGTGATTCTGTTGTGTTCAGAATCCTGTGAGAAGCAGTTGTCTGGAGGCAGGGACAGTTTCGCCACGGTCCCCTGTAACGTTACCGCAGCACCCTCCTGGTGCTGCTAAAGCCATAAGCGAACTGGATTCTGGCACGTGACTGCAAAAATCCTTCCTGGCTCAAAACTGAGGGGCCTCTTTTACTGGAGCTCTATGATTTCGCCTCCCTTAACGGTCCTGTAACGTTTGCCTTAAATCGGTGTCTGGAGTCCGGCCTTTCCAAAGAGCTGGCCCCTCCAAATTGAGTTCTGCCTGGCTGCAAAGCCCTGCCCTTTGGCCAAACACGTGCCCTCGGTCGGTCATCCAGCAGAGCTTTGGGGCTCCTCCTCCCTTCGGGCATCAAGTCTGCGTTTCTAATACGAGGTGAATCCCAGACCGTGTTCAGAGGGAACACGTTAACCACTGCGGGCCCTGAAGTGAAAGCTGTGTGAACACACTGGATTCTGTCGTAGCTCTGCATTTGTGACTGAGTGTTTCCAACTAAGTGGCGAGGGAGGGTACTGTAGGTGGGTGAAGGCAGCATTTCCTAACCCTGACGTACCACGTGGCGGAAGCAGTAGGGAAAACAGTTGTAGGGAGTAAAACCAACACAATGCGCAGAGTGCTCACAGAGAAGTAACGGCATCGTCTCTTTTGTTATTCACAGATAATAAAATTACCCAGTGGGAAGACCCCAGGCTGCAGAACCCGGCAATTACTGGTCCAGTAAGTGCTGCTTTGGTCTTTGTCCCTTAAATGAAGGCTGTGGCACGGGGCGGGAGCTCCGAGACACTGTGCTGTTCGTTCTTCAACGCCTGGATGGTAAAACCCTGTTCCCACTCAGTACTGGGGAGCTGTGACTGGGTAGCTTGAGAGGAGAGAAATCAAAACAATAACGGGTTTCGGAGACGTAAAACCCACAGGACAAACGCGTCCGTGCTTCTCACAGTGCTTTTGCAAACCTCAGCTCTGTGGAGTCATTCTCTGACCTTCCAAGGCTGCTCCCTGCCATTCTAAGGTGTATTACGTCCCAAGGCGTCTCCAGGTGCCGACAACAGCTTCTTAATTTTCGCTCGTTCTCGGGACCCAGCAGACTCCAGTTAATTTGGATTGCTGGCATTAACAGTAATTACCTGTTTGAACATAATGGCTTTTGGAGTGCTTGACCCATGGTTGGAGGGTCACAGCGTGCGGCACGTGGCCGTTGTCCCACAAATGTTAGGCATAAACGAGAGGCTGTCTGGGGAGTTCTCTCCCGAGGCACTATGGGGAAACAGGATCCTGTTAGGAAAATAGCAGCTGTGCGTTAGTTGGGGTTGGGTTTTTACAGAGAGGACAAGGCGTGATCCGTTTTACAGCCACGGCAGATTCATCTTGCTGCCTGTAATAGTATTTTGGTGCCACGAGGAAACCAAAGGAGCTGCATTTCACATTGTGTTTCAGCAGAGCAGAGGAGATGGGAGATTGCTTACCGGCAGAGTAAAAGGGTTTGGTTTGAGTCCTCTTGTCACGTCTCATCACCCACAGAAGTATTTCCAGCTCCCGCTCTCACCGACCTCCACTCATTAATCTATTTCAGGAGCAGCCCGTACCTTCCTTCCCACTCCTCATCCAGAACCTGAACTTTAACCAGAGCTCTGTGATTTGTGCGTCAGCCTTCACAGAGCAGAGGTTGTACCTTCTGTGCTCCTGCACAATCCAACATCGTTCTTTTGCTCCCGAGAAAGCAAACGTCACTGTGCAGCTCCTGTTTTACCAGGGCTGCTCTTCCATCATGGAGGAACGGGGCAGAGCAAAGGAAAGCTAGGATGTAGGTGGAAAATACTTTGGCCAGGGCCAAGCAGCCCTTTCCAAACCCCGAGTGAATTGGATACCGTGTTGAAAACCAGAGAATTAAGGAGCCCTAATTCTCACAACATTAATTGTCAGAAACAATCCCGAGGATGAAGGAATCCTCCTTGCGTACACAGCAGTTGTGTGTTAGACCCAGACCCGTCCCTGCCGGCCTGGTCCTCGGCTGGGATTGATGGCTGTTTCACCTGGAGGCCGGGTAATGGAGGCGGCAGCCGCAGGAGCGTTCCTGCCAGCACTCTGCCTGCCTCGTTTAACGGGCGTTGGGGTATCGTACTGCTGAAGAGCTGGAATAATCTGCGTTTCTGATTGTCTCTGATAGGCGGTTCCGTATTCCAGGGAGTTCAAACAGAAGTACGACTATTTCCGGAAGAAGTTAAAGAAGCCGGTGAGTAGGACCCATGCTGCTTTGTGTTGGGATCGGCTACACCTCACCTGCCGGGGGCTCGGAGCAGACGCTCCCTAGCAGAGCACTGACACAACTGCCGTTGGTTCTTGCTTGTGCTGCTCCCGCAGGGGTTAACTAGGGATCAAAAGCCTGAAGACAGGGTTGAATGTGATTGACTTCTCGACACTCTCTGTAAGTGCAGTAAACGCAGAACCACTGCGAGGCAGCCACAACTCACTGTTTCCGGTTGAACCCGAGACCGATTGGCTCCTTAGTTCACGAGTGTCTTTAGGTTGAGATAGGCCTGAGGGTCGGTGCTGCTTCACCTGCAGCAGTGCACGTGGACCGGCAGCGCTGGAACAAGTGGGTCGTAAGCTGCAGTGCCGTCAGAGGAGAGCACAGTAATACCAACCGCTTCTGCGTTCGTTCGCGGTTGGGTTGCTGCTTTTCCTGGTACTTTGGCTGCTTGTCGGGGGTCGTGGAAATCCCGGAACCACTAGTGGGTCTGACCTCGTCCACCATACGCTGTTGACCTGGAGACTTAGAGAGCGCTGGAAAACCCAAAGTCAGAGGAGACTTTATAGATCTGGTGTCAGCAATCTGTCTGAAGATGTATGTATTGCGACTGACAAGTACAATCATCTCTCACACAGGCTGATATACCGAACAGGTTTGAGATGAAACTGCACAGAAACAATATTTTTGAGGAGTCCTACCGGAGAATCATGTCTGTGAAGAGACCTGATGTACTGAAAGCCAGGCTTTGGATTGAATTTGAGTCAGAAAAAGGACTTGACTACGGAGGTGTCGCCAGAGAATGGTTTTTCCTCTTGTCTAAGGAGATGTTTAACCCTTATTACGGTCTCTTTGAGTACTCGGCAACGTAAGTGTCCGTGAAAGAACTTCCGTTCATAAGGGATCTGCGCTGGACTCTGCATAAGAGACAGACGGGTGGGGGTGGCCAGTGATGGGACGAGGAGGAACGACCTCCTTACGGTGTGCCAGGGCAGGTTGAGGTTGGATGCCAGGAGGGATTTCTTTCCTGAAAGGGTGGTCAGGCATTGGAACAGCCTGCCCAGGGAGGGGGCTGCATTGCCATGCCTGGAGGCCTTGAGGAGAAGGGTAGCTGTTGTGTTGGGGGACAGAGTTTAGGTGCTGATAGGGCAGCTCTGACGCAGACTGCAGGGGACACCTGTTACCCACGTGTAAGCACAGTTTAGTTGCCTTTGTCAAGGAGCTGTTATGGTTGTAGCAGAGGAGTTTGGATAAGGTCAGACTCTTCTCTTGAGGAGTGTGCAGATAAAACAGATGATTAGCCTCCTGCAGCACTGACCAAGAGGCAGCCCTGAGCTCGCGTGTTTTATTGACGTATCTGAATGTCTGGCTGTGTAAAGGCTTGGTTATTTAGCTGTTTCTTTTCTTTCCCCAAAAAAGGGACAACTACACACTTCAGATTAATCCTAATTCAGGTCTTTGTAACGAGGACCATCTGTCGTATTTCACGTTTATCGGCCGGGTTGCTGGTCTGGCAGTTTATCATGGGAAGCTGTTGGACGGTGAGTACGTGTGCTGCGTGCGGTGTGCTACCGCGCCTGGGGTTTCCTGAAAGGAAAGAAATCACGGCAATGCTGGGTGTTCTTTAGAGCGTAGGACTTGTAGAGACAAAGTCTGAGAGAAAGTAATGGAACTGCTGCAAATCGCACTCCCGTTGTGGGTGATGAATCAGAAATTGCAGTGTCTTACTCGACAGACACGCTTCAGACAGTGTTTTGCACCTTGCTCGCTCGCGTTCAAACTACGGAATCAGCACTGCTAAGGAAAATAACTCCCTTTACCTTCAGTCGTTTCCGTGCGAACCTGCAGCCGCTGCGTGCGCACCCATGGCAGCATGTTCGGATCTGTGAAATTACCGAGCGCTTTAAGGAGGAAATACTGTTCCTGCCAAGCTGGGAAGTCCCAGAACAGTCCAGAGCTGTGACCCGACAGTGGTGTATTTGGCAGCAGTGCAGCATGGCTGCAGAGGAAGCCTACGGCCGGTTCTCCACCATCTCTCGGGAGAAGGATGGCTGTTTAAAGGGACCAGAGCTCAATTCCCCGTCTTTTGTGTCTCTGGGCCATTAATGTTACAGTGAGAAATGGGGCTTTTGGTGCCTAAGCCTCCGTGAACTTGGGCCGTTCCTGTGCTGCTGGTATTGCTGGCGCACAGAAGTACTGCAGTTCATGACTCCTGGGTGGTCCTGTCTTCAGGGAGGTGAAAATGCAGAACAGGAGAGGTAACCTTTTCCCTCTCTTTTAGGATTCTTCATCAGACCTTTCTACAAGATGATGCTGGGGAAACCGATAACTCTGAAAGACATGGAGTCAGTGGTAAGATGACCTTTACCCCCTGTGGGAGTCCTCAGTTAGGTGGGTTTTCCTCAGGGGAAATTCAAGAGTTAGCAGTTCCTTAAAGTACAAAGCACAAGGCCGAGGTTTTCAGTTGCTGCTGTAAATACTGGTTCAGCCGCTCTCCTCCACAGCCGCTGCACCGTGGCAGGTCACTCTTCTCTTGAGGCATACGTCAGCAACCGTGTCTCGGTTCTCAGGTTGTTGTTCTGGTGCTCTTGCGTGGAAGTAGGTACTGATACTTGCGCAGAGTAACGCATCTGAGCCTGCTTTACGGCAGCTGGGCAGCTACACGAGTTCTGGCCTCAGCCCTCCCTTTGCAGCTCTAGGCGAAGATGCTTTTTTTGTTCAGAGTCCGACCAGGCGTTTAACGGTTGCTTTTCCAACCTCTGTTCCATGACAACCCACTGCAGGACAGCGAATACTACAACTCATTGAAGTGGATCCTGGAAAATGACCCCACAGAGCTGGACCTCATGTTTTGCATAGATGAGGAGAACTTCGGACAGGTATGCAGAGGTTATCGCAACAGTTCAGTCCCATTAGTGCTTGTGGCCAGAGTGGAAGGAATTACTGAGCAGTATCCTGTGGTCGTGACCTAGGTCGGGACTAGCAGCTGGGTAAAAGAGTTGCCACAAGGAGCAGAGTAGCGATGACACTGTCCCTCTTAGAAAACAGTCTTGGCCTGGGGCAGTTTGGGGTTCTCCCGGTTGCAGATGATGTCCTCTTCTGCCCAGGACAGAGCAGGCAGCAGGATGACAGTGCCCTGTTTACACTCTGCAGCAGGCAGATGATCCACAGCAATACTGCTCCTGCTTTAGAAAGGGCATCTGCAACCTGCAGGGAACTTTTTCCCTAACAAAGAGAAGATGTTGTGCAGATTTCTGAACAATTGAGAAGTAAGATGGCTGGCATTCAGACTACTCGGCTGAAGTTGTAACGCTTTTATCAGTAGAAGGTGTAACAGCAGCTTATGGTTGGTACAGGTAGTCCTGGATGTAGTCGATCTTACGGAGAAACCCGTTAACCTTCAGAGGCCTGTGTCAGCCTCTGGCCGGACATAACTTGGGTGCAGTTAACTGCCTGGTACACCAGTAGGAGAGTTACCCTTCATGGAGGACTCGAGCTCAGGATTTGTTTGCCTTTACTGATGTGAGCTTGCAATTTACTTGCCTTCTGTGAGCGGCGGGTTTTGTTACCTGCGTACGAGCCGCGGAGCTGACCTGTTTTGTAGCACTGTAGAACTGGTTGTGCAGCGACTGAGACGTGCTGGTTTCGGACAATGTCGGGGCTGAAAAGTGAGTTGTTCGGACTTGCTGCAGATTCCCGTGAGCTGTAATGGACCTGCTTTTCTCAGTCTGGCACTCATGGTGGCACCACTCTTGGCAAATCCGTGCCTGACCACCCCTCTCGTCTGTTGTTCTGCTTTGCTCTTTGGGCCTCTTTTTGAAGCACTGGGTTGCCAGCAGTCATTTTCCCCAGGTTTTTCTGCCTCCACTACAGTGCAGTAGATGCTGTTTCCAGGACCCAAGTGAACCTGCTGCTCTGCACTGCAAGTTTCTCTTGGAATGGGTTGATCACTTGCCAGTGGATCTGTTCAGTTCCTCAGTCCAACAAGTGACCAGCAGTCATTTGTGCCTAGCGATGCTGCCTTTAATCATGGAAGGCTTGGGCGTCTCGTTAGCTAGTACAGTGTCGTCATTTTCTGATACGGCTCCCGCACGGTGGAATTTGAGCCGTGCGTCCTGGAATCATGGCACACCTGGGGATTTTTGTGTTCTCTTTCTAATGCAGACCTATCAAGTTGATCTGAAGCCAAACGGGTCGGAAATCATGGTAACAAACGAGAACAAGAGAGAATACATCGAGTACGTACGCACGTCCCCTCGGTGGCATGTCTCCCGCGTGCTGGTGTGCCGTCACTGAGCTTGTGTCGCGTGAGAGCATCTCAGCTTTTTAGAAGAAAATCTTCCCGCTAGCACTGTTGAGTCCCTAATCCTTAGAGACCCTTAGAAAGCTTGGGTTAATGATGGGACACAACGGTTAGTGCCAGGTGACGCGACAGCACCGCGTTAGAAAAGGCCACCCTGCCGTGTGCGGAGGCTGGGCATTACCTTGTTCAGTGACTGGGTTCTGATCGGTCACGCCAGAGAATCTGATGATAAGAAGGTGCTCGGTTTCCTTAGGATCCGCATGTGGCTGGGGCTGAAGGGGTGAATGAGGAACTGAAACTGCTGAAATCACAGGTAGTCTCCTCGCTGAGCTGTGTGTTCTTGTTTCCTGCTGCAGCCTGGTCATCCAGTGGAGGTTTGTAAACAGAGTCCAGAAGCAAATGAACGCTTTCCTTGAGGTAAGACTTGTGGGCGGCTTTTCTTCCCCAAATGGTTTTTCCCTAGCACAGCCTCGTTACCCATCTGTGCCTGTCTGGGGAGGGGGGAGCTTTGCAGAGCCATACGCGCTCACTCTGGAGCGCCTGTCTGCGGTGGATGATTTTATCTGCTTCAAAGAACAAATAATCGCTCCCTTGGGAGAAGACCATGCCTTTTCAAACTTGGGTTATTTGAACGCGAAGTAGCCCAGCCGCTCGGTTTTTAACTGGGGGGCATGGTTCAGCAGTTGTCTTTCATTGTTCAAATGACTCGCTCACTTGGGCTCCCTGGAGCCAACAGTGCCAGTAGAAGGCTTCATTTTTGATGGTGTGAGAGTTTCAGTTCTGCTTTGTTTTCCTTCAGGGGTTCACAGAACTTCTGCCCATTGATCTGATTAAGATTTTTGATGAAAATGAACTAGAGGTGAGTTTTACTTGATTGGCAACTGAGCACCACAGCTCGGTGCAAAGCGGGGTTGTATTCTGGGCTCATCACTATGTTCACCACAAGTGAAGACGCAGACAGAGATCTCTGCTTGTAGTGGGAAATGAGATTTTTCTCCCTCGTGATGAAACCTGTTCATCACACAAAAGCACAAGAAGATTTAACTACTCGGTGAGGTGGCCGAGTATCTGCCCATAAAGGCGTGCGTGTCAGAAGCCTCCTGAATTGATGCCACCGTGCCTGTACTAGTTCCGCGTTGAGCAAAATGCCATGAAACATGGTGTGACGGGACTCGTCCGTGTGCGGCAGAGAACAGTGCTGCTGCAGAGAATGCTCCTGGGGATGTACCCGAGCCTCTGCCTTTGCACTGGTTACCAGTTTACAGGCAGCAGAGGGGAAGCGGATCAGTGTGTTGGTGGTGAAGTGTACCGGTAACACAGCACACCCCTAGTTAACGGTGTCACTTACTTCCCTGTGCAGTTACTGATGTGCGGCCTTGGTGACGTGGACGTCAACGACTGGAGACAACACACCATCTACAAGAACGGCTACTGCCCAAACCATCCCGTCATCCAGTGGTTCTGGAAGGTAAGGCAGCTTTGCTCAGCTAGCTTCTCTGACCAGGCCTAACAGCCAAAGTGCTGGAGTGCAGTCCCTTGTCTTCAGCGCTGGGAACAGCAGCTGTGGTGCTCAGGAGAGACTCCAGCAGAAACACCCCAAGACGGGCTGTCAGTCGCTGCTGTTACTGAAAGCACCTGGCAGTATTGTGAGTTCAAACGCTTGAAGGAAAAGAAAACCTACTGCAGGACTGCCCCTCTGCAGGCTGTTGGTTTTCTGAAGGGGTGTCTTCTTCCTGAAAGAAAAAGCAGCTGCATTTCTGGGCACCTTAGACCGTTCCCATGACTATGGGTTACAAGATGTGAAGACAGGGTGCTTGTGTCACTCCCAGAGGCCCTGGGCTAGCACAGCACCAGTCGGGTTTTCCCCCGGAGGTTGAACGCAGAGGTTTTCAGTTTTGGTTTGGCTTTCTAGCAAAGATGCCCGTGGCCGAGGAAGGGTGGTGACTGTGTGTTTGTCAACAGGCCGTGCTACTGATGGATGCAGAGAAGCGGATTCGACTGCTTCAGTTTGTCACGGGGACGTCGCGTGTGCCTATGAATGGATTTGCTGAACTGTATGGTGAGTCGATCCCTTTCAGTGCAGGAATGCGGTGCAGTCCAGGGAAGAATTCTCCTGCTGGAGGATTGGGTTTGTACACCACGGGGCCATACTGACACAAAACCCATCTGTCCCCGGGAGTAATAGTTGTGTCACAGGAAGAGGAGGAGGACGGATGCTCATTTAACCAGGAACTTCATTTTTAGCTGTTAGTGACTGAGCTTGTTTGTTCTGCATTGCAGTTGGTAGAGTGAACGGGCTAACTGGGCCTGGAAGCCAATGGCCACGGTCCAGTTTGCCCTAACGTACATTTGTAGCAGGTGTTGAGAAATCTTACTGCTTGACACGGCATTGAAGGAGTTGCTGCAGTGCCCATGGATACTGATGTGGTTTTCTTGTCAATCCAGGTTCAAATGGTCCTCAGCTGTTTACAATAGAGCAATGGGGAACTCCTGATAAACTGCCCAGAGCTCACACGTGGTAAGTCACCAAAGCACTGTGCGAGACAGCAGTGCCGCGGCGTTACACCGCTGGCAAGGGGGAGCCTGACGGCTGTGCTGTCTCCAGCACTCTTCATGCAGCTTCTCCTACAATGGGACACTGACCCCGCGCACACTGTTGGGGTGTAGGTGTTCTGCAGTGGATGGCAGTGAATGGATCCAAAACAAACCCTGCCAGAACCTTTCTGGCAGAGACTTCATAGCGCTCTGTTGACTGTATTTAGTGTGTTTGCATTTATGTGATCTAGACATTATCTTGCTGTATCCCAACGTGTAACCCCTTCCTACAAGGTAAACACGTACACGCTCTGTCCTTAATCCTTGGTGTCAGCTGTCCATTGAATGGTGCTTTCAATAAGTTGGCCTTTACCCTGATTTAGAGCCTGCTCGTGTTAACGACAGGCAGTACCGACCTTGGTCGTGCACTGCTTTAAGGGAGCAGAAGCTGCTGCATGGGAAACTCACTTTTAGAGCACAAGCAGAGAAGCTGCTCTTTCCCTAGAAGTAATCGTTCTGCAGCATCAAAGCTTAAACAACCAGACCATCCTCTTCATGTTTCATGTAGCTGCTAGGTGCTGCAGGACCTTGTTTGGGGAGGAAGATTAAACGATTCTTTCCTTGTGCACTGCAGCTTTAACCGCCTGGACTTACCTCTGTACGAATCCTTTGAAGACCTGCGAGAGAAGCTCCTCATGGCAGTTGAGAATGCTCAAGGATTTGAAGGAGTGGACTAAGGCTTCGCCTCTTTCTCCCCCCCTCTTTGAGCAAGTTCTGCTGCACTTCGGTCTTTGCCTGACAGACCCCAAGTGACTATGGCAGAACAGTTGCACAGCACTGGTTCACGGAGCAAACCCCACGACGGTGCCGCTGCCGGATCCCGACGACGGAGCGGCGGCCTGCAGGTGGGTGGTTTCCTGACGTCTCCTCTGCAGCCACCAACCGTGAATCTGATGACATTTCAGCAGGACTTACTCTATTTATGTTGTGCCTCTGCAGGCCCAGCCCTTAATAAATATTTTACATAATTTCTAATGACAATGAATGGAAGTAATCATTTTACAGGTATAGTATTACAACTCATGTTTACTTTTTCATTGATTTAGGCATTTTCAGATTTTATCTCCTGACCATTAAATATCATATACTCGGAAAAACGAGCATCTTTCTTAATTTCATACCAGACTTGATGCCACTGTCATTTTTTTCTAAGCCCCTTTTCAGCCTTGTGGTCCCAAACCGTTAAGCAAGCAGGAAAAGGCACTGCAGGAAGTTCTCTCCACACGGCCTGTATCTCCAGAGCAACGCTCTCCTTCCGTGGAGTACCTCAGTGCTTTCTGTATGCTCGAGTACGGACTGGATGTTGCATTTCTGTATAAATGGTAGGCTAGGTTCCAAGTCAAGGGAGAAGCGTACCACAGCTCGCCAGAGCCCGCGTCCAGCGGAGAACTGCCTCGTGTCCCATAAAGCGTTCTGGGGCAGGGCTGGCATCCGTCATGTCAGGGGACTGCGCTTAACCCTGCCGCTGTCTTTGAATCCTTTATTGTCCTCTCTGCTGTTTGCAGTGGAGGCACCCAAGTGAAACCCGGCGGAGCCGTCGTCTCTCCTGTTTGTTCGCGTTTGCTAACGATACCCGAGTAACAGCGGGGTTGTTTGTTTCTAACTGCACCGACTCTAAAGGCACTTTAACACACGGACGTCATACCTGGTTCCTGCCATAACCCTCCTGTGATGATCACGTTCCTCCTCACTGCACATGTCCTCCCAGTGCAGCATCTATTGGTTGTGAACTTGGCTGCTGCTGCATAACAGAGAAACCAACCCCACCACAGCTGTGGAGCTGAGCCTGCAGACGTGTTCCTCAGCAGCGGGGTTTGTGATTTATTTTTTACTTCGCCACAAAGATCTATTTAATACACCCTGCTGTCTCACCAGTTTTGTAACCTATGACCTGTTGCATGCTGAATCTGTGGTGTCCGAGTTGCATCTCTCTTGTGACGGATTAAAAGCGTGAGATTTGTCCCTGGCGCGCTGAAGTTACGTGGCGATGCCGCCGTGAGGGTGCGGCCTCAGCGACTTAACCGCCTCCCCACAGGGAATGCTTATAAACGCAGGATGACGACGCATGCCAAACCGAGTTCTGCCTTGCTGCCCACAGCTTCCTTAGCTCGCCCTTACCTCTCCCCCAGCACCCCAGGCACATACAGCCTCCAGAGCAGTAGCAGTGCTGCAGCAGGGGTAAAGGGAGGAAGCTCGCTGGTGACTGCGTGCTAGAAAGAAGCTTGAAGAGCCAACACTGCACAAGGAAGGTTATTTAATTACTTGAACACAGGTGGAGATTTATTTTCTAGTCAATGTGTTTTCTGACCTCCATTTAACAAGTGAGCCTGAGCTCACCCCTATAGAAAGCAGGCCGTGCCTGAGCAGGTGAAGCAGCACCGTGCTGATGTTTAGCTGTGCTGAGGTGGAGAGGAGGAGGTAAACCCGGGAATTCCCACTGCCTGTTTGGGAGTTGTCAGAGCTGGCTGTATCAGGGACTCGCTGAGGGAAGCACCACACTCCAAACCCTCCTGCTCCAAGGTAGGCACCCAGCAATTTGCTGCTACATGTGGGTACGTCGTTGCCAAACCCTTGGGCAGGTATACCCCTTCAGCAGCCAAATCACCGCCCTGTGCTACAGCAAAACCCAGGCGGTTACCGTCTCTTCTGCCACGAACTGTAATAGCGACTTTGTCACCAAGAGCCTGAGCTGGGTCCCAGACTTCCCCTCCAGCAGACCTTCTGCAGCTCCTGAAGTGACTTTAAATAGAATCTGGCAGGAAGAAAGGTACCTAGACATCACCTATTTAAAACATCTAAGCAAAGAGCAGCTGACACTGCGAGGGCACTTGTGCCACTCTACCGCCGAGCCTTTCTGACACAGTACACATCTGTACACCAACAGCTCCACCCTTCTGCCACCCCAGAGCCGCCCAGTAGTGTTTTAAAAGGTTCTGTTAACCGAGAAAGTAGCTGAACAAACAGTAATCACGAAGGTGGCGCCTAACCCGTTTGTTGTTCGCGCTTACAAAGCCTTCAGACAAAGAGTTCATAGCAATTACTTGTACAACTACAGTGCAGAATGCAGCTGTCGCCTCCTCTTCATACGAGGCAAACACCGACCTGTGCCCTGTGCACCAGACAGCACAGGAAGACCCCCTTGCACACCCGGCTCCTGGGAACTGCCCCTTTTCATCTTTCGGTGCACAAGTAACAAGAAAACCCCAGCAAACGCCTGCTAGCGCAGGGTTTCTCAGGTGTCTCTCTCACCAACCTCACCCAGTTCCCAGGGGAAGGAGCACAGTGCTGTGGCCTATGTGCTGGTAAAGAAGCAGCAACTCTAGCCATCCTGAGCTCAGTGCCACGAAAGCCTGTCAACAGCAATCTGCTCCCCATGCCAGGACCTGGGAAATCTCGGGAGGCAGGGAAGGGCTGCTGGAGAGCCACTTCCCTCTGCAAAGTGAAGAATAAGCGATGGTACCCGTGCAGTGCAAAGGCAAGTTCAACATTGTAGAGCAGAAAAGAGGAAGGTTACCAGCTGGACATCCTGCGCCCAACGTTGATTCTCTTCTCCACAAAACCCTTCCCTTCCGTATGTAAAAATCACAACAGCAATGAAAAAGCCCCACAGTCGCCACCATCTGCAGTAACGTTTCACCAGAACCTTATAGCAGGGATCCAACCTGGTCTGTCACAGCGGCCTATCGGACACCAGCCAGCACCGTTCAGCTCCACGCTGCTTGCTTTTGCTTTGGTAAAAGCACCTTCCTGTTCAACATGATGTGAAACGACCTTAAAATCCACTTGTAAAGTACTTCTTGTAGGTAACGCTCAATTTCACGGTCACTACGGCTAGAACCAGGGGCTGGACTGGAGACACTGTGAGGAAAGGATTTGATTTGATCTGTTGACAACAGTCATTGTTTCCACTTATTTTTTGAGGAGCAAAGAAAGTCCAAGTTTATTTTCCTGACGGCAGGGCTTTAACGTGACCATACGAAGGTCTTGTAATGAAACGATGCAACTTAATTGAATATTTAATAAAGAGTGGTGGAAGCTACAGCTTTTTATACTTCAGATGCACTGTCTAGCTGAAGCTTTGTTTTGGTAAAAACTAAGTGCCCCGAGGCCAGCAGATCCTGGGATGAGGCGGGGGCGGCCTTGCACAGTCACATCTGTCCCCGCTTTAGTTGAAGCGATTACCCGTAAAACACACAGTTCAGCCTCTGAGAAAGCAGCTCCCCTGTTTCCCCCCCTGACCTGCACCGTGAATCGCTTTTCCAGAAGACTAAAAGAAATGTTGTTTCTGAAATGCATGTGCTGTTCTCAGACGACCTGTGTGCTGCCATTCGCTGCGGGCATTTCATGACCTCGACAGATGAGACACTAAGGTGCACCACAGTGCAGACGTAAGCCGTGCGCGTGACAGCCAGCCTCCGGTCTCACTCTCTGCTCTTTTACCCTGTCGCATGTCAACCTCCTTCATGCAGGTTTTTCACAGTACACGCCAGTGCCTCTTCCTCTGGATGGTGTGGGGTGGCTGTTCAGACAATGGGCTTGTACAGCCAAGGCAGCCTGGTTCAAGTTAGGTCCCACAAGTGACACTGGAAATACAAGAGGGGGAACCCCACCAACTCACAGGGAGAGCAATCGAGTTAAGCCTGCAACTTTACATTCAGTCTCTGCCTAGCTTTTAGGTACTCAGACCTGATGAAACTCACATTATCCTTTGGTCAAGGAAAGGAGCTCTGGGCTCCTCATCACAGCTGTTGGAGTGTGGCCTGAGGAGGCCCCAGCAATGCTCTGCTGGGGGGCCAGCATGGACCCCTCGTTATGATTAGCTGCAAGGCACATTTACACAGCACAGGGAGCAATAATCGCTGCCGCTAGTGCAGGCAAAAGCACGGTGTCTTGGGCAGACACAAACACCACAGCTGGATTGCCATTTCCAGTGTTTGACGCTCCAGCCTAACCAGCTTCAGCTTTCACAGAGTGAGCCGAGAGGCCTCTGCCTGTTCTGCTCAGCTGGAGGTTCTGTCTCTTTCAGCTGCACTTGTGGAGACGTGCAGCTGCTTTCATAAGGGCCTCGGAGCTCCCCTCCGTTTCCATTTTCCAGAGCTGGATCACTACAGCTTTAGAAAACACAGCCCCCCTGCAAAAGCAGTTCCTAAACAGAAGAGAAACTTTGACCCTTGGGTTAAAGAATAACAGAGACAGACAGCAGATCAATACTTGGCAAATACTAGTCGCACGTGGTGGACAGGCGCTCCTCTACCTCTAAATATTTCAGTTTGCTGATGCAGAACTGTCTTTAGTTTTAAGGGTTTCTTCACGCAGAATGAAACAACTGTTTGAGGCAGCTAGAGGTTAAATTCTGTGCAGGTCTAGGAACGCTGCAGCCCACCCAGAGGACGGGGGACAGAGGGCTACTTTTTTCCCCATCATCAACACGATTTTCTCTACCACACCAGTAATTTCCTTTGCTCCAGGGTCCACTTCAGTGAACAGCCGCTTTTCAGAACACTGTCAAAGTGTAACGGTTCCAAATCCTCATCAAGCACACACGTGGTTCTCTAACTCCAGCTATTCACTCACAGTGTAAATAGAAGCTGTGATTACACGTTATCTCCAGGGCTTTTATGGCGTGCGCATCGCAGACTCGGAAACTCTCAACCGTGCCACTACGGCTAGAAAGAAAACCAAAACAGGAGCGTGCAGAACAGACCAGCAGTCCTTTCTGCCCCACTTTCGTACAGGATGCTGACAGGGAGGCAGGAAATACCTGTGCTACTTCTTTCTGCCTTTTATTTGTAACAACAGCATCGGCCCTGGTAGGAGAGTTTTCAGATGTCCCAGTGTTCCGGGAGGACCAATCCCCAAGAGCAACAGGCAGGACCACGTTGCAGGGAAGCAGCGCAAGACAGATGCCTCTTGCTCAGAAACAGCCTGTGACAGCTGCTCTTTTGGCCCACACCAGGGCCATGCCAGAAGAGCAACGGGCACACTTTAAGCACAGGTGCCAGCTCTGTGTCTCTGCTGTTAAACTCTACAGCACAGGGAAATCTGGTAAGGACTCCAGTGAGCTAAGAAACCCCTCAAGTTTAAGGTAGTTTTGGACTCTGAGCTCTCAGAACAATGGAGACTCTGATGCACTGTTTGCTAAGGAGACGCTTCATGGTGAACTGCCACCAGAACGGCAGTTCCTCCGCTGGCTTGTAGAACAGATACAGTAAGCACAACTTGAGCGAAGGGAAACACAAAAGAGCAAGCCAAGGAGGTACCCAAACCCTGGAAAAGGCTCTCTTGGAGATGCCTCAAGTCTGGTTACGAGGCTTTTGGACAACAGCCTAAACAATGCGCTTCAGGTTTGGGGCAGAACTGGAAGAGTCAGCACCAGATGAGCACTGCAGGTCCCTTCCAGCTGCAGTACTCTTCTAGCAGCAGTGTGCAGGACCTGTCTTGCCTCTACACTGTGATAGCTGTCAAAGTGACAGTAAGAAACCCCAAGATGAGCTTTGCTCAGTTTGAGTGATAATGTGACCATGAGGAAACAAGCTTCACCCAGAACAGCTCTGAAAAATCCAGGTAGGGTCAGTCCTCTCTCTTCCCTCTCGTGTCTGACATCTCATTGAAGCAATGAGAGAACATAGCACTCAAACATGCATCCAGACTGCTGAACATTTAGCTGCACAGCATGAACATGTATCCTTAAGATGGTTCAGGCTGGAAGAGCTGTCAGGAAGTCTCTAGAGCACAACCTCCTGCTCAAAACAGGTAGCTGTAGGGCCAGACTAAACTATCTAGGGCTTCATCCAGCTGGATCTTGAAATCCACCCTGGATGGAGATGGCACAAAATCTCTGAGCAGCATTTCCAGCTTGCGCAGATGTGAGCCTGTAGGTCTGCCATGTAGCTACCAGATAGCAAACATGACATCAGATCAACCGATGGCTCTTTGACCTGGAATGTTCCCCAGGCAGCTGGAAACACAGTTGCCCTTTTCCAGGCCTACACACAGAGCATCCGCTCTTCAGCTTCTGTACGCGAAGCCATTCACGAGCGGGCTGTGTTACCCGAGAGAAACCTGCTCTAGTCCAGGAATGCCCTCAACAGAATGCAGTGGCTGCAGAGACCCCTGTTCTGCAGGAAGTAAGGGATGGGGCCAGACTGACCAGGAATCATGTGCTTTGTTCCACAGGATTCCACAAGATGCAAACGGTTAGCGCTGGCCAACTCCCTCTTCTATTGACTGACTGAACAAAACCAGAACCTTAGAAGCACACCCAGTGAGAAGGGTTTCAGGTACTTTTACCTAAGCTAAGTCTCAGTAAAGGCTTCAACAAGTGAGAACTTGATGAAGCAGAAAGAAACGATGAGAATTTGCATTCTTGTTAGTATTTAGAAAACCACACAGCAGCCCAGCTGCCATGACACGCCATGGGGTTTCGCCTCGTATTGGTCTGAGTGGGTTGTTTACTTCTGCAGATTCATGAAGGAGGAGGCAGGCAAAAGGACTGTGCAGACTGCTGGTAGATCAGCACACTCAAACGCCACGTTTGTCCTCTCAGGATCATCAAGAGCTAGCTGCAGGTGAGGGCTCCCTTTCCAGAGAGGGAAAGCCTCGAGGACAGGTTACACTGGGCTTAGGAAGCTTTCTAAAAAGCAACATGCTGTCAACAAGCAGGTGAGAAAGCTGAAACAGCACTGAACACTGGATTTCCCTTGATTTTACCTCCTACACCTGCCTTGGCGCGTCCCTTGCCACAGCACAACACGGGCAGGGATGCTGCTCCCTAGGGACCATCACGGAGAAGACATCGAGTGTAATAACGGTAAGAACTGGTTAAAAGGAAGATGCCCTCAAAGTCACTTCAGAATATTCTGTGTGTTTATTTAAAATTCTGTGTGTTTATTTAAAATTCAAATTCCATTTAAAATGGAAGAAACAAGTTACTTCCATCTTCAGTTGGCCTTGGTGGAGCATTCACCCACCATGTCTTTTGTCACAAGCACCCTCAGGTCAGTCTCAGACCATGATAGAGTTGCCACAGCAGCCAAACTGCCTTGAGGACAGCGGGTCTCCTTTCCAGCACCAGGACTTTGACCCTGTGTGACTTGTCGCTTTTGTTCTGAGGCAGTGGGACTGTCAGGCTGGCTTAGGATACGATTCACATTGCGCTGTGTGAAGGGGTTGCCAAATCCCCACCTCCTGTTTTTTGGGTGGCGCTCCCCTCCCGCCCCTGGTTAGGTCTGCAGTAGAAACTGATAGGCAAGAGCAAACAAGCTGCTTGGTAGATGACCAGATGATCTGACTGGTCATTGGAC
Organism: Upupa epops; assembly: GCA_013397515.1. NCBI lineage: Eukaryota > Metazoa > Chordata > Aves > Bucerotiformes > Upupidae > Upupa > Upupa epops. Next base: position 199,101 of record VZRI01011645.1, on the reverse strand, counting down.
TCCTGTCCTTGAGGATGTGGACAGATGTGCTCAAACAAAGCTATCTAAACAGATGCCCATGGCACAGATAAAAGCCGCTATGGGTACAGATATGTGCATACACATCAGCCTCGGAGGCTAGAACAAAGAGGAGGTTTATTAGCAGCCCCTCTGGCAGAGTAACCTCACGTTGCTGTGACAGTCAAACGAGGGTCTGCTATCATGCCGTTAGATATCGTTAAGTCTTAAAATGACCGGGTTTTCTCTGGTAAGCATGTGTGCTTGCAGTAGGTGCAGAGAGACCTTTGACTCCCCCGGACATTATCTTGTTTCCCTCATAAACTCTTGGAAGAGCAACTTGGTGTGGACTCATAATAGCTGTGTGATCAGCAATTCTCCCCTTCCCCACTCCCCAACGCTGTCTGCTGGTGCCTGGTTTCTTTTTGCAGGCAAAAGACACAGGAATCTCCGCACAGCAGTTCTGTGTTGAACGGGCAGTGATACAGCAGGTAAGAAACTGTCACTTCCTGAGCCAGCAAACTTGCAGTAACTGCCCTCACAAGGGCTGGACATTTCTTCCCCAGTTCTTGTTCCCCAGAGTTTAAATAGCTTTGGTGGCTAAGGAGCAAAAGCGAGAGAGGCAAGAGCACGACGCAGTTCAGGAGCGAGCGTAGCGTAGTTTCTCTTTGCTTGCAGAGCCAACCACCAGAAACTGCGTAAGGTAAAGAAGATGGTCCTCTGGAATGCCACTGGCATGCCATCAGAGCCTGGCTCTGTGCTTAGGGTGCCGTGCAGCTACTCAGGGTGGAGTATCAAAACCACACTTCTACCACCAGAAAGGGAAAAACAGAAACACCGAGCTACTTGTACCAGTGCTGTTTGGCTGCATTTGCCACGCAAACAGCTGGACTCAATGATCTTAAAGATCACTCCTACAAGACACTGATCCTGTGAAGTTTTCTTACTCTGTAGTAAGAATAAGCAGAGGTTGAGACACTGGGGGTACAGGACCATAGGTGGGAACGAGGGAATACTTCACAAATCTACAGTAGAATCACCAATTCACATTGGCATGCATCACCAAACCTTGCCTTAGGAACTGGACGTGCTCTGGGACTGCACCAGAGGGAACAGGATTTGGTGTGAGCTCTCTGGCTCCTGCTCTCAGAACCTGAGCGCAGCTGGACACAAGAGCACCAGTTAAGAATGCCAAGAGCAGGGGTCTCCTTGGGAGGCAGGGCCATACTTTCTCATGTTTTTCTTGTAAGAGGGGGAGCGAGATTTTGCTCCCAGGAATCCATGCACAGAATTCTGGCCCAGACATCTGGTTTTTAGAAAAGCTAACATTGAAGTACAGAATTGCCTCCTGACAGCCAGTCTGCGTCAGCTTCAAGCCATCCCTGCTTGTCCTGTCCCTGGATCCCAGGGAAAAGAGCTCAGCACCGAACTCTCCAAGTGTCCTCATAAGGGAGCTGCAGAGAGCCAGATGGTCACCCCTCCAGGCAAGGCAAGAGAACCCCAATCCCTCAACTAGATCTCAGACAAGCCTGCCCTTCCCCAGCTTTGTCACTCTTCTCTGGATATACCAGAGGACCTTCACATCCTTTTTAAAATAGTAAGAGCCAGGCCTACACCCAGTACTCAGGGTGAACCCTCACCAGCACTAACCCCAGGGGGGCAATCCCCTCTCTCACCCTGCTGGTTTTGCTGTGTTTGATGCACCCTGAAACAGCATTTATCCTCTTGGTGCCAGGGCACACAGCTTACAGAGGGCCGATAGGACCAGTTAACATTTAACGTGCTCAAGATCACGCGTGTGAAATAGCTCCAGCAAGCCACCCATGAGACTGCTGTACCTTCATCCACTGCAAGCACACGCGCATTTTCCCCAGCAGACAGCACGTTTCCCTACAGTAATGTGCGCGCTCCTCCCCACACCAGTGGCCACACAGTCATTAAAGCACATCCCAGTTTAGCCATTGTCAGTCTGCCGGAACAGCTACAAACCCTTTTCTCCCAGAGGCCCCAAACAGCTGTCTGATAAACCCGACAGCCTCTCACAGGGGAACAGGCTCCTGGTGACCAAACCTGCCCCTATGAACTTGTCTAGAGAACTAACCCTGCCAACAGCCACCCTGAGAAACGAAGCTCCATCCCCACAGCAAACAGGTCCGGGCTGACAAGTCCTAGAGAAATGATATCCACAGCAACAACCAGCCCTAAGCAGCTCATTTCAGACTGAGTAATCTTTAACAGAGGCAGACACTGTGGAAAGGGTCTGGTCTGACCCCGAAGCAGCACAGGCAGGCAGTAGCTTTGGCAGAGGCCGATGCCACCTTTGCACCATACCCCTCCTGCCACGCAAAGTTCAAGGCAGCAGCATAACAGGCATTCTAATGTAAGCTGGGAAAACACCAGCTAATATCTGGAGGAATCATCTTTTCTCTCCAGTGGAAAGTGCCTTAAGTCCTGTGTGTGTGGTTTTGTTTTTCCAGTCATAATAACCTTCCTCAGAAGAAACAAGTTTCCAGGAGTGTTCTAGGATCATCAGGTGAGTTCTAAACTTAATTTGATATAGAATTTATCCTGCAAGTATGAAATCATTTCTTTGTTACGTAGCAAGCAGAGGGAACTAATCTCCAAATCCCTGTATAGGACCCGAAAGTAACTAACGTTGATGTAGCTGCAAGCTGTGTAGGGGTCTTCACTGACATGAAAATAGCTAGCTAGTTTTTCCTTTCTATGAAGTCAAACCTATCTTCTGTTCAATAAAAACCCCATTCCCTGTGATTGCAAGAATAACTGCATGCACTGAATTGATTACGATACAAAAATAGGAGGCTGGAAAGTGCTTATTGTAGTGCTAGGAGAAAGCTCTAGCTTAAAAAAACCCCACAAACCCAAAACCCGGAGAACTGCGGCTTCTCAAGCTGAGGACAATTCCTCTGAGACTAAACATATCCTACCGTTCACGTAACAAAGCTGCAGCTTAGATACCTGCTTTTTGTTCCGAGGAACAGCAGCAGCAAGCCGGTACAAAAGATTCAGTAAGAGGGGAGTCGTCTTTGTTCTGGGGGCTCTGCAGCAGTGATAGAATAATCCCATAGGGACTACAGTAGACCGACCCAGCAGATACCTTGGTCAAACAATCACTGACACCTCAGCAATAGCTGGGAAACAACGTGAAGGCATCGACATTTAAAGTATTTGCATTGCCACCGCAAACAGACCTTTCTGCCCTCCTCTTCAGATCTCCCCCTTCAAAGAAAGCTCACCTCTTTCTCTAGTGGGGGCTGCATTAAAAGCGAGCGAGTTTGACCATCAAAGTAATTCCTCTTTCAAACAAGAACACCAACACAATGAGAAAAAGCAGAGAGAAAGCAAACTCGGATGTTTCTCTTGGCTGCATTCTGAGCACAGCACCGTGCAACCTGGTTAACTAGCCAGCTCATGGCAACAGATTGGAAGCTCCAGTGGTCTGAGCTGGTGTGCCCTTACACAAGCAGCTAATTCCTGTTACCAGCACCCAATTGCTAGCGCTTTTCTTACAGAGCCCCTGCTTTCAATCACTGACCTGCCCTCCCCACCCAGCAAGACAATGACACTTCCCATTCACACTGAGCAAGAACCCCCTTGAAAAGCCAGCCCGTGCCTGCAGAGGCACACACCAGAGGCGTGTTACAAGAACCCACACAAGGAGCAGCCACTCTGTTGTCATGGCAGGTATTTCACGGCGAGGGAAAGGATAGGATGCTCTTTATACTGAAGCACTGGCAAGAGTTGTGTTGAGAACACTCACTTAAAATAACTGCCAGACACGAACTGGGCTTGGCACCACCAACTCATTCACAGGTGCTGCCACCCCTGGGCTGCTGGGGAGGGTAGGAAGCTCACGAGATGCACGTTAACGCTTCCTCACCAGACAGCTCTGCCTAGGACAGCCTGAGATACCTCAGGGCTCTGAGCTGGCCCTGCCTTTTGTCAGGAGCCTCCAAGCGATGCCCAGCTCTCTGCTGCATTCTCAACCTTCAGAACCCTGTGTGGGCGGCAGCAGCTCCTGAGTACACCTGCTCTCAATCTCCCTCTTCCTCGGCTTCAAAAACCCCGCGACCTTCTGAGATCTAGAATTCTGTATCTACCCTCCAGTTTTGCAATAGGAGCTTTCCAGTCAAAGGCTCACAAAAACCAGAGGGTGACCTCTGGCCTCAGGTACTGGGACTCCGGGATCAGTGTTCCTTTTCACGCAGCTCTGTGCCTCACCGCTCAGCCAGCACTCCAGCACAACCTGTGACAAGGGATAAATCTGATAGGGCCCCATTACTGGGCCCGAAGGCAGCTCCCCCACACAGCCTCTCTCCACGCACAAACCCACAGAAGCAGCAGCGACAGCACCCCGGGCCCCGGCCAGGGGCCAAAGCACAAGGATTCCATGAACTAAACGCCTCCGTCCTTTAACCCTCAGAGATAGCTCAGGGGATGTGGAAACAGGGAAGGGGAGAATTTCCAGGCAATTGACTTCAAGTCCTGCTCCTGCCAAGCCAACGGCACCTCCTGCTTTAACTGCCAAGCACTCCAGAGACATTCCAATAGAGGCAGAGATTAAAAAGGCACCATGCCCTCATCAGTCAGGAGCAGCCAAGCTGGTCCAGAAGAGCAGCCTCAGCAACTCCAGAGCCACCCCTGCCCAGTGAAAGTTGAATATTCAGCATGAGAGAGGAGCTCTGGCAGTTTGAACAAGGCTGCTCTGGCAGCCCTGGCCTCTGAGGGCCAGCTCTGCAGAAGCTTCTGGAAAGGCCCCTCACAGGTGCCAGGGCTCCCTGGTTGCCCAATTGCCAACACCTGTGCACACCTGCACCTGCATCCCTGCCGCACACAGGGCTTGGCCAGGGCTGCCACTGCTCAGGGCTCCCCCGTGAGCTCAAGATCCTCATCTTACCCACTGGTCCTGGGTGTAAACTGTGTGCCCCGCACTGCCACTGGCCACATGGCACTACAGACACTCAGGCTTCAACTGAAAGACAGCTCCTGCTCACTAAAAACACAGCCTCTCACACAAAAAACCTCTCCTTATTCAAGGCAAGGTCTAGCAACTGCTCTGCCTCTCCACAGCCTTCTTTCTGCCCTCCAGAGAGCTTTTGGGGGTGCCCAGCACCCTCTCAATGCCATCAGACAGACCGGCTGCACCTCAGAAGAACGTCCCTGCCTTGCAGACACATCCTGCTGGCAGGACAGGCATCACCCACAGAGGCAGAAGAGGGAAAGAAACAGTAGTTTCCTTTTCTCAGAGGCCTTGAAGTCAGGGTTTTGTGAAAAATGCTCGAGCTCAGCAGAGCTGTGGGATCCAGCACTGGCATAGCTGTGTGCCATGGTTATCGCAGGAAACAAGTGAGGAACAGCTACCTGAATGTGGACCTTGCGTGAGGTTCGTGTGTGGGAAGAGAAGTGTCAGCCACGCTATATAAAACACAGCCCGCCTCATCCTGTTTGGTCCTGTCCTCTCCAAAATACGGGTGTTCTAGCTGCATTATTTGTCAGGTCTCGGCTGCTTCTCGGCTTCCACTTTACGCAGTGTACAGGGCAGCTGCGGGAGATCTCTGTCCAGCCCCGACTCGGCCAGAGCTGGGTCACACGGCCAGAAGGACAGGTTAACGTGTCAACAGAGAGTTGTAAAGGCATTAACAGAACTGTTCACCCGGTGTGCATCACAGAGCTCCGTGCTGTGCTGTGCCTGCTCTGCTGGACGTGCAGCTCACATAGCGTCACAGAGAAGGCAGTAGATGCTCACCTCAAACCCCTGCAGTGCATTGACCGCGTCGTGGCTGCTGTCTGTGAGAAATCCCGCAGGTAAAGCTCTGGACACCTTCTGTGCTGCGTGGGGAGCCATCAGGCAGAACACAGCATGAGCAGGAGTGAGATGTTAAAAGGAATTAAACTGCAGACCGTAGGACGTGACAAACTCTGAGCGGGTTTGGCTGTCTTTCCTGAGGCACGTGGCACAGAGCACTGCTGAGCAGAGCTGATTTCCTGTGGCGGTTCCTGAGGATAATGATCCCACTGAGATTCAGGCTCCAGACTTATTTAGGGCAATAGGCTTGAAATGGCTCTCCCTTACTTACTGCTCACCCGGTGTGTGCAGGATGCCAGCACCTAACACGGCATGGAGAGATGGAAGTCATGGACAAGAGAGAGGCTGCGACGCTCTGAGCGAAGTGCCAGTCATGCCATACAGGTGAAGCTGTACGCATTTAGTGGCTGCCAGGCAAGAAGCAATCATGGGTAACATGGGGCAGGGCAGGTTTATGGCGATGCCACTGGGGGCTCACAGCCAGCTCTAGGTACAGAGCAGGGCCTGCTGACGCCCTCCTGGCAAAGCATAGGAGGAAGGGAAATCACAGACACCTGTCCTTTGTGAATGCCTCTTACTAAGCTCTGTGCTTTGCTGTGGCTTGTGATTTACAGGGTTCCTCTTTGGAATGTGTACAGTGCAGCAGCAGTGGGCAGGAACAGGCAGGTCTGTGCCTCTCATAGCTGCTGATGGACAGTTAATTTCCCAAGCCAGTGGCAGCAGTGCAGCTGACCTGTGGGCAGGCTGGCTGAGGAGCCAACTAACAGCGAGCAGTTTATCTGTTACCCACCTGCTTGCATCAAAATCACTTCTAACAGTAACTACTTTGCTGGGGAAACACGTTTCCTGTACAGAACACTTAGTCAGTCCTCACACCCTGCATCTGAGGATGATCCCAAACCCAGATTCATTGTGTTGGGCGGTCAGTCCCTCTGGGGAACGCTGGGCTGGTCCAGGACTGATGTAATGAGTTCCACGATTGGGAAACTCAAATCAATTTAGTTTACTGAGCCCCCACAGAAATCAGAAGAGATCATGTTTCCCAGGTTAAGTACCTTTGCTCTACTTTATACTGCTCTCAGTTAATCTTTCTCTATCGAGTAGTCAGAATGACCAGGAGAGGTAAACTTTGACCACTAGCCACTGACTTACAAGGGTCACAACGTTTTCCCTTTGGTGATCTAAGTTGTCCCAGCACACGGCAGTATTGGCACTGGTAAATGTGCTTCCCCATGGGCCCTGAACACTGCAGCACGTTGGGATAAACAAACACCAGCTTTGCCCACCTGGAGCCCAAGACTTCCTGTTGAAATTTCCTTTCAACAATTCCATGGTTCACTCAAAACCGACTGCTTCTCTTCAGCTACCAGGTCAAAGCAAAGGGCTAAACTCAGCCACACTGGTGGCTGTGCGTCCGCTTACTCCGCAAAGCCCCTGTGTGTCTGCAAGGTTTAACTCCAGGAAGCCGATCCCACCGCTGGTGGGCTGCAACAGGATCTTTCCACAGAAGAAGCAGTCAGCCCCAGACCAGTTGAAGAGTGCTGATCACATGCTCATCAAGACAGAGCTGGAGTAGAGCCATAACGATGCAGCTCGAGTTCTAACACTGAATGGCCTCTAGTGCAGCACTTCTGAGGCTGGAATCCGGGGGAGGAAAGCATTTAATACTGGGGTTCCAGAGGATGGCAGAGGTGGGCTGATGCCTCAGCAGTTCTGATGGGAACCTTTTGCTCTAACTCCCTCTTGAACTGAGGGCCTGGTTTCTTATCTCCCTCAGGACTGCAGCTGTCTTTAACCCAACATTGTGACAAATGGTCTGGATCGCATGGGATCCCAGGCCATCCAGACGAGGAAGGGAAAGCTCCCCCTGCTTACTCCACGTGTGCACCGTGATCCTTCATGATAGTTCTCTTTCTCTACAAAGTCCAGACTATTCTAAGTGTGGAGGAAAATGAACTGATTTTGGTCAGCCTCCTTCCTGCAAATGAACCCCGAGAGAGAGTCTTTGCTTTGAACTGAGTGGTGAAGCTGGCACTTGCACAAACAAAGCGATGGTGGTTTGGAAGCCCTTTCAGCCAGGCTGTCTAAATGATCTCTGTTGAACACTTAATGTATTTGTGATCAGAATTAACCAGCTGCAGAGAAGGTTTCTTCTTCCAAAGGGATCTGTGCCCCTCATACACCCTCACAGGCCCCTGTCAGAGTACAGCAGCTCCCTAACAGAACCGCGAGATCATCGTGCTCAGAATATTTAGTCCTTTTTTGCCAAATCTGTTGTTCCTAAGTGAGTGATTTCATAAGGTTAACCATGGCCTCTTTCTGTTTGCTCAGTCTTCTCAGTGTGAAATCTTCCTGACGCGGCCTGGAGTTTGCCCCTGCGCTCAGTTACTATTCCTTGAGCCTTTCCACGTAGACAAGACTCCATTACTCAGACTTCCACCTCACATTGTCTATTCTCAGCATCTTAGATACAAAACCAGGCAAGGCCTCCTGTAGAGATTGTCTCCTGTTCGCTGTATGGTGACACCTCTGTGCACAGCAGCTATGCACATAAAATGCAGTCACAGAAGAGTCTTGGCTGGAGGTCGAGCTGCTCAGGCCTCTGCTGTGACCAGTGCCAACTCCGGAGTTAGTCAAATTTTGCTTGGGGTCACATCTAGCTGTTCTCAGTGGGAGAATCTGGCCCTCAGGTGGACGTGCAATGTGTATTGTATTGCATTATTTGTCCTTGCGTTACGCTCAGGAACATTTAAACAAACCAGACCCTCTCTTCCTGGAATTTCCAAATAACCTGGCTCTTAATTCCAAAGAACAGGATCCAGACCAGTCTGCACAGTACTGGATGTTGCAATGCCTTTCCGACTCTCCCCGGTGGCTCCATGTGCTGTGACAGGACATCCCTTAGAACGGCAGATCACCATTTTTAGGGAAAGCAGCCCTTTTTCCAGAAACACCAAGGCAGTGCTGTTTCTCTGGGGCTGAAAGGAGCGTATCTGTGTCTTTCTCTGCTGGTTTTGGACAGGGTGCCACTTCGGATTAGTTCTTAAGTCTTTAGCCCTCTGTCTGTGGTACCTTGCGTAGACGTGTAACGCATCCCCACACGGAGCTGGCACACAGGACTCTGGTGTAAATATAGGGGTAATTTTTAAACAAATAGATTCCCCAAACCTTATGGGCAGGCTATGCCCAGCAGTACTGCTGCTAGGAATTCTGTCATCTTAACACTGTGTGTATGTACGTGTCCCGAACGAGGGACTGGTCACCGAAAAACAAGCAGTTTCACCACCAACTGAAGAGCAGACCCCATTTCAGGAGGGGCTTTTCCTAAATAGATCCACGGCAGAAAGCAACACCAACACTGAGAGCACCATCGAAAAGCCCCGACCCCTGGGCCTCTGAACAGAGAGAACGGCTGTAACTGGGGGTACATTTTTCCTAACGTTAGCAGGAATAATCCTGGAGATCAACACGGAGATGCAGTCCCCCCTCCCCTACAGCACCTGAAGTCAGGTAACAGCTCACAGGCACTTTTAACCTAAAAGCAAGCGATTGGGATTGTGCTGTCACTACGCTTCTCCAATACCCTGCCACACACCACAGGGCATGAAGCCGTATCCCAGGCCTGTGCTCCTGTTCTTTCCCTGTCTCGGTTAATTCTCTGCTTCCCTGCTGAAGGTCACCGTTCGCATTCCTAACCCGTGCTTTGTGCTAATTAAATCTCTAACAGAACTGGAAATGCATACAGTGAAGCCACTGGATCATCTGCAATAGGCAATCACATTGTTTTTGCCACTAAGGTTACAAAAAGGTGCCATGAAATCCTGGAGAATTATAAATTTTGGAGATTTTCATATGAGGCAAAGCAGCAATGAGACTGCTAAGAGCTTCTAAGAGCCTATAAATACAAATTGCCAGTCAACATACGTGAGGACCTAGAGGAGAGAAGACACACCACGGACTGGCAGAGACAGGGGGGTGCTAGTGGCTTTTAGTTCATTGGTTTTGCCGGCACACGGTCCTGTAGAAAGTGTTTGGATCGCCGGGGCTGAGGAAATAAGCAACTGCCATGACGACAGAAGAAACATTTCTTCTCGGGGCTCGGTGAAACAGGCAGCTGAAAAACCCCTTAATTTGGTGCTTTTCCCTAGGCACAGGTGCTACCTGTGGAGGGAGAGAGAACATTCTTTCAGAGCTTTTTTTCCATTCCTCGGTCTCTGAGACTAAAGGTGACTGGAGCTCTGTGCAGTGAGGGCCACCTCCCTCCCCCAGATCAATATTTTAATACGACTTGTCAGAAAGAGAGTGAATTGTTTACTTTAAATCCTCAGGATCCCATAAAGGGCAAGGGAAACGTGTGCACTGGAAACAGAGGCTTTCGACCACTGACCACTGCTGTGAGCTCGTGAGAGCAAACCAGGACCTCCAAAGACCCAACCAAGGACAGTGATACTCAGCAGAAGGCCATGCCAAAGCGCCTCAGTTCCGAGCAGCCCCAGCGACCCACCGGAGGACCTTTGGCAGTGCTGTCCCATGGTAAGTGCCTTCCTGTGCTTCATTGGTGTCAGGGAAAGGAAATGCTCAGAGGTATGAACACACCAAAGAGTGCTGGTGAACTCTGCATACTCTGCATGTCAGCACACCAAAGGACATGCAAAGTTGTGTGGCCGTCCCGTGCGATGGAACAGTACTTTTAAAGAGAGTCTTGGGTTTTTATCAGGGTCAGTGGGCAAACCACCCTAAATGTTTCTCGACTAAAAAAAAGGGGTGGTGGGAGAGCTGACAGACAGTGCGGCTGCACTTCACCAGGTGTACAGCAATGCTTCCAAGCCCGGATACACAGAGAGATGAGTTCAGTGATCCAGACTCACACATCACAGGATTATTGAGGCTCTAAGATCATCAGGCCCAGCCCATGACCTAACAACACCGCAATCACCTAGACCATGGCACTAAGTGCCACATCTTCACAGTGAGGGTAACGGAGCACTGGACCAGGCTGCCCAGGGGGGTTGTGGAGTCTCCTTCTCTGGAGAGGTTCAAGACCCACCTGGCTGTTCCTGTGCGACTTGGTCTGGGTGATTCTGCTGTGCCAGGGGGATTGGACTGGATGATCTTTCGAGGTCCCTTCCAATCCCTAATGATTCTATGATTGTATTCTATGATCCAGTCTTTTCTTAAACACCGCCAGGGATGGGGACTCCACCGCCTCGCTGGGCGAGTCCATTCCAGTCCCTGATCCATCAAGATACCTCTTGAAAACCTCTCCTGTTCTTCACAGTGATCTTTTCAACTGGAACACCAAATAATGTTCTTCCTACAAATGTCTAACAGAAGAGAAGCAAAAAGGGGATTTGTTTTTCCTCTGAGGCACACACTTGGCTCTCTCACCTGTAACTTTCCCCCTTTGGGTTTTTTCCTCCATTGCAGTACTAAAACCTAGTGGCTATTCCTCTGTCAGTATCTTTTGTCTTCCTTGCAGCTGTGAGACTCTAAAGCCGCCTGCTTGCAGCTGAATCATTTGCTCAGCTGTGCAGCGTCACACGCATTTCACAGTGGAGTCCAAGAGGCACTTCTGCCAGGATTCCACTGCTCTTTTTCTCTGCCAGTGATTGTGTTTTCCTTTCCTCTGAGAGCTTAACTAGAGTAGTGCCTAGCCTGATCTTTGTTCTCTGCCTCATGGACCTACCTACCAGAAATGTGTATGACAAAAGGTAAGGGGCAAAACCCCGGATACTGTGATGACCTAGAAAGCAGCGCACAGTTCTGTGGTCCGTGGGCATTCGCTTCTCATTGTCACTGGCTGGAGCAGAGCAAGTTTCTTAAAAACAGCCTCATGGACCTTGGGTCTACGGCTGCAAGCTGCACCCTGACCAGACAGAGTATGTTCTGAGCGTGACTCTGCATTTCCCATCAGCAGTCCAAGAGGTTCAGTGCTATTTTGATGCACAGCAACTTTCTTTCAGAGAGGTCTCCCATCTCCTCTGTACCTTGCACAGTGGCCTGGCCTGTGGGTCTGCAAACCCGCCCAGCAGCTCCACGTGTGCTCAGACACACAGCTCCTTCCCACTGCAGTACAGACTCAAAGCACTGACCAAATCAGTGACAGACAAAAAGCACTTGGAGGGTGTCAGCCGTGACCAAGCATTTCTAGACTTGCTTCCTTGATGAGGATGGCAATGATGTGTACAACTCACTGAGCTGAATTTCCCTACCTGATGATCTACATATAAACATCTGTACTTGGTAGCTCTCTGCCCTTATCCTTTATCAGCTCCTATTGTAGCTCCTTCCACTGTCTGAAAACAGCACTGCTGTTTCTGCAGGAGCCCTCATCCTGCTGCCCATCCAGAGAAGGTTCTTCTCTGGAGTGCTTCCTTCAGAGCCACATTTTACTCCCCACGGGCTCCAAGGCTTCAGCTGACCTGTCACTAGCTATCCACACACCGTCTCTTGTGTTGGGGGACACAGAGCTGCACCCCACACCGATCGTAGCAGGGGCTGTCCCTCCTGCTTACAAAATCGGATTGTTAAAATGGCTCGGCTTGGTCTCAACAAGCACAGCTATGAGATTCTCCTCCCTAGCTGTCCCACAGGCAGCACACACCTCAAGTGCTCAGATTTTACAAACAGCTGATGACAGAGATTTGTGCCTCTCTGGTTTCTGAGCACGGCAGGAGTGCTGGCAGCAGACTGAGGATACAGCAGAGGCGTCGAGGCTATTGATGTGTGGGAGTGACACATCACCAGGGCAATGAAATAGGCAAGATAAAAAATGAGGCTGGTGGGAAGGCTAAGCGCACCCGAGGAGGTCTCAGGGGGCCTGAGTCTGCCTTTTGAATGTTTTCACTTGCTTCAAGTCTTTTGCAAAAATGCAGCCAGATCCCAAAGACTAATGGAGTCCAGTTTTATTACAGACGGGGAGCAAATGCTCCCAGCTACATAAAACGGGGCTGCATTTACTGCGCCTAAAAGAACCCTGAGATGGATAGCTGAAAAGCATTAGAGGAAGATATTCCATCCTCATCTCTTGGCACACAAAGCCATCTCCATTCCCTCTTGAGCAGTCCCCACAGCATTCTTTTTTCAGTCAGGGAGTTCAAGCCTTCAGCAGCTACAAAAACCCACTCTGGTACTCAGCACATTGAAAATCTGCTCAGATTCAGGCAAGATGCAACATTAATATTTAATGCACTCTGCTCTCACTAAAGAGTTTTACCAGTTCCAGAGGAATAAAGGAGTTCTACTCTGGGGGATGTTTTTGGTAAGGTTTTTTCCCTCTTTTTAAGCCATTAGACTTCATTACAGCTCACAATTAGTTACTAATATTGTTGTTGTTCCTGTTCATGAGCATTCACTCTCTGGCTCACATCTGCACAAAGCTACCCCGTCAGTGTTTCTTCCAGTTAATATTCAGTATGATATTACACAGACACGGACAGTCTTCACAGACTGTGAGCAAGCGGATACACAGAAGAGTAAGATACAAAGGCCACCACTATTTACCCAAGCTCTGCTGTCTAATCTCGTCCCTTCCCTGTGCTCTTTCTGTTTTCTCTGCTTCCCTGCAGCGTTCAGCTGCAGTGATGACAGATAACAGGTTCTCCACAGCTCTACCCGGGACCGTCCGTTACTCCTTGCATGCCTTTGGTCCACTCCCAGTGAACGGGGTCCTTCGCAGTACTTGCTGCGTGCAGGTTTGAGGACATGCAGAAATGTTCTGGGCCTGCAGACTACACAAACGCGGAAACACGTTCTGTCCTGTTAAACCAGAAAGCTCTGTCCTGGCAGAGGTGGCAGAGCACAGTCCTGTGTATGTGAGCTACACTGATCGAATCATGGCTGCCTAGATGTTGACGTGCCAGAGAAGAACTTAAACTGAAGGAAACAGAAGTGGGAGTACCACCGACTTGCTGCCTTCTAAGTGGGCTACATCTAAAATGCTGTCAAAAGCAAGGACATGGAAAGCAAGTGTCATGATTCCTCGGACCTAACACAGGCCTGTAAAATCAGGCACTTATTCTGCGCTGTCTCCACCAATAAAAGACACAGGTCCTTGCAAGGGATGATTCATCTCTGCCTTCGTAAATTTGTCCTTTAGGACAGGACTAATTACTTTCTCAAGGTGCCTGTCCATCTCCTTTGCCTGTAACAGCAATGCCTAAAGCTCCTCATTCACCTCAAAGAAATCTGGGCTCCTGTCTCCCACTTGGTGAGAATCCTGACGCAGCGTACGAATGGCATAAACACGGTCTTGTCTCTGCTTTGCAGATCTGTGAAGCCCCCGTTTGAGGCCTGCAACTGTGTGTGCCACTTCTGCAGCGACTAGCCATCTACTGCTACCAGAGCTGTGGAGTGTGACAATGGTGTTTGTGTCCAGTCTATCAAACGCCATTATCACACTAAATAGCTACTGGCAGACGAGACATCAGCTCAGAAGAGCGTGTGACCTGCAGCGATGCCTTTTCCCGCTGTGCTTATCAGAGAAAGAGCGGACTCATCCTGTAAATGGAAGAAGACAGAGCCCAGGACCTACTGGAAGAAAAACTGCTTTTTACTGGGGTTTTCCCTCTTCCAACCCTACCACCCCGATTAAACGTCAGCTACAGTGACAGGTAAGGGAAAGGAGTAGGGGCAATGGTAGAGGAGGCCGCAGAAAGGTGGAAGTGAGAGGGTGGACTTGTGAGTGCAGGGACAAAGCAAATGGTCTGAGAAGCCCACACCTGGAGCACGGCAGCAGCTCTGCAGCCAGTCCTCCTTGGGCTGCCCAACAGCTCAAGGCTGGGCCGTACCCTTTTTCTGAGAGGAGCAGACAAATGCGTTGGCAAGGCTGAAGCAGGGGCCAGATCCAAAACGCAGTCACAGGCTGAGCATCTCTAACACCGTTAGCATTTACACTAACAAGGGACATGGTTCTGTCATCACTGCAAAACAAGCAACCTCAGGCATCCACAAACACAGCCAGAGTCCAGTGGCGACACAGAGCCCCACAGCCAAATTTCTCCTGCTGCCCAAGCCTCAGTAAATCACAGCCATTTCACACTCACAATATTTAGGGCAGATGCACAGAGAAATCAGCAGAGCAGTAGGCAATTACAGCTTAAATCTCAAAGGTTTTTGCTGAGGATGAGCTCCTAGCTGAGGGAATCTTCGTGTGCATGAGTTGTGGGTTGGAGGTGGACGAGAGAGCTGAACCTCCTCTTTTCTCTGGCCCTCTATGTAATGTTTTCACAGCAGCTAATTTTCTTCTCAACCTTTGATTAAGAGAGAAATTAAGTCACTTCCCTCCCTCAGCAGCCTGCAGTGCCTTCTAGGGAGCCTGTACCAGTCGTGCTTGCCCTCCTCCTGATTTTTCTTATTTGAAGAACATCTTACACTGTTTCTCTCCTCCCACTCAGTGCGCCTCATGTGCTTCTTCGCCTGAGCACGCTATCCATATCGTACCAACAGAAAGAGCTGGAGATTAGGTCTGTCCTGTCCCTGGAGATTAGCTCTACAATTTACAGTGTCATCGCAGCTTATTCCACACCACTCGTTCTTCTAGAGATGCCAAACACAAATCGCCACTGGAAGGCAGCACAGGCTCCCCAGCTCCGACCTGCAGTGTTATTAAAGGAAACCAATGTAAAGTATTCCTTCAGACATCCGTGTGGGCAGAGCTCCTAACCTTCCTCTGGTGCTCTGTGACAGGACAGCACTGTAGATCCCCTCTCCCTATTACTTTCCTACTGCTGTGCTCTTAAAACTGAAAAATGAAGTTGTTCACTGAGGCTTTTATTGTAGACCAACACAACCTTTACAGCACCCACACAAGAATTAGACACACTGACGTTTCTTGAAGAGAAAAAGAACAAGTTAAGGCATAAGGGAGCTGCATCCTTGCAGCTCTCTGCTAGGTTACATGAGGTTGTACTGTGGGAGTTCCACTGAGGAGCTACTCCAGCAAGAACTGCAAACCGTTCTCTCTTGGTGTAAGGAATGGGGAAACACACTGCCTGCCTTCTAGCGGGGTCCTTCTTACATCTCCTCCTAGCAGATAAATGCTCAAGGCACAGCACTGGAATACATCAGCTGCAGCCCCTGAGACCTGTGGCCAAGCTCTGTGACATTTTAAACTACTCGTGTCGTGACCCAGAAATGTCAGCAAGGAAGTGAAGATGCCTTTGAGAGGGGCCTGCACAAGCAGGATGTTTCTGCCTGTCAAACAGGGCAGACAGGAGGGCAGAACAGACAGCTCGGCCATGTGAAGGAGAAGGGGGTGACAAGGAAGCAAGAAAAGGCAAAGACCCCACTCTCTACTTCCCTGAGACATGCCACAGAGCGAAGACCTGAGTACCATGGCAGAGCATGACTCTACAACCTGTCTGGGTGGCTTTAACCTGAGGTAGTCAGGCAAGTGTTTTCTACTCCTGGTAGCCATTCACGTGTCATTATTCCCATGTAATTGCACACGTGGCTGGACTCAAGGGTAATCACTGGATTTGGAGGGGATCATGAGACAAGGTTATAACTGAAGCTTTTGTTCTAGTACAGAAAAGCGGCTGCTTTAAAGCTGTCTGCTGCCGGGTGCTCCCGCTGTCATCAGTTAGGCTTCCGCTGACAGAGGTTCAGGAGTTGTGGCTCACGCAGTGTGGTAACGCCTCAGCAGTGCAACAGTCTGTTACCAAACACAGTCTGCACCAGAGCCTCCCGAGCGGTGGAAAAGAATTCTTTTGAGCCGGGTGTCTATTCAATCCCAATATGAAGGCTTGTTACGATATAATGCTCCAGGTAAACACCTACTCTGCATGATCAATGAACAGTGAGGAGGAGCTCCTGAGCGCAGATGTCCAGTCTAATTGGGAGACGAATGAAACATGAAATCTGTCAGACCCAAAATATATCCAGAACATGGCTGAGCCCTTCACTGCTGCTCCCTGAGTGGGCTCAGAGGACCCTTCCCCCTGAGGAAAGTACTCTAGAAGATTCACAGATGCTCACTGCCAGGGGACAATAACACCATCGCATCTTTGTAGAAGGCCCCTGGGAGCACAGAGCCTTTCAGAGTAGAGTACTCCAAGGACACGTGGAGCACACTCAGCCTCATTCAGATCTCTTGTTTCTGCTGGGCTTAATTTGGCCCACAGAGGCAAACAGCATTTTCTCCAAGTTTCTGATGAATGAATAAGGCAGAACGTTACGCCTCAGTCCTGCAAACAACCAGGGATGGATCTGTGGCCGCAGAGGGCTGTCCCAGGAATTCATCTGAGCTTAGTCGCTTGCAGGATGGAGACCTCCATCTTTCCAGACCGGGGCAATGTTCACTGCCGCTGAGCTGTCACCAGCTCTGATCACACCAGGTGAACACAGCAAGGGGGTGTTTTTGCAGAGACATGAAATCTCAGCAGAACTAAGGCTCTGAAGTTGTGAGGGAGGGAATGCTGGTTTCCCAGTACCCTGTCTCCTAGAAAGGAAATGTCCTATGGAGCAGAACCCTTATGAAGGAAACGCACAAGGTAACTTGCTTCCCAAAGGTGCTGCCTGCACCACCACACTTGGTGTTTCTTTCTCCCACGCACACCAACTTCACTTTGGCTGAGAGAGATATGAGTAAACTCATACCGGTGCCTGATGTGAACAACTGACGTACCAGAAGAGAGGGACTTCCACAAAACCTCTCCCCTGCAGCACAGCCAGCATCAGTAAGACCTCTGCTTCATCTGTGCCTCATCTACCTCTGTGTTTAATAATTCCTCCAAATTTCTGCTTTTCTACCTCCATTCTCCCGCAGAATCTCTGCAGCAGCACAGCACTGCCACTCACCTCCATGCTGCAATGGCTTCCCATCTCTCACTGCATTTTAAGTGTTCTGACAAGGTTTATTCGCAGAGTTTTGACCCAGATTTCAGTCACATCCAAAGTTTTCACCTTTTTTGGCATTTTCTATTAAAAATTTCATTTCAAACACTCTTTCATGAATTTACTTAGACGTGGACTACAATACTATCCCCATTTCTGCAATGCCATCATTGGTCTCCTCCACCCAAGCCAACAGAAAGCTGTTAAAACCCCAAACAGTTCAGAACAAGTCTAGAGAACTTCCTGCCGTGTAACAGGCGAATTTAAATGTCTGTCTGACCTTGCTTCCTCTCCCGTCAGTGGACAGACACAAACATGTTTTCAGCACAGCTGATCTGCCCTATTTCAAACGTTAGTTTTTCTGATGACCCGCCCTTTGCTCTAAATTCCGTGGAGAAGACCTCCGCTGACCATAAAGGGAGCCCTGGATGCCAAGGCTTGTTGCATCTTCGCTGCAGTCAGGGAAGCCTCTGTCCCTCATGTCAGCTGGTGCCCATCAGTTTCTCTCCTACTGCGCACCCACTGCTTATCAGTACAAGGCAAAAACTGTCTGAAATCACTATAATCTTCCTCAGCAGGACTTTCACACACAGGCTTTGGTTTCTGGCACCACCTGTTATCCCTGCAATAACACAGGGATAAGAACAATGTTCAGAGCTTGTGTCCTGTGCCACCAGGCACTGATGGTTTGGTTCCCAGCTGCCACCTCACTAAAGCAGCGGCATTCCCCTCCTCTGGCTGCAAATCCCCACAGAAGGTCCACCAACATTTAATGGAGCACAGTATCTCTTCTCCATTCTGGCCCTGCCTAAGCAGCTTGGATACATCACGACTTTAGCAGCCAGGTACTGGCCCAAGGCACCTGTTGTGCTCATTCACACAACTCAGTGCCTCCCAGAACAGTCGCTGTAGCCACTCCAGTTGAAAATCTGAGGTACTGAAATACCCTCTGCATACGACGTTGCCTTTCAAAAGGCAACTGGCAGATTCCAAACCTCTCTCCAGCACAGGACTATGCTACAGGGTTACCTGTGGATTCAAGACAGACCACAGGCAAAGTGAGGAGAGAATTACACACGCTACTCATCTTTAAGCACGTGACAGCACTTTGTGAGGGAGAATTTTGTGTGGGATAGAGAATGGCTTTGTTTTGTATTAAAAGACAGGTAAGTGGGAGAAAAAATTACAATAATAGGATTGTAGTAGGATTATAATGTGCAAAAATCTGGGAAAGAAAACGTTTTTCTATAACAGCCTGAGCAACAACACTGTGCCAAACTTCTAATGGCATTTTAAATAGACTGATGTTCACGTAGCAGCTGAACCGACAGGTCACAGCTCCAGACGTAGACGGGAAGATGTTCTCTGGTGATCTGCGCACTCAGTGTCCAAGACTCTAATGTGCAGATACCAGTCCATAGAAAGGTTGTAAGATAATCCAGGCAGATGACTTAGTTTCTCTTCAAAACCTTGTCCCGGAGTCACATCTCAGGCACCAAGCTCATAGAATCAGCTCCTTTCTTAGTTGCTGGCATCAGCATCAGGATGACTTCAAAATGTCGTAAGGCAAAAGACCAGCGTTATCCCCCGCCAGGTCACCAGTGCCTCTGTCTACGATATATCCTCAAGAGAACTGTTCACAAGATCAGTGCTCTGCAGAAACTGCAGAAATGAAGTCTCTAGGTTCTCTTGCTTTCTTGGGCACCGTTTTCTTCATAGTTGATGAGTTGGGTAGATTTTTGCTTTTCATGGCTGTTGCTTTCCTCTGTTTTTGATGCGTGGTTCGGAGAGATTTCAACCCCAGCATCTCACAGTACTTATTGCACTGGTGGAGAGCTCTGAACTGCTCAATGAAGGACACGGAGCAGTTGCCCTTAAAACCTTTGTATCTGTAGCAACAAAGAAAAGAGAAAGCCAAATGGGATTTCAAGATTCATTTTCAGCACAGGGACGCAGAGTGTGACTGTTGACTCACAAGCAGCCTGAAAACATTAAGCAAGTTTCCTCCACCCATGCTGTTTTGAGAAGCACTAGCTCTGCCACAGAAGATCCAACTGAGCCATTGAGAGCTGAAGTGAACCAGGTGACAAGAGAAAAAGGTTTAAGCAGCCAAATCCTGTGATCTGCGTCCTGGCTACTATTTCTCATTTCATTTAGATGGAAATATGTTGTCTGCTGGCTAACAGTTCTTTCAGCTCCCATGATGACAGGCATTTGCTGCACAAGGTGCTATCAACCAGAAGCTGTTTCCTTCCAAACATGTGCACAACCTCTGTGCAACGCTATTCCCTACCCCAGGCTCGATCACAAGACCTCAAGGATCCAAGGGTCTTGGCTATTCTCGCTGAGGAAGCAATCTCATCCAGCTTTCACAGCCCCCAAGCCATCACCTCACCTCCCACTGCTATCTCTCCTTTCTTCGGTGGGCTCTAAGCCAGGGAGCTGGCAGAGTGCTCCACCTCTTCTCCTCTCCCTGCCACTGGCTGCTGACACCCCTTCTGATGTCTGTGTTTTAGGACATAAACAGCCAGGTGAACTGCAAAGGGTTAAGAATGTTTTTCTCTCCTCTCCAAGTAGGTGATGAGCTTGTTTACCTGAAGGAATTGCAAGAGGAGTGTCATTGTCCCTTCAGGACTACAACCCGGAGCTCAACAAGGTAATGAACTTTTCTATCACTCCTCTGGAGAAGCAGCAGACTTGACACTTTACACTTGAGCTCCTCTACCGGAGGCAGCAGGGTGTGCTCCAGGCACCTCAGCAAAAAATGTTTCCCAGGCAAACACACCTCCGCACAGCAAGGCAATCTGCTGCTGTCAAGCACTGACCCTGACTCCAGAGACTGGAGTCTTTGCACTGCCAGCAAGCAGCAGTAACTTAGAGCAAAGTATCTTGATTCATTTATCACGACTGCTCAGTTAACCACTGGGTCTTTCCAGTGAGTGCCAGTGGCAACAAGAGCTGTTGTTCCAGCACCTTCTGCTGCCATGATGTGTCAGAGCTGGATGCTGCACCAGCAACACAGGATGATTTCTATTTCAGCAGCCTAGCTCCAAAATGACGCCATCCTCATCTCCCTTATCTTAAGATAAACGGTTTACATTTGCTCCTGTGGCTGCAGACGTGGCTAACACTCTTGTCCGCTTTGGCAATCGAGAGGCAGGAACGAGCCCAAAACTCTGCTGCAATCCAGCAGGACTCACGAGTGCAATTCCAGCCATGCAGTGTGCTGCTCCTGTGGAGTGGGCAAGGCTGCACAGCACCGCTATTAATCCATCGACTGTGTGATTGATAAGTAAAACCCAGACAGAATTCTGCCTCCTAGTCGTAACAGCTGGGGCTCGGCACAATCAAAATCTTCCTTAAATCTCTAGGGGGAGTGGGATTTGTGCCCAGGGCTAAAGTCCCCAGTGCTTCTTGTTGCCACTGAGTACAACTAAATGTGCTGATGCCCTGAACCCCTCAGACCTGCAGACCCCCATTTGCAAACAGCACTGCTGCCACTCTCTGTTGACAGCGGGCCACCGTGCATGGCTTCTCGCCCAGNTGCAAACAGCACTGCTGCCACTCTATGTGACCGCGGGCCACTGCGCTCCCGACTCCTTCGTCTTGGTGTTTATCATGCTTGGATAAATACCTGGGCCTTGTGCATGGCTTCTCGCCCAACTCATTGTTTGCACCTGGAAGCCACTCTCTGCGCTGCACTGCCTCTGCCTCCGCCACGGAGTCCTGTCAGTAGCCCATTACTAGGACTGATCGCCTGCCGCTGGTGCGCCCCAGCGGCCACCTGAAGGCACTTGTCTGGCTCCTCGGTTTCTAGTTAGGCTTCGCCCTCTACTGTCACAGCCCGCAAGGCAGGAAGGGGCAGACCCTCCGCTTTGGGTTCGCTTGGTTTCAGTTCAGTGGTGACACAGACACGCGAAGGGCAAGAGCTCAGAGTTATTTTAAAGAGTGTTAATTGTGGTACCCAGCCCGAGCAAGAGGGAAGGACGAAGGATACACGAGCGCTCATCCAGGAATGTTGGCTCAGACTTGGAGTGTGAGTGGAGACCCCTCGATAAACAATTAGCAGCAATGAGCACCGCTGGCTGTAGCTACAAAGCCTTAGCGTGTGCTGTTTATTTGCCTGCTGTACCAGAAGCACTGGGCAACAAATCATGGCCGTGAATAATGCGTGACCGTTGCTGTACTGGCCCCTGCGCATTCATCCATAGCAGGTGGCACTGCAACACTAGACTGTTGGGAAGCTTGATGAGCATGGCGGAGGGAGGGGAGATGGATGTTTCTACAGGTTGTTTTTTCCCCTGATGATGAGTTTAATCCTAGAGTGGAATTAGAATTGTATTTAATTTACATTTCACCCAGGACAAGATGAATACTCTTCCATTCATCCAACAGAAGTGTTTCCCAAGTGCGTCTTTGGTTGCCCTACCTGACTGGCCCAGCCTTGCAAGAATCGATAAACAATACCTGTGTGTGATCAGTGAGGTCACCAGCTCTGCCAAGAGTGGTTGAGGAGGCTGGGAATTTGTAAGGGCGGTTACACCAAAACGTGGGCTCTGTACCTTTGTTAAGAGTAGCCTTCCAATCCCCACAGTGGCATGGGTTGTAGTCAAACAAGACCACATAGCCTCTCCCTGACACATGAGACACACCTCACCGCAGCATGGCTGCAGCACCAGTAGCGCAGATCCTGCCTGCTTGTTTCTTTTCCGCATGCAGCCGTGTGGAATTAAAAATCCAACTGCAGATACTGACACAGAGGTGTCTTTTCTCAGAAAGGAGAATGACAGTAAAATACAGGAGGAGCAACATCCTTAGGTAAATGACAAATAAAATGATACCTGACATTTTGAAGAGGTTGTTCAT
The DNA here is from genome assembly GCA_013397515.1 of Upupa epops. NCBI lineage: Eukaryota > Metazoa > Chordata > Aves > Bucerotiformes > Upupidae > Upupa > Upupa epops. The sequence goes on along the minus strand of VZRI01011645.1, from coordinate 176,576 downwards.
GAAGGGAAATTACACACGACTCCTATACACGACTGATGCTGTCCTCACTACAGCCTGCCCTGACCGTTCACTGTCTCACTCCACCTTCCTCTTTCCTAGTCCAACATGTGTTTTCATAGGAGCACTTTCCCATAATGAGCTGGACGCTACCACACGCATTGAAGTATTCCTATACATCTAGCAATTCCAAACAACAGTGCTGCCTAAGTAACATTTTTATTATTTCTCTTTCTTGTAACAGGACGATGCAACCTTGGTTCAAGTGACTGCACTCTGGATCCACGTCTGGAAGGGCAAATCAATGTCAGGTTGGAGTGGGTGCAAATATTACGTTTTTTCCTGGAATGTCCTGGGGTCAAACTTCTAATAACTTAAAGATACTCTGAGGGTTTTTTCCTGTACCTTGGCTCTACAGACAAGCTTCAGTTTACTATAAAGGCCAAACACATGTGATCAGATGTGATTTTTCCTGTGAGGTTCTCAGAGGAACATACAAATTTGAAGCATTGGTCACAGGTATCACCCCCAGCCCCTTTCCTGTTGCAGCAGGAGGCTGAGCTGAAAGGCTGCCTACACAGCCTGATCCTATCAATGGCTCTTTTGGCCCATGGTATAACCAGGAAGATTTAATTAAGGGAAACTGAAGACGAACAAAATTAGAACATGAAAGGCCTGTATCTTTACACACATGCTTAGTCTCCCAAACAGACCTGCACAACTACTGGGAATCAGTCTTCTGAACAAATGTTTTGGTATAGCACAGATTTACCGCTTCTGAGAGATAGCATCAAATGTCTTAGCACATTTTCTCTCCTGCCAGCTAAGGGGCCTATACAAAGGCAGACAAGACACCTTCCCTCCACCCAAGCAGCTGACAAGAACCCAGGCTCAAGAAAAGCTTACGGTCACGGTCTGCTGTAGGAAGGAAAACTAACTCAGAGGGTCTAAAGTGAGCAAAGAGCCTTTACAAAACCTTGTGTCGTTAGCACAAATTCTAAAGCTTCAGTGCTTTCACTGGCTGCACGAGTGATTTCAGCTGTGCTCTCATGCAGATCCCACACCACCCCTTTACTTTCCTTGTAAAAAGGGCAATACGAACCTTGGCCCATTACAAGGCATCTCTGTCACTAGTCAGTCACCTTGGCTCCTGACAGCAAGCAGTCTGGCAGGGCAGGTACAAGCTTAAGTGAATTTGAATGTGCTGGTGCAAATGCTAGTGAGCACAAGCCCAGCTGGAGCATTGGCACCCACTGCTGCTGCTGCTGCTAGGGATGAGGCATTTCCTCCATGGTCAGAAGCTCCTGACTGCGCAAACACCGAGTCTTCCATTGTATCCCAGGCTGAAGCCAGTGTTGGCTCTGTGTTTTCAGCTGGTGTACACCAAGTAAAGTGCCTTACTTGCCTGTAAGTCAGCAGAGGCCTTGGTTTAACTCTTGAATTGCCCTTGGAACAAGTCCGTTTTAAGGGAGGCATGAAGAAAAAGCGAAGCCCGACCTACAATGTAGCCCCATCCTTTCAGAACAAAACTCATGTCTTTCTCTTACAGACGAGTTCCCATAAATCCAAACAAGCAGGAGTTAAAACATTCAGATAAGGACTGTTTCCTTCACAAGTTCAATGCACTTCCAGTGCACCCTCCCCCCACATATTTTCGCATGAAGAGACTGATGTGCAAAGCTAAAGCATGCTGCTGAGAAATCATTTTTCACTCACCCTTTGGCCAGCGTTGCTATGCCAACGTCAGTTAACTTCATTCCTACACCTACAAGGCATCAAGGAAACAAAGAGCTTACGTTACACTAGAATCTCTAGCAATACCCTCAGTTTCAAGAGCACCAAATACATTGGCATTAAACATTGTTTACTGGTTCATGTGATTAATTACGTGTCACCATTTTTAACCCGCACACTTTAAAGTACCCCAATTAAAAATGGGCTGTCTGAGCTCTGCATCACTGGCAGCTTCGACAAGTCAGTCTGACACCAGCAGTCTGCACACCGCAAGGTGATAAATAGAGCATAACTTGTTTGCTGTGCTAGACAGTCAAGGGGGGTTACACTTTGCATCATAAAAAAGCATACCACACCTTTGCCCTGCGATGAGTACATTTATGGGGTTTGCAGGCCTGGACTACCATGTTCCTCAGCAGGAATTAATCAAGCAAATAGAGCAACAAAGATGATGAAGTAGAACACCTCCCTTATGAGGAAAGGCTGAGGGAGCTGGGGCTTTTTGGCTTGGAGAAGGGGAGGCTGAGGGGTGACCTCATTAATGTCTATAAATATGAGAGGGGTGGGTGTCAGGAGGATGGAGCCAGGCTCTTCTCAAGGTCATCTAGTGATAGGACAAGGGGCACTGGGTGCCAGCTGGAACAGAGGAGGTTCCATATCAATATCAGCAGGAACTTCCCCAGTGAGGGAGCATTGGAACAGGTTGCCCAGGGGGGTTGTGGAGTCTCCTTCTCTGGAGAGGTTCAAGACCCGCCTGGCTGTGTTCCTGTGCCACCTGGTCTGGGGGATCCTGCTGTAGCAGTGGGACTGGACCAGATGATCTTTCGAGGTCCCTTCCAATCCCTAATGATTCTATGAAATAGAGATAAGTCATCAACCTTATTTTTTCTTTTTGAGTGAGAGATCCCACATCCTTTCCTCATTCTGTATTTATAAAAGCTTGGGGATTTTAGCCTGTCCCTTTGTTGACTTGTTTTTAGGCAAAATACACTCCTGCAGTGTTTTCTGCACAAAATTATGGTCTCAAGACCCCTTTCCCTGGGAAATACCCTCGACTGGCATGTCTGAAAAATGCAGCCCAGGTACTCTAAGGAGAAGATGACCAGAGAGGAAGGACATTTCTTGACAGCAGCAAGTTTATTGTCCTTTGTGGCAGCAGTTGCAGAGGCACAGATGCCATTTCTCATGTTACTAACACCTGGAGTCTTTAACTCACAAGATATTTCGTTAACCTCTGGGATGTGAAACAACAAGCCAGACTTGACTCATATGGAGTACCCTTAGTTATGAAGGGAGGGGACATGTGGAGTGTTTCTTTCAAGAATGCAAAGCAGGTAAAAATTCGTTTCTCTGCTGATGATATAAGCATGATAATGCTTCATGGATTGCATGAAGTTGCACTTGCTCTCTTAAAGAGGCTAGAAAATCAAACTCCCTAACTCTTGATCCTGTCTGTACTCCGAACTGCATGATATTCTAAACAAACCAGGCACAAGGCCTTGAGATGACCCTGCCCACTACAAGGGAAGGGAAGGAGCACACACAGCCAGTGGGATGCAGTTCTCAAAATCAGCCTCTGCAAGTTCTGCAGCTTCACGTCACCAGCCTGTACCAGGGGAAATCCTTTTTATCTGCCCCGCGTGGATGACTCACCCTGGAGGTCAGTGACAAGCAAGCTTCCATTGGTCTTCTCATACACCCAGTGCTGGAAGGTGCAACACTTCTGGCCAGCCTCGGAGTCTTTTCTCAGGAAATTGATTTCCTTGCCATCCTTGACAGAGTATTTCACAAAATCCCCAACCAGCTCCTCCTCCACTGTTGCATAGGGGATGTTATTAGCAGGACGATGAACGAGAAAAATAGGAATGATCCTGAAATCAAGGGTTAAAAGCTAATAAAATCCAGACAGCTCTGTCAGTGAAAGAGTAATTTATTATATTATTTATAACAATATTTTCATAGTATAATAGTAATACTTCCCTCTAAATGTGTATCAAGATTGTGCCTTTGTCTGTCTCTACTCCTTATTCCCTTCTCTGAGGGTAATGGAATCCCACCTTGATGCTCAGTATTATTTAAGTCACGAGTCCAACAGTAATACTGTTCGTGGGATTCGCCTTTCTTCTTTAGTAATTACATCTGGCAGTCAGTGAGCAGCTGGGGCACAGGACAATAGATACACACCCATGTGCACATGCATCTAAAATCACAGACATAGTTGTGTACTCACTCTGGTACTTGGCCAAAGCCTTCCAAGGGTTCAGCTTCAGCAGCATATACCTTCGCATACTCTCTCGCAGTATTTTGGACATAGCACTCCTACGTTACAAAGAGATATGCCTATGGAGTAGTACTCAAAACATTTAGCAGATCATCTGTTTGAATATTTGCATATTTCCCCCCCAGTTCTTCCTTTCAAAGGAGAGGAAAGTTTACCTGCAGCGCCAGCTTGTAGTTCTTTTCGACTAGATCGTCCTTACTCTTGGTCCCATACATGATAGCGTTGTGCACTTTCAGAACACAGGGGTGGCCAGGACTGAACACTGGCACGAGGCCCTGCATCACCTTACTGCGGAAGGCTTTCCGGTGCATGCCTTCACCAAAGTGAAGCGCTTCTGTAGCTATTACTCCGTGCAGGTTCCCACCAAAATAGCTGTCACTGATGAAATCTTCTCTGAACATCAGCTGCATGAACTCAATTTCTTCCACACCTGAAAAACAATGTCATTTTGTTATGCACAACATCCTTCTGCAGTCACGGGGAGAGGAGCGGCTAAGGGAAAACAAATGCATCTCTGCAGTCTATTAAAGAAAATGTCCAATGAAGACAGAATACGTGCCCTAGCTTGTGTTAGGACAGGGACAATGAAGTCCTTCCAGCTCCCTTCATAGTTACCTCTGGTTTACACTTTGTGCACTATCGCTTCTCTTGGAAGCACAGAGGAAGCAGAGCACACACAAAGCTAGAATTAGAAGGCTCCTTAAATCCACCTAAAATCCTCTGTCCCGCTTCATGGTGAGTCCTGTTTTATTTTAATAGGAAACTAACTATTTAATTTTATTATCCAAGGAAAAGGAAGAAAAGTAACTGTCTGAATGAAGCACCTAAAGAGAACAGTGTGTTCCACAGCGATAAACCAACCAGCAGCACACCATCTATCTTTAGCTGCAGCACAGCAAGACATATGTCGAGTGTGATTAAACACAAGTTAACGTATGGGGAAGGCATTCCAAATCTTCATCCCCATCCTTCTCTTGGAGTAAAGTTACACAGCAGGTGACGTGTTCAACCAAACACCACGGGGAGATTTGCCTGCCAGAAGCACTTCCAGCCCTTGGTGTGTACCCGTGTATCCGTGTGACGCAGTGTGATGCCATTTCACTGACTACTGTACATGACATGCCATGCACCAAGCGAACCAGAAGTCAGCTTCAGCTCACTCCATCACTCCATACAAACCATCCCGTCCTTCACACGGGTATCTCACACACAAAATTCCCATGAATTACAGTGGATTTCACCTTTGAAGACCGAGCACAAGCATGAGCAAAAAGGGAATCATGGCTAGCAGAATCAGCGTGCGAATCAGTGAATTCCCATAGTTTCCTATGGGAAAAAGCTCAAACATCTCAGCCTGGTTGTATTTTCCATCCTTTGTTCTGTCTGGAAACCACACAGAACAGACATTCACGGAGATGTTGACTACTTACCCTCACGATTCTGGAAATTTGAGAGATGTTCCAGTACTACAAGGGAACAAAGAAACAGATTCTGTAGTAAAAAAAATATGAATGGAAACTGTCACTGTTGTTATCGATCAGATTTATGAACTGGGATTTACCTTCAGCAGTCAGATTAAACTCAGCAGTCACCTTTCCATATGCATTACTCAGGCAGCAGTAATACATCCCCTGGTCTTTGCTGCTGGCTTTAGCTATTGCCAGAGAGACGGGAGAGTCATCCTGGGCACTGGAACAGAATATGTCAGTTTTCCACATTAATGCTTTTAAAAGGTCCTTCCTGATTATTTCTCTCTTCTCCAACCTGGAGAATTTCTGTGTCTTGCTGCAAAGGCTGATTCAAATATGATGCACGTAGAAAACATATTTTATTTCATCCTGTTATAGAAGTATGCAGCTATTATGTGTTTCACTCTAGGTGGTCCTGCTGTGTTCCGAGAGAGAAGTACTTCCGTCACATAAAAAATAATTAAAATCTCTTTTATGATTCTTTACACAGGTAAAAAAGATTCAAAGACTGGTTTCCCCGCTACTGAAAGCAGAAGCTGAAATGTACAGTCCACGGTACGTATTTCTGCGCATTTCTGAAAGGAAGAACTGCTTGAGTCCATGCAAACTTTGATTGTGATGGGAGAGCGGTTCCTCTGAACACTACTGAACACTTCTGAAGTCAAAATTCTAAGGCAGAATCTCTGTTACTCTACATCTCACATATTCCACTTTACTACCAGTATTTTGAAATGTGTTTACCCTGTGAAGGTAAATTCAAATATCTGACTGTGTTACTGTGTTTATTTTACTTGTTCTCACTGCAGGAAGGGATAAATGTGGTGCCTCTGTTAAAACACTGCAAAATGGTGTGGCAGCTGACCACATGAATTGATCCTGTAATGTGATACACTATTGAGACACGTAGTCAAAACGACTGTAGTTAAAACAGCCAGAGTCAGAAGTTTAACCAGTTCGTGTGATTCTACCTCAGTTTTAAAGAACATCTGAGAAGATGCCTTCCTACAACTCCTCTCATTTTTCCAGAGCTGGGCATCCTGGTGGAAATGCCTTTTCCTTGTTTGCTCTTGGTGCTAATGTTTTATTTCCAATAATCCTATCACACTAATGCTCCGGCACAGGAGTAATTGCTGGTGTATTTTCACAACTGCTATTCAGGCAGCACTCAGAAACAGTCACTCACCTTCTCTGCAGCCGAGCAAGTAACTTGGAGTCTTTAGTCCATGTAATGGTGGAGTCACTGTGGATGTCACTGAACTGACAGCACAGCTTCATATTTCCAGAGCAGTCAGGGAACAATTCTGCTTGGATTTTCTTCAGCAGCTTGGGAGCTTGAAGTAGAAGAGCCACAGTTTAGGATTAGAAGAGAGTGAGTCCCAGAATGAGTTGCTGATATTAAGAATATGAATTTGACAACACTAGCAAACAATTGTGATTCCGAGGCTTTACAATACAGATGTGTTAAAGCCAATCCAGTGCCCCACACAGTCAGTGGAAGTGTTTTCAAGGCATAGACGTGTGGAACTTATAGAACAGGACCCAAGAGAAGTTCGAGACTGAAAAGGCATTGGCATGAAATAGTTTCTTAATTAAAACACTTTCTCTCGCACTAAAGGACTGGCGAGTTTTATCGGTAAAACAAGACCACATGGGTAGAGCATACCCAACAGCTACAGAGTGAGAATTCAGGCTAACAGAGAATCTGTAACTTATAAAGTTCTTTAACTAATCCGAGCCTTGGAGACAACGGTCCCAGGAGACACTCAGTCTCCAGGGTGCTCCTGGAACATACCTAACACACTGCCAGGATTAGACTTCTTGCAAGATGCAGTGATGGTACCATTCCCGTTAACCCACAGCTGGAGGGAGGAACCCATACCTGGAGGTTGGATATTTGCATCTGGTAGTGTCAATGGCCTTTGCTTCCCTCCTTGCTGAACTTTGCTTCCCACCTCTGAACAGAGTGCCTCCTTTGCAGCCATAGGGCACGGCTCTTTGGCCGAACACCGAGAATCACACAGAACAAATCCAAGAACCACCCAGGTTAAAGAAAGAGAACACTCTGCCCAGTCTGGGGAAGCTCCAGAAAACCTGGTTCTTGGCTGTGACTTACTCTGTGGCTCACAGAACACTCTTTGTACATGCGCATGGCATGAGCAGGAGAATGGAGGGTACTTTGAAAGACAGAGGATCAACATATACGTAGGGAAAGGTTTTGGGATTGTGACACATCCTTGTGCCCAAGTGAGACATCCCTGCTAGATGAGAGGGATGTAAAAGACAAGGCATTATGACTCCCCTGTGTGAATTCTGAGCTGCTGCACTCTCAGTGCGCTGCCATGACAAATTTCCCCCAGGGTTCCCATTCCTGCAGTCTAACTTTCCCCATCTAATGCCAAAGGAATGCTGGATCCAGTTTGAAGGGTCAGGCACCTGGAATTCACTGCTATGTTTAACTTGTAGCCACTTAAGTCCTTAGGCCCAAGAACCCTGCTGAATCAGGGCTAAAATGACACAGACAGTATGTGACAGAACCGCAAATAGAACCATGGCTCCAGAGCCCCTGCCCGAACCGCAAAGCCAGCCTTCTGCAGCTGAGCATAACACAGATGAGCTCACACCAGACTAACCACACCAACCATCCCTTAGTGCTGGGCCAGGACACACACAGCTCTGAGGTACAGAGACACATTTTCTTTGGTCTAGATTGAAGGAGCCCAGCAGCAGGGTAAGAAAACACAGCCCGAGCAGCCTGAATGCTTAAAACGTTGTATTTCAAGCACAGCCTCAGGCCCATATGCAAGGATCAGTAACCACAGTTCGCCCGCTCTGCCTTGAAGGAATGCGTCTCCTCCCACTCATTCGGTTTTCGGCAAAGGACACACCTTTGAACAGCAAAAATCGAGTTGTTTTTCTCATGCGATTGGAAAAGCAGAATTCCTATGAGACCATGCTGCAATTAGAGCCTCTGAAGAGCTTTGTAGTTGTGTACCTCACCTTCAGTCACTGTTCAGTCTTGCTATGACCTATTAATGTGATATGGATGTGATATGTACGCTGAAAGGTAAAAATAAGACACTGGTCTTTGCAGAGTATCCCCAGTAACAACAAATATCTCATCTGTCCAGCTGCTGGGCTCACTGCTGCTGTCTGCAGCCTGTTTTACCCGTTAGCAAACTCCTAGAGACCGACACAAGCAACCTGAATCTCATTTTGGATCTGTGTTTTCTACGTTTCCTCATGTCATCAGTGCCATTTATTAGCACCAGTGGTGGAAAGGAATGGCACCAGTCAGCAGCAGGACGGAGCAACGTTACAACTATCAGTGGCACCCTGCTAATAACAATCCCAATGGCTAATAATCACATCATTCAGGAACTGATTTAGTGTGTTTGCCAGACAGGAAGAGATTGTCCGGGAGGGCTCAGCTCTGTGCCATGGGCACAGCACCAGTTACTAGGTTTGGAGACCTTTAATTACAATCAGCGAGGGCAGAACTCCTGTAGCTGATGTGATTCAGACTAAAGGAGGTTTGCAGTGTTTCACAAATTAGAATTTCATACTGTAGCCAGAAGGAGAGGATAGACAAGCAAATAACTTTTACCTTTGCTATCCTTTTGCAGAATTGGTTTCTGTTGCTCTTTACCACCTTCTTTATGAACTGTGTCTGCCTTGCTCTTCATGGAGTTTATAATGCAGCTGGGATCTTCACTGACATTTCCTTTCTCCTCCAGACGAGGCTTTTTGGACAGTGCTGCTGCTGGTAATTTCTTCTTAGCTCCGGCAGCTGAAGGCCCACCCTTTGCTGTTTCTTGCTTATGTTGGATGGACGGGGGCTCAGCAACAGCTGGTGATGTCTGGTAAGATTTTGACCTTTCCTGGTTTCTCAGCCTTTCCGCACTGAAAGGGAATGGCACCTGTGTGCTTAGTGCTAAGGAGAATGGTCGAGTTCTGCCGCAGGGTGGCTGCTCTTGAAAACACTGGTTGTTCCCTGAATCAGCTGGTGGCAAATTAACTGGACCACTTACTACCCTCTCTGATGTCATGTCCCCACTTCTGTTGCGCTCAGCAAACTTCACTGAATTACCAGCCTCAGTGAGCTTGCTGGAAGAGATCAAGTTAGGACAGGACTGCTTAGTGCTAAGACTCAGAAGATGCCCCTGAGCCCCAGGGCTGATCGAAGTGTGACCTTTTCCTTCAGCTTCACCCGGGTTATGTTCAACAACTTCTAGACTCTCTTGTTGATTCTCACACAAGACCGCTTCCTCCTTGTTTTGTGCAGGTACCAAATGGAACTGCTCCTGCAATGCTCTGCAGAAAGTTCCCAACAGACTCGCATTTTCATCTACTTTGACTGCTACTTGTGTGGATCTAGTCTTTCCTGTGCCGGTACCCCCCACTGCTGATATACTGGTAAGCAGGACCTTAGACTGGCTCACGGGTGTGAAGAAAGGTGATGGTTCCTTTGCGGTCAGTTGTTTGGTATCTAACTGGTTGCTGCTACCTCTACAACCCTCATCCACCCTGCTCTGGTGTTCACTCACAGCCTTGCTCAGCAGCAGGGTTCTAGCCGGTGTCACACTACTGGGTGCACTTGTGTGACTTGCTGAAGAATCTCTGTTTAACTCCTCATCAGATCTGAAGGTGCTGCCAACTAAAGATACTTCTTGCTGGGAGGTATTAAGGGGGGAAACTGCAGCCTGACTCTCTGGAACATGATTCACTCCTGAGTCATAGGAAGTTTCAGCCCTTTGTTCATCACCTGTGGAAATCTCCTCCTGTTCTCTGGCCTTGCACAGTTCATATGTGGGCACTTCTGCAGAAAAATCCTCTAAAAATGGATCCCCAGAAGAGGAACCAAGTGCCACTTCTTGTGTTTCTATTTCCATCAGCTGGTCTGTATGTTGGGGTAGATTCTTACAGGCTACGGTTCCAGGAGTCGTGATGAAATCAAGCACTTGGGTTACGTGCACACTAGAAATAACTTGTGTGTCTTGGCAGTCATTATTTTCTGAAGGACGGTGATTGTTGCAGCTGTCATTCTGTGCTTTCAAATCGGGGTGATTTCCTTTTTGTTGTGAGTTCTCCTTACAACTTTTATTTATGATGCTAACAGAAGAGTGGTCTCCATGTGTAAACTGATTAGTACTTTCACTAGGAAAATTGTCTTTCTCCTCAGGGAAAGAAGCCAGGTCTTTCCCTGCGGGGTAACAGTCTCTAAAATGACACCGGTCAGCAGGTACAGAGTCATTTGTCAAGGATATCTTGTGTTCAGCATGAAGGAATTGTCCAACTGTCCCACACGACTTATCTGACACACGGAATGGAGTTGCTGTGCCACATGCAAAATCACCTCTCTGAGCATTTTTAAAGCTTTGAGGAGAACCAGCATCGCATGTTTGAGAGAAGTTACTGACAGGAAGTTTTCCTTCCCAGGCAACAGTCATTGGAAGGGGTCCATTACTGTCAGGTATCGTTTGGTTTGGCTCCTGCTCCAAGCACTCCCGTGTACTGAAGTTAATACTGCTTGCTGAAAGACAAATGGGTGGTGTTCCCACTTTATTTCCAGCGCTAGAATCTAGACATACACCATCTGCCACTACCGCTTGTGCAAGACAAATGTTTCCTGTGGATGCTTCATCTGTTGTAAGCGGCCTACCGGAAACATCACAGTCTTCTCTCTCTGTCCTTCGTCTGCTGGCCGGCTGTGTAGCAGGTTCCTGCTCTTCTGACACTTTTGCTGGCAAAGGGTGGTTGGAGCAGGTCTCTGGTACAAAGCTCAGTTCTGTGTCTCGGGTATCTGTTGGCCTAATTTCTAAACTTGTGATTCCCTGGTTTTCAAATGGGATTTGACTCTCTGAGTCATCTTCATTAAGAAGTTTCCACAGCTTGTCATGCACTACAGATATATCAGCATCTCCTCCGCACTCAGGTTCTCCAGATGCCAGGATCGACTTGGGATTAGCTTCAAACAGAGTCTCATCGCGTGATGGACTGCAGAGAGTATCTGCGTCCTTGCTGTCGTGTGAGTCAAAACTAAAGCTGTGCTCTCTGTCCATTGGCTCATCACATAGCTTTGCAGAAGAGAGAACAGCACATAAACATTCTTGTTTATCAGGCACAGAGTCTGCATCCCGTAAAGGAAAAGGTGAAATGTCATTCTTGGATTTGTTGCCATTACTACAAATATTAACTCCTTGATCACAGAAGACTTGTGGGTGACAACTGTCTCTCTTATCACAAGGCGTATGGTGTTGACAGCAGGTCTGTCCATTGACATCTTCTGCTTGTGGTATCGTTTCAGTACAGAGCTTTTCTGAAGCTGGGTGGATGTTTCCTGCACATCTCATGAAGATGCCTTCTTTTTCTATTTCTGGCTCCATACACAGTGTCTCACAGTTCTGGGTAAAGATGTTAAGACTAACAACTTGATTCTACAAAGAAGAAAGAAAGCAAAGAGAAATGTAATTAAAAATTGCTGCTTGAGAGAGTCCTGGCCTGAAAGGTACCTATTTACTTAGTTGTAGATACTTGTCAACAGTCAAGTGCCTGAAGTGTAGCCATCAACCTCATGGATGAGAATCTGACTCCTGAGTTTTAACAGACTCAAACCCCAGGAAGTTTCAGACCTGGAGTCAATCACTGAGAGATATATTTAGTCAAGATGAAGATCAGTGATCGGCACAGCCCAGCCAGACATGAACAAACAGAATAAAGCAAACCAAACTAAGATAAACCAGTCACATCTATGCCTTTTGCTAATGGAGTGTCCCACCACACTTAGGTAATTGTGGCATAATCCAAACAAAGGACTTTCTGGAACTACTCAGACTGCTTTTGGGGGGAGCACACCTTCCCCTTCCATCACAGACACTGCTGCCTCAATTTTCACAAAGACATCTGTGCTAGTCTTGAAAGTTTCTGAGAAGGCATCCACATCTGTGGTCTGTCTACTTCAAGAAATGAGCATCTCTGGGTCATGTCTAAGCCTTCCTAGAAATTTGGGGCTGGTCACCATTCACTCCTTGAGGAGACAAGTGCCACTTCAAGAGGAGGTGAGTGCTAGACATCACTCCAGGTCTTGCCTCTGTCCAATGAATTGTCCAAGGTCAGGTGTGTCCAGCCCTCCTCTATCAACAGACACATACTGCAACCTCAGGGGAACTGCTGGGAAAGTCGGGGCAGGAAATAAAAATCCATATTCCTCCTTTACTCTTTTCTTCCAAAGTATTCCACCATGTCACTTAATGCAGAAACATGCAGCTAAACCAAGGGTTTGCATTTACGCAAGGAGCACAGACCTTACCAAAGAGAACAACGGACTGATGTTAGCAGTCAGTCTTTGGAAAGCAAAATTACTTCTCCGTTAACCGGATACAACCACATGGAGCTCAGGGATTCGTTTGTGCGCCTGACCGTGTCTCTTTCTCTGGGCTGGCTGAAGCCTTGCACCCACTTCCAGCAGAAAGGAAGAAATGTTAGCAACCATTAGACTGGGTCCAAAAAGCACCAACATTTGTAGGTATTTTCATTTTTCAGCTGTCATCCAGCCGCAAACTTGACTTCACGGCTGTTTCAGGTTACTTTTTTCCTCCTGAGTCTCAGTTCCATCCAATTATTTGTTGCCTCCATGTGCTGGATAGCTGAAATACACAACTATGAATCGTGACAATGGATGAGTCCTCTAGAACACAGCAGAGCTCTATGAGTGCTGTCAGAAGTGACTGTGAAAAGAAGCAAATGAAGGAGACATAAGGAAGGATTCCTCGGGAGCTGCTGTGTGCTCGCATAGAGCCAGGGTCTGCTCAGACACTGGGTTCTTTGTTTCTGTAAGTTCCTGGTGAAAGCATTACTGGCTGGGGTGATACTGCTTTCCTTTGCTGCAAAAGCTGCGAGTCCTCTCATCCTTTCTGTCTCGCCATTCAGCTGGAGTAGGATAGGGTCCGTTCCAGTTCTGTTAGTCTGAACCTTTGGTCTGAGCCTGGTGCTCTTTTTGCCAGTTCCACTTCCTCCTCAAATTCCTGTAAATCTGAGTTTATTTTTCTGTCCCTATCAGCAAAGCAGTCTCAGTCCCAGATTTTACTAAAACCTGCGGAACTCTTGCTGAGTTTGTCAGACAGGTGCTCAGTCACTCCCCACCTGCCACTGCTGTGCAGCTGGAAATAGACAGCTTTCTCCTACCCACTGGAAAGGGGACTGATTATTTCAAGAACCCTTCTGTCTTTCTAATCTGTCCTTGCTGGAATCTGTCTCAAGCATTTATAGACACACAGCACTGCCAAGTCCAGACACACGTTTTGATGTCTGGACAATAAATACAATGAGAAAAGAGGGCATGCAGCATCTTGACTTACATTACACATGGGAGGTCCGAACGCGTAAGGCAATCAGGAGCCTCGCAGTGGCACACTTAGTGGTTTTGGATTCACGTTTGTTGTGCTCCTAGGGCATCTGGACATCAGCTCCACGTTATCTTTGTTCAAAAGTACCTACTCTTGAATGTTCAGATTCTGAATGTTCAGGTACTTGTTAACAGAATAAATTATAATGCCAGACAAAATATTTTGACAGAGTGAAGGTTAACCAGCACTGATGCTTTGATCTGGAGTTCAGGCAGAGTTTGAAAAAACCCAAACACTTCTGCTGTGCAGAAACTCTGTTACTATTCGCTGGAGATCACAGTGATCCTGGTGCTGTCCTGGCTTATCAGTATTTCTTGATAACAAAACTGACAGACTCATCACAATTATTTCCTAAATAAACCTGAGAAGCTGGGATCTTCAGAATGTGACCGAGCAGTACAGACAGCCACATACACCGGCCTGCAAGAAAGCCAAGAATACAGGAGCAGCTAAATCACCTTAGTGATAAAAAAGTATGAGCAAAGCTGGGGTGACATTGACCCTTTGCACAGGAGTTTTGTAAAGGCTCCTCAGAGCATCACAGGAATCTCTGCATTACAGTCTTAGTTAAGAGCAGGTTAAGTAAGAACTTTCTAGGCTTTCCAAGTCAAGAAAAGGAATTCTCCGCCTTTGACAACAGCACACAGCAACAGGCTGACCAGCTGTCAGAGGAAACAGATCTAGACAAACTGGTATTTCAAAATTCCAGCAAAAGAACTGTGAGTGGTGACACTTGTCCCAGGAGAAGGAGGAATATGTCTCATAAAAAAATCATAACTGGCCATGTTTGGAGCTCAGAACACCAGAAAATCCCTCTTTTTCAGAAACTCAGAGGAAACAAAATGCAGAGAAGTGCTTTGAAAACATCCGAATGAAAATTGAAACCATTGCTCTCTAACTGAAAACGATGTGCTGGGCATGCACAGTAATTCTCACCCACTGCAGCTTTGGCTTTAACTCCAGACATTAAACCATCCAACAGCTGCCTGTTGGCCTGTGTGAAACTACTTGCTGGTTTCAGTCTAACTCCTCAAGGGCAGAGTTAACCTGTCATAACCATTCTGACATCCTTCCAGACACTTTCCTTTTGCTCTGCTGTTGTGCAGCTCAGCTCCTTCCTCCTCTTTTCCCACGTCTTTCGGCACGTCTCTCCCAGCACATGCATGGCTGGACTGCTGTGCGCAACTGGCACCTGCATTCCTGTACTAACTGCAGAGCAGGGATGTCTGAACACAAGAGTGTCATCCACAGAACACCAAATCACAGCTTTCCATCCAGCATGTCAGCTTCTAGGCCATCCCACAGCCGACAGCCACAGCCTCAACATCGAGCACAGGGCCAGCATCCAGCAGATGAACAGCTTCATGTGGTCCTGGCAGTTTTGGCCGCCCTGGGATCTAACAATGCGGGGTGTTACATGAGGGGCAAAACACTTTCTGTACACAGAGAGATTACCCAAGTGCTTGGAATTCTGTGTCAGTACTGCTTGTCTCCTTTTTGTACAATCAAATTTAGCATTTTGTATGTGATGTAGATTTATATCAGGAAGGCCAAACCAAGTATCTCTTGAATTTTCCAAGAACAAGCTGATCTGATGCAAGCAAAAGCAGAATGGCAGGATGAACAGCAGATGTAAGCAGCAGGAGAAGAAATGCTCTGTGGCTGCACCATGCATCACCCTTCCTGACATACATGTTAAGCATTTTCCTTACACCCTGGAATCCCTCTGAACCTGCCAGTTCCAGCAGGACTTCATGAGCATTGCTGGCATTTGGCAGGCCATGGATTCGGACTCTGTAATTCAGAGGTGATCACACCAGTACTCCAGCTCTGGAGTGACATGCTGCCAGCCTCTGGGCTCTCCATGCAGTATGTCCTGTCACACAACTGCACGGTTGGCCTCCAGGGCCTTTAAGGAAGCTGCTTTGAAGTGTTAGGCAAATACTGCATGTCATTTGGTGCTAGACCAAGAGTCATGTGAGGAATTAGAAGCCTCCACCTTGACCAGCCAGTGTGCGGAGAAGTCTCACAGAAGACTTGTGCTGCACACGACAATCTGCAAACATGGTGATCAGAAGCAACCAGGCACTAAGGAGATGTGCCAAATCCTTGGTGGTTTGTGCTGGTGTTCTGTGGCTGCTCTGCGCCTCTCTGCAGACCTGATTTGCCACACAGAGGGGAAAAAGACAATCCTCTTCTAAAGTGGTCAGATGTGGGCTTTGTTACTCCGTCCCTTGCCTCCCCATCCCTGGCAAAACTGTCTCAGGGGCTGGGCTCCAGCAGTACCACAGTGCTACGTAAACCAGTGGGCAGCACCCAGCCATTGATTCTTGCCTTTCTTAGGTTACAGGAGCAGACTGCTGAGAAGTATCTGGCTTACTGTGTGGGAGCTGTGACAAATGCCCATGTTTCCCTTGTGCTACGAAGGGCGGTTTCCAGATGGGATGCTTCGGTTTGTCTCATTTTCAAGACCACAGTTTTGAACCTAACCAAAAACTTCATCTTAATTCACACATTTGTCAAACTGGAGCTTGCTCTGTGCTCAGCTCTAGCCTGTTGTGTACACCAGCACTTCTCCCCTGCTTGATTCCTAGCTAATGGAAAGGTTTGATCATGGGCACACAAACAGAAGAAATACGGGCTGCCTGCGGGTAGAAGGAGTCTAACCAGCCAGTCTGCAGTCTGGCTGTGGCACAAACAGTAACACGACAGCTGCTCTTTGCTAGGAGCCTTCTGGGGTCTGAATCACCACACTGCACTTGGGAGAGCCTGAAACAATGCCCGCTGCAAACCATAGCCACGCATGCTGCCAGGAAATCCTCGCCCAGCGGGGTTACCTTCGGTGGGGGGGATTCCCCAGCGCAAAGAACATCATGTGCTGCTAAAACATGACTGGAAGTGTATGCACTGCTAAACCAGAGAAACCGATGGCTGCTCTTCAGGCAGGAGGATTCTGTTATTTTGGACTGCTTAAGCCACACCAGTGGTGAGACTGGAGTCAGTCTGCTACCCAGAACCAGAGGATGGTTTTGCCTGAAAGAAAAATACGTGCAACTGGAAAAAAGCTTCTGTTGGTCACAAACGGTGTTCTTTTCAGTGCCATTGGCTACACATTGCTAAAGTTGGTGATAATTGATAATAAAGTTGGTCAAATACTCATAGATAGGTATTTATGTATATTGAGTCTTTCCTATGTGAAATAAAACGATTGATCAAATTCTCCAACTTAAAAAATCCAAAGCATCATACTAGTCTGTACAACTACACAGACTGTCTCAGCTGATTTCCTACCAACAGCTTAAAACATGCAAGTGCATGGCAAGCACAGCTATGAGGAGCTTTAATTTTAACTGGTTTTTACATTTCACCTGCAGTGTCGGAATCTTTCACTGCTTTAGTGTGAATCAAAATTCCATTCACCTCTATAACATGAACTCTCTGCATTAAACTCTGCTCCTTATAAATGCAAAGAAAACCCCCATGGATTTGTTTTACATTTCCAGCACTGTAAGCAGGTGACAATTTTGTTCTTGGAGTACAAACTGAAAAGAAAGGACACAGAACCATGCCCTGCTCACAATAGGTATTTGAGGAACTTTCTGGCTTGGCAGGAACATTGCTCTGCTAAGACCTGTGCAGTAGCCCACAGATCAGATTTCCCCATCCAGCTGTCCAGAGTCCCATTAGTGCCTCTTACTATCATCAGTCTCACTCTATAATTAGAACAGCTTATGGTTTATTTGGGCCTTTTTCAAACCCAGATTTCCTTCCCAGCCGTAGCTGTCATTCAGAAGCACACGAGTAGCACTTTTCAAAGTGATTGAAACTGTGCATTATTTTGTGACAAACAGGAGGCATTTAGATCAGCAGAGCAGCTCTGGCTGTTAAAAGAGAAGCACTCTACTTACCCTGTGTGAGACGCTTTCATGTGGCATCTGATCTTGCTCAGGCAGGCCCCCAGTCCTTTTCCTTGCGCAGTGACAGTCTTTATCTGCCTCCTGCATATGACACAACCCAGCCTGCATTCGCAAGCTTTCTGTCTCCTCAGGGATTTGTGCTGAAATTACACCTTCCTGACTGGAAAACGGAGTGCTGGACTCCCTAACCTCTGCTGCAGTCTGGAAAGACTGTCCTATGTTACTTACATATCTGCAAAGCTCTTTAGGGTTTAACAACTTTAAAAGGTTTCTTCTCAGACTTTCAGTCAAGGTACACACAGCATGCCTCGCATTTTCCTCCGGTACTGTTCTTGCCCCCTCCTCTAGCAGCAGTGAGCTTCCTTCCTGCGTGTCCTTGTCCGAACTGTTTTCTGACATGGTCTCTGAAGCCTGAGTGGTCAAAGCAGCACCTATGCCTCTACAAGGGGAGTCCAGCCCAGCACGTACATTATCCGAGCTCTGGGATGTGTCAGTTGTGAAACCTGCAGCTGAGTGGCCACTTCCATCATTTTCTTCTTCAGCTCTGGGATGGTCATTTCCAGCAGCTGCAGATGCAACAGGCACTTGGTACTTCTCTTTGTCTTTCAAACTGTCTCGGTGGTGTCCAACAGTGAGAGTCATTTCTGTCTGCAAAGCTGACTGGCTGCACACAGAGGGGTCTCTGCTTTCGTTTACTCCTTTGAATTTTGAGTGATGACCACAGAAGCCAATGGGGGTATCCATAGGCGTAGTGTTATCTGACACTTGGGACATACAAGGCGTTTCACTGAGGAAGTAAGCACACCCATCACAATCCTTGCTCAGTTTTAAATCATCTGCATCATCACTTTCTAATAAAAACTGTAATTTCTCTTTCCAGATTTCATTTTCATGCACTGTCAGCACATCTGAACATTCAAAATATTCTAGGTCATCATCAGAAAAGTCATCACTCAAACTTGAAATTGTCTCTGCATAAATATCCACAACAGCAGCAGAATTATCAAAATCATGATTTACTAAGGGAGTATCTGTCTGTTTGCTGAACAGGGTGTTCGTGGTCAGAGGTCCTCCCAGCCCAGTCCTTCTACATGCCTGGACTTCTGTTAGAGACTGACCAGATGTAGCGTCTTCCATGTCAAGGCAGCAGTGGTCCGTGTGGTAAGTGATGATATCTGTAGGGTGGGAAGTCTCCTTTTCCCTGTAATGTTTTGCTGCTCCTCCTCCATCAGTGACACTGATTATACTGTTAAAATGAACAAGGTCATCACCATTCTCTGACAAATCCCATCTGCAGGAATTCTTTTCCTGGGTTTTAAATGGTTTTTTTACATCCATGCTGTCTTCCACAATAGCCAAGAGTCTGTGGGATTTCTCAAAGGTGGGCAACACTTCTGCTCTCCTGAGCTTCTCTAGCAGAAAACCACCACTTTTTGAAGAGAGACTCCAATAGAAAGAACATGGGGCTACCCTCAGAGGGGTAATTCTGGTGTTGCACAAACCATTCCTTGTTCTGTTCATTTTATCCTGACGTCTCCCACATTGTCATTTGGGTCAACCGTGACTTCTAGGGGCTTGGCTGCAGTTAAGCAGAAGCTGAACAGCAGATTTGTAGGTCTGTCAAGCCATTCTCAGGTACTGTCCAACGACTGCAGATGTCACTCTGTGCACCTGCAAATAAGAGGAAGTTTAAAATTACTTCTGGAATGGGCATACGTATTTTCTAGAAGGTGCTCAACTGACAGTAAAACAGTAACGATAGCCTGGCTCTCTATGCACTGACACTAACGTGTGACACTCACACACCAGCATATTTGGTTCTGCTTTGGAGCAGCAGTGCAGAAGCAGACGCTGAATGTACATAAATCCACCAAATTAGATGATCCCAATGAGATATGGAATCATCTCTCTCTTCCTGTAAAAACCCCTTGTTTCCCAAGCATTCACAAGCCTTTGGATTTTAGACACTTAGGATTTTTTTGTACAGTACTAGAGGCACTCAGGGTCATTCCTCACGACGGGATGTTCATACTAGTCACAGCAGGGAAGGCAGTGCAGCAGAACTGAGGTATGAAGTTCTCATGAAGGACACCAGACTAAAAGGTCTGAAAAAGTGCCTGGTTTTTACTCACAGACTGGTATGACAAGAAGAACAGTGGAATAAAACTTTTTTGCCTCCTGCTGATCTGATGCAGCAATTTAAAGGCATCTTTCTTCACTCTCTTTTTCCTTCTCTGCATTTCCCCCATTGTGACCTTTTTAGCTAATGTCTCTTTCCTGGCTGCAAGACTGGCACCGTGTCACAGCACCCAATGCCCTTTAAGCCCTCTGCAGTGCCACGAACAGGACAGCCACTGGACCTGTCAGCACCCAGCATCATGTCACAGCCCCCTGTAGAAACTGATCAAAGCCAATCTGCATGAAAATGTGAGCCAGGTTAGAGCTGAACAGCAAGGGGCTTGCACAGCTCACTTTGCGTCTGCCTCTCATGCAGAGCACAAAGCAGACAGGTATATCCCTATCTCCTTCAGGCAAACCCTGCCAGACACCTTTTCCATCCAGTCACCTGCAAGGAGAAAGGCAGAAAGAGAAGGTGGTTAGTGGGAAGGACACCTGAGAGGTCAGGGTGAGGTTGTGTGACCAACAGTTTGACTCCACACACACGGGGAGAGAGGAGCTAAGTATTTGTTTGAAATAAGAAGTAAAGAGGGTGGGCGGAGGTAAAGGCATGGAGAGGCAATGTGTTTTCTTAATATAGTCTTGGAATACCTTGGCGAAGGTCCAGCCCACAAGTAAGTGAGGCCAGCAGCAAAGGATGAATGACAAGCCTGACAAAGGTAAGCTGTAAGCTCGGAGGCGTAGCCAGGAAAATGCCAGGAGGCACAGAGGATGAAGAAAAAGCTTACAGCAGTGTGAAGCAGCCTGGTCCCAGTGGCTTGGCTAGAGATGCTCTGCTGCAGGAAACTGCAGGGGAAGACGTGCATTGCTTACAGGGGGTTGCTGACATACAGAAGGTTTCAAGTCACTTGTTAGCAAGGGCTGTTGCAACAGGAAAAAGGGTTGCAGTCAAAAACCAAAAGAGACAGATTCATACCAGAGAGAGGGAAGAAATTGTTGGTGCTGAGGCTGGTGAGACCCTGGCCCAGGTTGCCCAGAAGGGTGGAAGAGGCCCCATCTCTGGAACCATCCCCAGTCAGAGTGGACCTCAGGCTCTGAGCAACCTGCTCCAGTTGAAGATGTCCCTGCTCACTGCAGGGGCTTGAACTAGATGAGCTTTAAATCTCCCTTCCAACCCAAACCAGCCTGTGATTATCCATGCAGGAGGTACAGGGCAGGAAGCTGGGGTGCCTGTGTCCTCAGACCTTTGAGACTGAGAAGCAGTCTGGTTCAAACTCAAGTATAATATGGGTTTCCCTGCTGAAGAGGGCAGGAGGAGGACAATTAGTGCCTAGAGTAGAGGCTTTAAATGATGGGGACACCTGCCAAATGGCCCTGGGCCAATACTCTACACTCACTTCATGCAGGCTTTGAACTAAAATCTAGACAACACAACAAAGGCCTGGAGAAAACAGCATCAGATCCCATTATCTTCAGCCTTCCAGATCTCTGATCACAATCTGCTCTCCATTTCAACCCTAAGCTACACAAATATTTCACAGGGAAAAAAAGGAATAGGAGAGATTTATTACAGTGCCAGGGACTTATTCCCAGCACTCACCCATCTCCTCTTAACTATCTATTTGCCTAACATGTTCCATTGCAGGCTTTCAGCACTCTTGGGAAGGCCAGACGCCTCTCCTCTCTCTGTCTGGAGGGTCTCGATTATTTAAAGCATGGCAATTTTCCCAGCTGAAATGAGCCTCGGCAACACTTTTTTAATGCAGATTGATTTGACAATAGTCTGTACTAAACCAATTGTACTATGCAGTTATCATCGTCTTGGTTCGGCTGCATTTCGACATCAGGGGAGAAAAGCTGCCAGATTTCTCTGTAAGAAAATTAAATTAGATTGCTGCGCATGCTGTCACATTCAGCAGCAGAAATTAAAGCAATGAAACTGCAATAAATGCTGGTTTTCCACACAAGATAAAAGGACTTTGTTTTTAGTCCTGAGAAGAAAAGATATTACATTAAACCATAATCTCAATTATTGAATTTAGATAGAAATTGGAAAGAGAATGACAGTTAGCATAGCAACCTCTCAGCTCCTCTGGGTGCACAGTGACATTCAGTGAGGAAACACAAGTGGGACGGCACGATACTTTACCAGCAGCTGTTCTCTGATCACCTGAACATAAACTCCATCCCTACTCAACTGAACATCTGATGTGCACATTTGCTGAGAAGGTGACAAGAGAATATTTGAGAGTGTAAGGCTTTGCCAGGTGCTCACTAATGAAAGGAGGACAGCAAAGCAGAGCCATGCAGGAGAAATGCACTCTCTCCTCTAGCTAACGGTGAGAAAGAAGTCTAGCTCAGTTCTTTAACCATATGCAAGTGTGGGTTTGCTTTTCATTCTGCTTTCTGCATTATTTAGTTATAGTCAAAACGGAGATCTGCCTTTGTAAGCAATGTTACACTCACACAAGTGATTTCTACAGAAAACGTACTCATTACAAGTCTAGGAGAGAATTTATGTCTTTCTGTGGGGGTTATGTCCTCTAGTCAGAAAAATTTCCTTTCCTACCGCTCTGAGGTTTTTTCTCTTATTTGCTCCCTTTTCATCACGTAATCTCTGCTCTCTGCACAGCCCCACTCAGCCCACACCCCTACTCAAGGGATGTATTCCTATCTTTCAGAGGCACTTGCTGCTCCTGGATTCCACAGGGCCCATCAGACTGCACTCAGAGTTTGTCTCTCCCTTATCAGGACCCCACAAGTGTTTAGGGTCAGGGACCATTCCTGCATATTCACATGCTGCCTGTCACCACAGGCACACAACCTGTGCCTAAACCCTGTACAGCCTGCAATATGATTAATAATGCTCTGACACCAAAGCATTGCATAGGTTTGTCAGAAGCTCCCCACTGGCGTGTAAACCCCCTGTGTGGCTGTGCAGGTGGCCCACTGTAAAACACTCACCTCAGCACAGAGGAGGAGGAAAGAAGAACCTGCATTAGGGTTATCTGAGCTGAACACACAGGAGGAAAAACACTGATGCCCACACATGTGCACACATGTCCAGTGTGGACATGGATGTGTGCATGATACAGTCTGCTCAACCATCCTTTTAATGCTTCTCCACCGGAGTGAGCTTCACTCTGTACTCTGAGATATTTGATCCAGTGCCTCAAACAACAAGAGTTTCCTACTATCACCTCTGCTCCACAGGCCAAACTTTGGGCCAAATTATTGCCTAGGCTGTCCTACTAAAATTTAGATTTACCAGCAGCTCCTTCTGCATCTGCCTAGGTGTAGGATGCACGTTTCCACACACCTCTTCACAGACACAGCGCACTGGCAGGCAGCTCAACCACAAGGAAAAGCAGGGGATATATTTAGACTTCATTGAAGACAAACATGTACAATCTCCAAACCTAAACACTACAGACTACAAACCCTTGCTTTGCTACAAACAGAACACTGCAGATACCAGCAGAAAGCTGGCTGGTACAGACAGCAGGGTGTTAGCAACATTATATTGATTAAAGGAGAGGAAGAGGAAAAGCAGAACAGAAACAAGAAAAGCAGAAAAGAACCTCCACTATCCACATGATCCTAAGTGAAACATAAAAGGTGTGACTAGGCACAGCTTCCCTGTCCTGGGTCTGTATCCGTGGCCCTGCCTCATGCTGGCATCACGCTGGAGCGGGTGCTGTGTACACATGCTTCCTCCCCTGCTACGCGCTTGGCACAGACAGCACACTCTGCCACGTGGCAGGGCACGGAGTCCTGCACAGCCTGGCCACACTCTTGCTCTGCACCAGCAAACACTGAGGGGGCCACAAAGGTGACTCCATGCAGACATAAGCAGGGAAGTTTGGGGCTGGCCACAAGGCTTGTCTGTGCACTTATTGATTTCCACAGCTCTCAGGACACAAGACTTTATGTGCCTTTCTGCCCCTAAGTGTGACTGTGCTGCTTAGGCATGAAGAGACACGTCTGCAGACAGAAAGCGACGGTGGTTTTGTGACCCTGCCTCTTGGCTTGTAGGATACAAAAACATCAGAATCACTGAGATTATCACTCAAATAACCTCACAGATCCTTCCCAGAATGACCAGCTGCAGCCCATACATATCATATACATCCTGCCTTCCAGTCGTCTGTGAAATCTTAGTGCCCTGCTGTAAAGCAGTTCTGTCAGGGCGGCTGTCAACAGATGTTTTTAATTCTGTAGCAAATTCCCTAAGTTTAGCATTTTTCTGGTTCCAAAACAACACAAACCATCACAAAACATGGACTGTTCCTGTTAAGCAATACGCACAGCAGTTCAGATTTCTCCAGTGAGGTACTATGTTCCCTGCATGGAAACACACGCCGTATACCTACAATCACAAACATACAGCTTCTTCCCAAGAAGTTGCTGTGTGTGTTCTGCCATCTTTGAAAGCTTTGCATTATCTTGTTAAACTTTTCTTTTAACCTAAATCAAAGCTGTTGTTAAAAGTTTTCCTTTAAATGTTTTGCCCACATAGACATGTTTGTGAGACTCTTTCTCCTCTGTGCATCCTCAAGTACCGATGGAACCAACCTGCTGCTCTCCAGCAATACAAGCGTTCCAGAGAGATTGTGCCAGCCAGCCGTAAAAGCACCTTCCAAAAGCTCTGGGATCATGCCCACAACTCTGAGAAATGATACCTCATAAAAGTTACAGTCTCCGACACAACAGAAACTGGAATTCTCGCGTTCAGTCATAACTCTGTGAACCCCGTTCACATCAGGGCTACAATAACTATTTACACAGCAGTCTGATTAACGTTTGGGAGCCGTGAGCACCCCCAGCCTGTGCACACAAGGCTTTACAGTGCGTTTTCTCCTTGTTCCTGCTTCCTACAGGAGTTCTGCCTGACTCAGGTCTGTCTGGAATCCCAAATGTTGGAACACAAACAGCGACCTGAACTATGGACCATTCAGGACACAGCAATCAAATCAAACTCTTAGAGCAGCACAGTGGTCACAGACCATGAGATGTCAAAAATCAAATCAGCACGACAGCATTATCTAAACCAACTATCACACATCTATCATACTAACAAGGCTTGCATAAGAAAAACACCAGTCTGGGAAATACATCCTTGCAAAGCAACTGGGAGATGCTGTGTTTCCTCAGCTTCCAACAGCCCAGGCTTCTTGACAACTTTAGTATTAAAGTTACGCGTTGTAATTCTTCTCGGTCTGAAGAAAACCCCACAGCTGTAACTAATTCTTTCACTATATGTAAGAATAACAACCAGCTCTGTGTATCTCTAACGAAGACCTTAATATAGAGCAATGAAAATAAGCAATCTCAGCTTAAAACTGATCTGTCTTAATCTATTTTTAACATTTGTCAAGCAACTGAGACTGTCCGCCTGAGCAGTGTGTGCAGCCTGATAATGATCTTCCTGCTTCCAAGGGACCAGATTTTTCCTGAGAATGGAGGAGGTGTTTACCCAGTGAGTATCAGGCCATGCAGTATGCACTTATCAACATGCACACGCCAACGTCAGTGCATCTACTAACACTGACACGCTACTCAGAGAATGAGCCTCACCTTCCTACTATTCTCACAATTCTTGTCTTGTTGAAATTCAGTGGGAATAGCAGGCCAGTGGAATTTCAGAAGTCTAAAGGTAGCATGTTTAAACAAATTGATTACCAAGATCAGCAAAACCTACTAAACCTACTAAACCTTAGCAAATCACAAAAGCAAATCACAAACCATCCCTGCTGCTCAGTAACAGCATAACAGCACTCAGACAGCATGGTGAGTAAGGTTACTCACTGGACTGCGGTTATTTATCTTTTACCACACACACAGGAGCAAAAAGCTATTTTAAAAGTCAAAAGAATTTGACCTCTCAGACCATAAATATGCACTTACCCTCGTCTGCACTTCTTTATGTTCTAGAGGAGGGCCAGGCCTCTGGCTGTACTCTGCATTACAAGACAAAAGACATTTAATGTAGGCATGCTGTGTCAGAGCAGAGGCGCTGCCTGAAAGCTTCAGTGCTGTTTTGCTGGTGTGACCTTAGCAGAGCGAGTCTGGTCACAGAACAGTTTGACTTTTAAGAGAGACTATTTCATTACATGCAGCAGATGGCTCTTCCTGGGAAAACCTCAGCCAGGCAAAGCGAGCTGGCACTGATAAGAGGGTACATCCTACTGCCGTAGAAGTCCAGGGAATTTCCTCGTGGCCTTGAGAAGAGGAAACATTGGCCTTAGCTTTTCATGACAAAGCACCGGGTAGCTTTTTTAAAGCACACGCTTACGAGTGCCTGACTTCTCTGCCAGGCACCCCGGGGAGGTCTCGCCTCAGGTTGAGCACATGGAAGTGCTGCTGAACACGGGAGAACCCGCAATGCCTGCTGTGAGATTCAAAGAGCACATTCATGACGTTTTTGCTTCCTGAATAATACAGCTAAGGCAATGTTATGGCTGAATAATAAAGTTAGGGAAATGTTGTGGCTACCTCTGCTCCCCCACACGCACTCCTTTCCTGCTCCCCATTTTGGAGGGAAATCTTTGTCCCTCACCCCGACGGCCTCCTGCTCCCTATTTTGGCGGGAAATCTTTGTCCCTCACCCCGACGGCCTCCTGCTCCCCATTTTGGAGGGAAATCTTTGTTCCCTCACCCCGACGGCCTCCTGCTCCCCATTTTGGAGGGAAATCTTTGTCCCTCACCCCGACGGCCTCCTGCTCCCCATTTTGGAGGGAAATCTTTGTCCCTCACCCCGACGGCCTCCTGCTCCCCATTTTGGAGGGAAAACTGCGGTTCACGACTTTGTGACAGGCTAGCACTATAAGAAACCCTCCTCGACAGAGGGGTGTGCTTGACTTCGGCTGGTTTGCTTTGATCCACGTATTTTAATCCCCAAAAATAAAATCTACTTAAACTACGTGAGGGTTTTTCTCACACCTGCCGAGAGGGCTGAAGGTAGACAAAGGCAGGCAGTGAACTTTTAACAGTCAGTACATAAAATTCCACCTAATGACTCGCATTCCTCAGAAGTAACTGGGCAAATCCTGAAGCAAGAAAGATTTTCCACTCCCCCCACACAGGAGGAACTGGAATGAATTGCACAAACCACCCCGAGCTCAGAAATGGTGAAAACCAAGTTTTGTGCCGAGTTTTGTCTTGAGCATTTGCCCAAAGTGCAGCTAAAATCAGTTATGAGATACTGGTGTGCTAAGTAGTTCTGGCTCTCAGTGTTATCTGGGCCCAGATAGGAGGCTGGTGTGTGCGGCAATAAATATAGCACCTACAGCCACCCTCACTCAGGAACAACAGCAGGGATATTTGCCTTTCATATAATAGTCTAGTAGTCACAGATAATCCTCTGAGACGTGCAAGACCGGTATTAAAAGGCATATTCATCCAGAGGTAGTTTAACTCCTTGACGCTTTAGGAAGGCACCCAGCAAGCACAGACCATAGGCAGAGGTAGGTAAGAGCCACTAGCAGCAAAGTCTGTGCACGGCTGTGTACCATTAGGAAGTCAAATTCAGCCTTAACCTGTGTGTTGTGCCATGCAGACTGGTCTTGCACCTAAATTATGAGGAAAAACCTGGCTAGTGATGCAGGAAAAAGCCACTTAATACAATTTATTCAGGTTAAGGGTATCTAAAGGTCTTGTTTTTCAGAGATTCTGAATCCCGCAGGAGTCCGGGAGAAGCTGTTCTGTGACCTGCTCTACAGGCAGATGTGTGAAGATCATTTTGGCTAGTAACAACCCATGAGACAACAGGCTGTAGTGAACACTGGTGACTGGTTTGGTCTTCATGCTGTGCTCCAGGGCCCTCCGGGAAGGGAAGAAAGACAAGCTGACAGCCACGTGAAACAGTCCAGAAATACAGGCAGCCACATGTGAGGGCTTAAACAATCGTTCCAAGTGTCAGTAAAATGACTCTCTAGAAGTACTTTCAGTGCACTTTGAGCAAATTGTGATTCCAGAGAGATGAGAACGGCCCTTAGACCATAGCCATACTCATCTATCTGTTAGCCATAATGGAGAGCCACAGCAATGTCTCTCTTAGAGAGACCCTTCCCTGGCAGAACCTTCTTGTCCTCCAGAAAAGACACAAGGTGTCCCACACCGGGCACTTCTCTGGGAGCTGGCAGGAGGCTGTGGTGGAAGCGTTTCCCAGGGAAGAGCTCGTGGCTAGCCATGGTCAGAGGATGCAGTTGCCAGCCCCTTCCCTCAGCACCACGTCCCTCATGCCAGGGGCTGCCTGACTGGCGGCAGCTCTCACCTTCAGACACTCAACTTTACTCATAAGAACTGGTAAAAGACCCGGCCACGGGCCCGCACTGGGGCAGGCACCCCCAGCCCCGGGGAAAACTTCCCCTCTCGAGGGAAAACTTTTTCCAGCCCAAGAAAAACTCCCGCAGCCGTCGAGCAGGATCATGGTGACAGCTGCACAGGAAGCGGCGGGGGCCGCACCGCGCCGCACTGCACGCAGCTGGGCTGCACCGCAGTGCTCCGGCCCAGCCTGCACCGCGCCGTTCGGTACTTAGCTGGGCTGCCCCGGCCCGCGCCCCGCTGTACGTGGCTGGGCTGCACCGGATTACACCGGCCCCGGGCTACGTTGCGCTGGGCTGAAGCCGGCTGCGTGTTGCAGCTGCGGCTGCGCCCGGCGCGTCCTTCCGCGGGTAGCGCCGCCCCGGGTGGGCTGTGTCTCGCAGGCGCTGGGGCGGTGGGAGCTGGCGATGTCGGAGCCGGTGATGGGCGCGCCCCCGGCGGGGTCTTTACCCCTCGGCCGCCTGCCCGAGCCCTTGCTGCGGCGACTCAGTGAGCTGCTGGACCGGGCGGGCCCCGACAGGGGCTGGCGGGAGCTGGCGCGGCGAGCGGGGACCTGCGGCAGGGTCCGGCTCAGGTGAGGCAGCGGCGGGGGGGAACACCCCGGNGCTGCCGCAGTTGCCGCTAGCCCGAACCGCGCTGCGGAGCGGGATGGGACAGCGGGGCCGGGCACTCGCAGCCCATTTCCAGGCCCGTGAGACGGGCCGGACAGTGCGGGTACCGCTCTGACACCCCGGGACAGTGGCCGCGGGAAGTTTGTGTTGGGGCAGACGGGTTCGCTTTCTGAGAGTCTGAGCCGAGGGCTCGTTCTCGAGGTCGCTTCCTGATCGTTTTACTTCCTGTGGCTTTTCAAGGCTGGCTGGAGGATAGCATCTCAAAGCCAGGCCTTTAACGTGCAGCATCGTGTGTCCTTTTCGCTTTTGCATATATCTATGAATGTGGAAATTCAGCCCGAGGGCTGCAGTCTGAGCCCTCTGCGGGGCTTGTTGCTGTGTTTGTTTTCTGCATTATCCAGTGAAACATTCACTGTGAACATTCACCTGATCAGTGAGTCTCTTGCCTCCAGGTTTGTCTGGCTGCAGTGATTCCCTTAAAGAAAAGCCGTGATGAATCCCCTTAGTAGGAATGCATGAGCTTGGATTCCCCTTCCCCAGCTGAATGCATTTCCTTGTGAGTTTAATCTGCTGTGGTTGAAAGCGCACGAAGACATAACACTAGAATTTAACATCATGTGCATGTCTGTACCTGGAGAGGAGCTCACTGGAGCGGTTAGCTCACTGCAGCAGTAGGTGTGTCTGTATCAGCTAAGCTGCTGCAGTCACTTATTTTAACAGCCACACTGAAAATCAAAGCCTTCCTGGGCTTTCAAGCTAGATTCTGAATCACTCTTTACTGCTTCTGAATTAGGCACGTGAAAACAAAAGGTGCCGTACTTGTTTTTCTGCTGAGACTTTACAAGTGAAGGACAGAAGATTTCTTGATACGTTTGGTCAGAATCGTTAGGTGCCAGCCTCTCCTGTTTTGTAGGGCACATGCAGCTCGCCGTTACCGTGTTCTGTCTGTGGAGGTGTCACTGTGTTATCTCTGAACTCTTGAAACTTGAAGAAAGTACTGCAGACATGTCCAGATCAGCTAGGAATTTCCCATCCGTTTGTTTGTTTGTTCTTCTGTTTGTAAACAATCGATGTTTAACTCGGCTCCTTTCCGTGGACAAAGTACTAAGAGTTTATGCCATGTCTTTCTCATGTTGTTTTGTAGCTCTCTGGACTTAGAGCAGTGTTCTCTCAAAGTGCTGGAGCCAGAAGGAAGTCCCAGCTGGAGTCTCCTGAAACTGCTGGGCGATCGGGGTTGTACGGTGGTGGAGCTTGTAGAGCTCTTGCAGGCCCTAGAGCACACAGAGGCTCTCCAGTGTCTCAACCACTCGGGTCAGTTCTGGTTTGTGCTTTCTGTGCAACTGAAGTCTTTTTTTTCCTGCATCAACTGAAAACATCTTTAGTCTTTGGCTTCTGGTAATTGATATCCTTATGGTTACTGCAGTAGTTGGCTCCTACGATTCTGAGATTAAAAGAAAGCCAAGTAGAGATAAGCAGGC
The DNA here is from genome assembly GCA_013397515.1 of Upupa epops. Lineage (NCBI taxonomy): Eukaryota > Metazoa > Chordata > Aves > Bucerotiformes > Upupidae > Upupa > Upupa epops. The sequence goes on along the minus strand of VZRI01011645.1, from coordinate 146,244 downwards.
GTAAAGCAGTATTGTTGCAGAGTTGGACTGGGCAGAGTGGGTATGACAGGTGCTGACGTTCCCCCTGCTGACCTGGGGTCTGTACCCAGCTGTGCCTTTGGAAGGTCTACATAGAAGCCTGTGGAACTGGAACATTAGAGTCAGAGCGACAAGTAGTATTGCCAGCCATCTGCTGGGCTGCAGATTTTGTTAACAGTGTTGTAGAGCTTACCCTAATTGAAGGGGAAGGGTCCAATTAGTGCCATTTCTGGTGCATGTTGTATGCTGTCCAGCTTGCTAATTGGACAGAAAACCAGACTAATTTAGGGTAGCAGTAGATTATTTTAGTACGTTCAGCTTGCTTCTTCACTCAAAGTCTAGGAAGTGGAGCAGTGCAGGGGAATGCAAAGACAAGACCGTGTAGCCCAAGGGTTTCTACACTGCAAAACCAGTGCCTTTTTTTACATCCTTCTCCTGCAGAATGTGGTGAAAGTGGACCTGCTAGGAAGTTACCAAATACTCAGAACGAGGAGTGGAAATGGGACCAGCAAGCTCCCTGCCGTACCGTGTCCTGCTGTTTGGACAGCATGAGGAGGGCAGCCACAGACTGAGAAATATCGTTAGGACAACCTTGGAGTTTTCTAGTAAATTACAGTCACATTTTGCAGCCTTCTCATCTAGTTTACACTGCTGCTTCTCACTGTTCTGGGAGGACTGTGGTGTGATGAGCGAGGTGTCATTTTACAGGTAGTTCGTCTAGCTGAAGTCTCTTTCCTCAAGTGTTCCCTGTTAGGACCAAGTTCTGATGTGCAGCTAAATTGTTAAAGACAAGGGGAGGAAAAGGCAGACACAAAGAAAACTCCTGGCTGGGTGTACTGGGATATCTGCTGTCTCTTTGCAGCTATTTTGTGACGCAGCTACTTGTTCACTATACTTGTTTATTATACTGTTTTGTAAGATTTTTTCCCCAGCAATCTGGAATACTGCTGCTGTACCAGCCTGCACTTCCAGCCTCTCCCTACCCAAAGAGTTCTGTGCCTTCTGTACTTTCTCAGTAACTAGTTGTACTGGGCCCAGCTGGGTTAGAATGACTCCTCAGGCAGCTCATAGGATGCTGTGTTGTGGATTTCTGACCAAATCAGTGCTCGAAACACTCCAGTGGTTGAGCTTTTCCTGAACAGTGCCTGCACAGCACCAAAGCCTCCTCTGTTGGTCACTCTGCCCCCAGTGAATAAATAGATCAGGAGTGAGCAGTATGCTGGGAGGGGACATAATCAGGCAGGTTCTTGAGTGACCAAAGAGATTCCATAGCATTTAACATCATGCTCAGCAGTAAAAGGGAAAAGAGTTTGCAAGCTTTAGATTCAGTCTTGCTGAGAGGTGAGGATTACCTTTATGTCACTCATGTTGTTTTCTTCCCTATTCTTCAGCTTGTCCTTTGTTTAGTAAACAATTGTTATTTTTGTTTTTCCTTCTTCCATCCCACTGGGGGCAGGGTCTGTGTGGTGTTTGTCTGCCCACTGGGGTTAACTGCACACTCTAGTTGTAACAACTAGTCGTTTGTGTGTAGGGTTGCTTGTGGTCCCACTGGGGTTGTTAAAAGCCTTTTCCCATCCACAGCAAAGAATGCTTTAAACTAAGGACCTTTTTCGTGACTTTCAGCGTAGTGCTGCTGAACACCTTGGTCAGGAGTCCATGCATTCTTTGATAGTGAGGTGAGGAGAAACTCTTTTCTGCAGCTGACTTTTCCTCATCTTCCTCTTCTGAAGACCTTGGTTATCCCAGTGGATCTGGTTTTGGAGTCATGCTGTAAGAAGATCTCCAGCATAGTCTAGCTTGAGAAAATAACTGGATCATATCAGACTGGTGTCAGAATTTCCCCTCTGCTGTTTCCTGGCAGTTACAATTTGAAATGGAAAATTTTACCTTCCATACTGGCAGAGGAAAGCCCCAGCTCTGTCCTGTTCTGCAGGAGCCAAAGGCAGTGTTTCAGCTGATAAGGTTGTATGAGGAATAGTAGAAAAACACAATATTGTAGTTCAGCATTTAGCTCTTACTGGTTTGATCCATCCCTCAGTCTGTGCCTAATTTTAATTTGAAGAGTAACAACTTAAAGTGTTGGGAGTGAGCAAAGTCTTAAAACTGGGAGTACCTTTCCCAGAAGGGATATGTGATGCCCCTGGAAGTATTATTAGTTGCTTTAGGCAGTAAAGAGGGATTGAAGTGTCCTGAAATTAAAGTATCTGGGGGACCTGCTTTAAATCTTCAGTAAACTGTACAGTGCCCATGAATTCGAATAGATGTGGTATAATGGAAGACAATTTGGAGTGTCTTAAAGCCCTAAAACTCATTGGAACTGCTTGTGTACACAGGGCAAACGAATGATTTTCGAGTACGTTTAGTGGCAGAGACTTTCCTTGCAGAAAGGACAATTTAACTGCACATTTAAATGGTGGAATTGTGTTTCTTAATAACTTTTCCTGTGTGTGAATTCTTCTCTAAAGGTATAAAGATCATTGTTCAGCCAGACTCTCAAGCAGTGCTCTGTGGCCAGGTCGTCAAGCTGTGCTGTTGGGCCACGGGACACCCATTTGTGCATTACCAGTGGTTCAAGCAGGAAAAAGAGGTAATAGCTGATACAGATTATGGGGAGGAGGAGTGTTCATTACAACTGTTAATAATTTTTTTAAAGCTTATGATGAGAGAGGATTCCTGTACAAGTAAAACTAAAAGCTAAAGAAATGCTGCCTACTGACCCCATCAGTGTGCTAAAACAATAAGCTGGTGTTGTATTCAGACCAGTTTGCCCCTGGAGGCTCATTTTGGAACGTGACTGCAAGCAAACGCTTCATTTAGTTTTTTCTCAGCCTACCATGAAGCTTAAAGGCCACGGAGAACCTGCCACACTGGAACAAATGACCATCACTGTTGGTTTTGGATAGGTGGAGGCTGATTTTGTAAGAATGGACGGTGATGTTAAAACGTGGATCAGCAAAACCACGCTTTTCTGTGCAGGAATATTGGAGCTTCTGGGTCTGGGCTGAGCCTGACACCCATGTTGGTTGGAACAGTGCTTAGGAAACTATTCTCAGTTATTTGTGAGCAAGACAAAAATGAATACTTTCAGGAAGAGCCTTTCAGCTGGCTTGAAAGCTCAGAACTGTCCTAAGCAGGGGCATATGGATTACTCTCGCCATAAAGCCTGTATCTGAGCTACTGGATATGTAGAACAAGAGTTTCTCATCCAGAAGCTTTGAGGAAATGAAGGGGTTGAAACTGGTGACATTGAAATAAACATCCTAATGTTTTGTCCCGGTTTAGGCTAAATCTAAATGTCTTTTGGTTCACCTGTCATCCAGGTTCCCCATGGAAACTCTCCAGAGCTGGTTCTGAATCCGGTGAATGTAAATGATTCTGGCTTTTATATCTGTCGAGTGAACAATGAATCATCCTTTGTGTTCAGTCGCTGGGCACGACTTGATGTTCGTGATCTCCAGGGCACATCTCATGGTGAGTGGCAAAAAACTTGCCTTCACAAAGTCTGTGTTCTCTCTTGTTAGAGGAACTTTGATCCCTGCTGCTGCTTCATAGTTGTGAAAGAGCTGATTAAAAATGGAGAATCCAGTTACTGGGCACAGAAGAGAAATGGTGGTTCAGAAGAGGCAGAAAACATGCGCAGTCTCAGGTCCTTGTAATTGCTAGAGCATTCTCAGACTGGAAGAGAGTTCTTTTGTCTCTGTTATTTACTCATTTACCTCTTATGGTAGTGCATAAGCTCTTGGGCTTATGTCATGAGTCAAAGGTGTTTTCCACTTGCATCCCACATACAAAGTGTTCATGTCAAGAAAAGAACCAGCATTCCAGAAAAGATAAAAACTATTGCGGTGTCACTTGAGGGGACCTTTCTATATCTTAATCTGAAACACATTTGCAGTCTCTTATCTAAGCAGTGATTGCTGATTTTCACTCGCTCCTACCTCAGGTTCTGCTCAGTTAGAGACAAGCAGGTTTAGATCTTGCTGATTGCACCAGGGAACTCAGATGATTAACCTTGTTACGCCACTGCTTTTATCAGATTTCTTGTTTCGCACTTGTGGCAAGGGGCAGCGGACTAGTGACTTGCTTTATCCTCTGTGACTCTGGGCCAAACAGGAGCTACAGTGGAAGTGGATTTTAGTGTGTAATGTTGCCAGAGGGAAGAGGGGCCAGTCGGATTGCTCCTTCCTGTAAGAATCCCTCTTAGGGCCTTTACAGAGGGGTAATTCAAACTTGCAAGGAATGAATTAATGGTTGATGGGATGGATGGATGGGTGCTCTCCATCGCCTGGGGTTACTGGTGTTGGACTTGAATGAGACACTGACACTGCTGTTTCTGCGAATGGTGACCGGGTACAAAGTCTTCTGTTTCAGCTGGGACTGTCTGTTTTTTCTGTTTGTTCTTTTCTTTTTCTTGCTGCCTGGGTTATTGTTTTTCAGGTGTCTTCTCTCTTTTCATTGCTCTCTGCTTGACAAGTTCAGCCACTCTCCGTTCTGTAAAAGCTGTCGCATTCTGCCAAAGCCAGACACATGCCCTGTGACACCAGCACGGGCTTGTTAGTGCATTTAGTGAGTGGTACAACAGGCCGTACCCACCACAGCCTGTAGATGCAATGGCAGGTAAGGGGTTCCACTGGGGATAAAACTATAACTCCTTTCAGTCTCATGTCCTCTTTCGTTATCTGTTACTTCTGTGTTGCCTGTCTTGAAGACTAATCCTGTTTAATTTGTCTGCAACAGCAGTTTCTTTCCATCCCTATCTTACTTGTGTCCTTCTGCTCTAAAGGGAAATTAATTCTTTACCTTTTGTTGGAAGCCCCGATACCAAATAAGAAGAGAAGGGAGAAAAAAGTAAACTTATTTAAAAAAAATGAAGCTTATTTAAAAAAATAAACCACTCCCTACGTGAAAGGAAGTGGAGTTTATTTTGACACGAAACAATGCTCTTTATAATGGTGACAGCTCTTTCCTTACATAAGTTGATGGAGAACATGACAGGCCAGGGTCGCTGTATTGTCAGTGCCCTACAGCAGTGCTCACAACGGAGTGTTTGCTCAGACACCCGTCAGTCTTGCATGAGGAAATCAAGTTTGGTTTGTTGTGTTTTGTTGGTGTGTTTTAAGGGAGCTTAACTGGTTTGCCTGAAAACACGCTGCGGATTTGTGTTCAGCCTCAGCCACAAACCCTGAGCGTGGGAGATGCTTTGGTACTAGAATGCGGAGCTATTGGAAACCCAGTTCCTCAATACCAGTGGTTCAGAAACGGAGCTCCCCTGGCAAATGGGAGCAGAAATGTCTACATGGTAAGTTACCGTGGAGTGCCAACCTTGGGAAACTAGTGCGTGTGATATGTGACCACCTTTAACTTACCAAGTAAAACTTGCTTGGAGAAAGTCACCTCTTCATAGTCTTGATACCCTCTTACCAAATTGCTCACTAAAAAGCTCTGAGATACGCCACACTCTCCTGAGTCTCTTGGGTGTAGGGTTTTAATCCTGAACACGTTTCAGGTGCCAGTTGTGGGACATGCAGGTACGGTGCCTTTTGGCCTGGTGTGATGTGAGTGTAACAAAGATGAAGTGCCAGGAAAAGGAGCAGCTGCTCTTTGTCATGCGTCGCAAAGCACCCGGATTTGTAGAGGCAGTGGCATTCAGTGCTTAATGCATCTGCAGCCTGTGAGGTGGATTTCCACCTGGCTTCAGTTCTTGAAAGCACTTAACAGAACGCATTTGTCTTATGGAAGAATGAGGCTATCAGCAGGTTTTAGATTTGTGGAGGCTTTGCTTTTAGTTTTTACTCTTTCTTGTATATGGGCTTAAATGATACAGATACAGGTATTCTTGTGGTGGAGTGGCTATGATGGTGCTTGCACAGGTAACTCACGTGGACATGGAACATCAAGGGACCTACTGGTGTCATGTATTTAATGACTGCGAAGATCAAGACAGCCAGAAGATCGAGGTCATTCTAGGTAAGGAGCTCTTCTGTCTGATTTATCAATTCATTCCCTGCCGTCAGACTTTATTTTTGAAGCTTCAGTACTAAGCCAAGCACACACCTTTTGGTATTTCCAGTTTATCCCTGTTAATGAGCTGTGCTGGCTTGCACCAAGTGGACTCGCAGAGCTCTGTCAGTGACAGTGCTTTGGGCCTTTATGCTAACCAGCACAGAAAAGCTGCCACTTCTTGGTGTTGCTTGTGCGTACGTGGCTTGTCAGCAGATGGCAAGCTGAGTGAGTTCTTTGGCTTTTGTCAACTTCAAAGCTGTTTGTCGTGTTGGTGACATGAACTGTCGTGCTGAGTCCTTTAGCAGTCAGGGCAGATGAGAATAAGCAGCGTGAATGAACGTAACAGTGCTCAGTGTGTGTGTTTGCAGTGAAGAGGAGAGGGTGTTTGTGTAGCTTCCAGATCTACAGTCGCATACATGATATGAAAAGTTCTTTCCTATCCTAGGGAACAGTTTAGCATCCCAGGTTTTACTAATAATTACTACAGAGTGCTCATTGCTGATTTATACTGCTGCAGAATGAGAGAGAGTGCAGGGACGCGTGCAAGTGTCTTTGGCTTCTGCTTTGTGTGCTAACTCTCCTAACCAAGAGCACTTGTCTTCCAATTTTTTCCCCTGTTAAAACACAAGGAAGGAAAGCTCTGGCAGTGGAGTGCACAGAAGGTAAAGTAAATCTTCACCCGTGAGTCAATTCCTAAAATTAATACTGACGTTGAGTGCATTGCTGAGAAGCATGTGTGCTTAGTAGGGGCACTTCTAAGGGGTTTAGGGGGTAGGGATCTAGGGTAGGTAGGTTAGTAGTGTCAGTGCAGTTTAAAATACTGGGGTGTGATGCAGCATTTATTCTGCATGTGCCTCTCTATTCTTCACCTTGATGCCATGATCTGGAGCATACCAGAGACAAAACTGCTTGCTGCTTCTGTAGTATTCAAGGTTGTATCCTGTTCCTTGTTCATCCGTGCTGCTTGCATGCCATGGGCCTGAGGCACAGTTGGTGTTTCTGCCTTTGTTTTGAGCTCTGCTGCATTCCAGTGCTGTCTGGCACAGCTTACTTCATTGATGTAGGATTTTCTCCTTGTTGCACGTGGGATAAACACATGAAAGGTTACGTTTACCAAATACAAACCCAAAAGTGTTCCAGAGTGGCAGTTTGCTTTCTAACATTCAGCTTCTATTAACAGCATGACAAGTATATACATGATAATAAAGAATCTTACCTATTAGAATTAATAATGTATATTTATAGATAGAGAAAATATATTTTATTTACATTAAACATGCATAATATAAAGAAATCCTATATAACATGCATCTAGTTTACATAGTAATGTACGTTACAATCTTACTGAAACACTTTTTTTTCTTGCTTAAACTGGTTTTCTTGGTGTTTCTCTTCACAGAAGATGTGAGTGATCTTCAGCAGTCAGGTAAGTGATAGATTTCACCTTCTCCTTGTGTATTGAAACTCCCCGAAGCCTGGCTGGGTTGCAGCGTAGGTTACATTAAGCAGATGCTTTGACCACTGGGGATTGAATAGGGACAGGTACCATGGTGACAGCAGCACAGCTTTCTAGTTCCATTACATTAACCTAAAGAATAAAAGGAAGCATAGCGTTGCTGTTAGCTTTGTAAACAGCAAAAGCTGCACACTTACACTTACACAGAAGGGAATTGGCTTCTGCTTTATTGCCTCTGTTTTCTTTGCACTGCTGCTTTTTTAGATAATGAAGGTAAAAACGATGGAAGGTGTGTGGCTGTTGCCAGACAGAACTGGTGTCTTTCCTAAAGTCATGTGGGAGCAAGCTACTGTGATTTGAAGCCTTTATGATGTTGATTACAAAACACAGTTGTGGAGTAGCACTCCATGAGGGATTATCCCCAATACACTGTTCCCAAAATCTCCAGTCACAAAGGTCGTGTAACTTCCTGGATCAGACATGAAAGACAGATTTACTTAGGCTGAGATTCACTTTCAGGCACTGAAGTGGTGCTGCCATAAGTCATTTGTTAGCCAATGCACACCACTTAGGCACATCACATATCTGTTCCTTCTGGCTCCACCAGCCCCCTGCAGTCAGCCAGACGAATTTTGCCATCCACATGGTCATCCTGCTGAGCACCTCCCGTCCTGCATGTCTGCATTTCACTTGGGGAGGACTGTTTCTGATGTCACTGGAAAAGCTGATGAGCAGTTTGTGAGATTGAGGGTCATGTTGTAGGCATTGATTGTTTCTGAATTGCAGGACATGCAGTTTGTGTCCTGTTAGGCGGTGTTTGCTGGAGGAGGGTGAAGGGAGTGAGTTAATTGGTAACACCACACCAATACCCCACCAAACAAAGCCAGGGCACTTCCTTTGTCTTAAACTCATTAAAGCATTAGATAAAGCAGCACCACTAGACTCTGGCTGTATGGAACATGCAGTCCATCTTCTGGCATTGACAACTGTAACTCTCTGCTCTTTTCATCTACTTCAAGCAGACCCGCAGGAACAGTCCAACCACAGACCGGTTGGTAAGTAGTTCTGCAGCTGTAATGAACACACATGCATTTCACAAAGAGGAATTGCATGTTTCTGCTTCTGCATGTTGTTTCTGCCGCTGCTAGTGCGATAGTTGTAGTGCACCTAAACAAGTGCAGGCAAGGAGGCTGCTGCGTGATTTTACAGACGTTCCTAGTGCTTGCCTGCCCTTTCCGTAGTAAACTCCTGTGAGAGCACCGGTATTTTTAGGGACTCAGTTGTCTATTTCAGTTTGCTGTTTCAAATTCCTCTGGCCATGGCCTCAGCCAGTATGTTATCTCCATGAATCTGAATGTTTTGATAGCTGGAGATAGTGGCGTCGGGGTGATGTGAACAAAGAATGGGGAGTCTGTCAGCTGAGGGTGTGCTGCCTCCCCATGCATGGCATGCGAGTCCCTGAATCCGGAGCTGAGGCTTGTGGACCGATGCAGCATATGTGTGGTATGGGGAACAGTTACTGGGTTTTACTGATTGCTTGCATGGTGGTGAGGCATGTTGCTGATGCCAGACCAAGTGGAAAAGCTGCTGGCCTTGGTCAGAGTGGTACCGTTCTTGCAGGTTCATCAGTATGGGATGGAGGTTTAAGTGCTCCCCAGTCCTGGTTCACCTTTTCTACATTTAATTACGAAGCTGCTACCTTTACAAGTGTGTTTTGCTGTCCCATAGCCTCTGCCATTAGGGTAGCTAACACTGTTCAAGACCTTGGAGGTTTTCCAGCCATAGAAAAGTTGAAAACCTCTTGTTTGAGCTGGTGAAAGGTTGGACACTGGGGCTGTGACAGAGATTCTCCTCTGGATCTGTGTGCAGTGTTACTGACTCTGGGTCAGACTTAGGGCATTCACAGGATTCATTTGCCACCAGAGCCGGGGACAGTGATTCCTACTGGAGAGAAGTAACAGACCAGGGAGGAAAAGCCTTGTCTTGAAAAAACACCTTTCTGTAACTTCATGTGCAGCTGTGGAGTAAAAATCAGGCTAGTGGTTTCTGAAGAGTTCTCATTTTTCATCTTTCACTGCTGCTTTGTTTACTTGGGACAGAATTCATTTGGAGTTAATTAAATCAAGATGAACGTAGGAGACCATCAGTAGGCTTCCCTCTGAATGCTGCAGATTTCTAGCATCTCTGTCTCATGGTTTTTAACCAGACCAACAGTAAAAAGAAACTTGAACAAACATAGTAAGAGACTTTGTAGTTTCCACCCAGACCTAACCCTGGCTGCTCAATTATTCTAAATATGGATAAGCGTAAGAAAACCTGTGGGTCTGGGGAGATTATACTGGCTGCAGCTTTGCCAGCTTGCCGAAACAATTACTGTGCTTATCAGATGTCCTCTGGTGAGAGGGCACTTGGTAATGGTGCTGTGAGAGAAATGAAAGAAATGGGAGAGCGCCTCAATGACTGACTGCTCGAAAGGCTGCCCAGCTGGAGATCGGTCACAGCTCAGACTCCATGGCTGCCAGGCTGGGCTGAAATGGGTTTTCTGGAGGAGGAGACCGTTGAGCCGCTCCGTTGATGTATGATAATGTTCTTCAGATCATAGAAAATACGGTGCCTGAAGTGAGATAGGGTACTGTTTTCACTTGGGAAGAAGTGACCTGTGAAGGTATTGAACCAGGAAATACCTGAACGTGATACAGTTTTGCTTCTCCTTTGTCTTTCAGCAACGGACAAGGTGGCTCTGCTAATAGGAAATATGAGCTACTGGAATCACCCCCGGCTCAAGGCTCCGATGGTAGATGTCTATGAACTGACCAATTTGTTGAGACAGCTGGATTTCAAAGTTGTTTCCTTGCTGGATCTTACTGAGTCTGAGATGCGCAATGCAGTGGATGAGTTTTTACTTCTCCTGGACAAAGGAGTGTATGGTAAGAGCGTGGGACATCCCTTCTGGACTGGGTCACTTTTCTCACAGACCAGGTACACAAACACCTGGTGTTACCTCTGCCGACTCCCTGTGTGAGATGGCAAAATGAACCTCGCAGCAAAGAGCATCAGTGTAAAATGGGAAGAGGCAAACACACCCTGGCATTTCCTTGGACTGTAGTCCAGGTGTTGCCTGTTGTCAGAATGAAGACAAGTTTGAAGTGCTTGCTGTGACCACTCCTCAGGCTACCCTGTACTGATCAGTTCGACAGTGCTGATGCTCATCTGCCAGGGGCTGCTGCGTGTTTGACAGTAGGCTCTACAGAAGAGGCACCTTTGTGTGAGGAAGGCATTAGTGCTAGTTTTTAGGAATCTTTTAAGCAGGAGCAAGAAGAGTCCATTGTGTCACCTGGCTTAGTGTGTTCTGGAAACAAGTTTTTCTCCCTTCCCCTCTCCAGAGGTGAGTAAGAATGGAGACTACAAAGATCTGAGAGCTGGCTTATTTAAATTGCAGAATTCCTAGAGCAGTGCCCACCCCAGGAAACACTGCCTGATTCTCTTTTGGAGCTGGAGGTCAGATTTCTTTGGATGACTTTTTGAGTGGTGCGTTACCTGATGCTCTGTCTCTGCAGGACTGGCTGACCTGACAGTCGGGCATTTATGTCAGAGCCAAAGCTTGCGTGGCATTCAGGGCATGGAGCAAGAGGATCTTTACAGACCCTTCCAACCCAACCATTTTATGATTCTCTGGCTAATTATGTCCAGTTAGCAGACTTCCTGATAGGAGTTTTGGTCCCTGGAAACATATCTGCCTACATGTTGGACTGAGTTTTTAGAATCTTACACCTCAATATTTTTTTATAATTGACATGGATTTAGAAAGTCAAGGGCTCAAAGCCTGTCAGGAGTTTATTGCAGCACTGTGCAAAGCTGTGGTAATGCATATTTGTGCACTTGTATTTCTCCAGCAAGGGAGACGAGGTGCTCTTACTGTTGAGCACTAACTACTTCAGTTTAAATGGTTGCTTGGCTCTCTCTGCGGAGTGGCTGCTGATGGATGGCTTAAAGTCTGTAAAAGGTGCTGTCTTTGCACAAGCAGATAGATTGGCTGCATTTTTAGCAGGCATAGCTCTGAAGAGAGGAGGCATAGCGACTGCTTTAGTGCCTGTCACACATGTTTGTGGTGCCTGACGTGACATTGTGTAGCTCTTGCTTGCTGCCAGGAAAGTGACATTTCACCGTGCTTTTCCTTAAGAGCAGGAGTAGTAAACAAAATGATTGTCTGAAGAATGCGGTGGTCTGTCGAGTGTGGCTGGTACTGTCTTCCATGAAGGGTAAAAGCACAGACCTGTGCGTTTGAAGGGCCACAAACAGTTGGGCTGCTTTCTTGTTTAAAAAATAAACTGAGGGGGGGAAAGAATGAGAAGGCAAGAGAAGCAGCACAGCTACTTCTGAAATGCTGATGTCAATGAGGAACCTGAGCCTACTTAAAATTGTTGTGTCAGAGTGTCTAACGAGGCCCCTCCAAACATGTTTACTCTGTGTGCTCTGGGCACGCAGAGATTTATTTCTAATGTTGACCTCAAGCTATTAACTGTTGCAGGCACTCATGGAATAAGCACAGCTCAGTTCCTTGGCAAGGATTGAAGAGAGATTCACGTATTCTCAGCCATAATGTTGGTGTAGGTCCAGATCCAGACTGTGCAAATCAGTTTTCAGAGTGTCCTTTTAACTTGGGACCCGATACGGAGTCATGTGCTTGGCACTTCATTTTTAACTCTCTTGAGGTCTCAGGTAACCACTGGAATCTTATAAATAGCCCAGTGGTACCTAAATGGTGGTTCAGGTTTGTAGTTGTGCACTTGGAATTCTGCGTCCTTGGAAAATCTAACTTTTGCATGAATGAAGCTGTTGCCACTTTCCAGGACTCTGGCAGATGAAAAGCCATTTGGTTCCTCATTTAAGGGAGCCTTTGCACCCTGGAGCTCACCTCGTGTGCACTTCTGGCTGATTATCGTGATGTGTGTTTCCCACAAAAAGAAACGGAGCGTTCCTGATTGAATGGAGTGGTTTGCGAGGTCTGGGTGTAGTTGTTAATGACTTGAGCACTTGAAAGTAGAGGAGAAGCGAAGGCTTATTTTGAAGGGCTGTATCTTGGTATTCTTTTGCATACAGGGCAGTGCTGTGTGACAGCAGTGTGTTCATTTGTGGTAACTGTCTGTAAGGACAAGCTAAAAGCATCCAGCATTCCTGCCTGCATGGTCTGATTTTAGTGCCGATCGTTTCGGTACGCCGGGTAGGGCTTGTTTTGTGTGTTCTGACTAGTTAAGCTTTGTAGTGACGGCAGTGTCACAGATGGTTTTAGTAAGAATAACGACAGAAGGCCAGATCTCCAGTCACAGCATGAGCAGAGTGTAATCTTTGTTTTTCTCTAAATGTAAAAATACTTCTGCAACAACTCTTTTACAGAAATAATCAAAGGAAAATAATTGTGGAGATGACGGCATCTCTTACTGTAATAAAAAGGACATAAGACATGCGCACAAACTGTTCGCTGTTACTTCTCTCAGCCTGTGAAATCCGCACTGACGTGGTGCAGCTCCCTGATCTGTTGTGCATTTGGGACACTTCCTCGTGTGTCTGAGTTACCGAACGTATGTAATGGCTTGTGTCTGCTAGAGCTCGTAACCCTACTTAAAGCATGTTAGGAGTGTTCAACTTTGATGCCGACATCTCATGGATGCTATTGCATGAGTGATTGTTTTAATTATTGTTTGCTTATTTGCCTGTGTGTTCCAAATTGAATGCTAATATGGTTCCCCTCCATCAGCCCTTCCTGTATGAACCAAAGCCTGTTGATACAGAAAGCCTGCTTGGAGTAGCTTCAGTGATCTTGACGCCCCACAGACACAGTGGGATACAGTGCACGAAGTTCCTACCCGTGCTGACATTTACATCAGAGTTCCTGTGCTGCTGGGCTGTTCTCAGTCATGTGTGTTTTGAACTCTCAGGTTTGTTGTACTATGCTGGCCATGGCTATGAAAACTATGGAAACAGTTTCATGGTTCCTGTTGATGCTCCAAATCCCTACCGATCTGCAAACTGCCTGTGTGTCCAGAACATCCTCAAGCTGATGCAGGAGAAGGAGACGGGGCTTAATGTGTTCCTGTTGGATATGTGCCGGAAAAGGTAGACTCCCCTGGTTCACCAACTGTGAGAGCTGGCATTAGATGTTTGAGGGATGCTTCTGCTTCACAGTAGAGGGGGAGGGTGTAATGACTGTAGTTTTGGGAACCAGCTGTGAAGCTGACTTTAGTCACTGCGTCAACAGATTAAAACTGAGCTTGTTTTTAAAGCAAACAGATGAGACTCAGCAGCCACTTTGAGAGAACAGTGAGGGGTCTTGAGAGAAAGCTGGATACCACACTGAGCAGAAATCTTCAGTCTAGGTTGAGAAATCACTGTGCTTAAAGCTGGTGGTTCTGAACCTTCACAGCGTGCTCTTGGGTGATTTTTAAAGTCAGTTGGGTTGACTCATAGGCTTATATGGCTTTGGCCTTGGAAGTGTAAAGTTGGTGATTAGACTTTGTTTCTTGGGTAGATTCCTGTCTCTTGATTTTAAATGACATTTTATTCTTCCTTTTTTGTTGTTGTTAGAAAGTTATAAAGCATCAGTATTGTGAGATGAAAGTGAAATTAGGCAACTTGAAGGAGAAAATTCACCCTTTCCCCTTGCATCATTAACTGTCGCCCTCATCACAGGGAGGAAGGAGATCAGTTCAAAGGAAGGGCTGGAATGTGGTGCTTCTTTCATTGTGGACTGCTTTTATGCTGTGGATGTAGCATCTTTATTTAGAGCTTAAAAAAATCAGTGGGTTTAGACAGGTTGAGATTGGACGGGATCTTTTGGAGGTCGTCTCGTTTATTGGACTTTTCTAAACAAAGCAGTGTTTTCTTTGTGTGCAGAGACTGCTCTGCCCAGTCAAACCTGCCCCTGGAACCAGTCCTTCCACCAGCATTTGTGAATTGGGGCTCTGAGGCAGGTTTCATAACAAATCGCTGGTGTCTCGGTGTTTGTGGTGCCTCTAAACCTCCCTGCTAATGAAGTGCCAGTGACCCAGTTCAGCTTCACAGTGTGTTGTCCAGTTAGGAAACACCGCTCCATCAGCCTGGGGTTAGCTGTGCAGACACTGGGATTAAACCTTCACCACCACCAGAAGTCTTGTGCTGCCTTTGTTATGAAGTGAACGGCTGGTTAGCAGAGATCACTTTCTAAGAGAAGCAGCTAAACCACTGGCTCATGTAACGTGCCCTTATCTGGGTAACGTAGTGTCTGGTGATGCTGAGTTTGGTCTTTCAGCAGGTGTGGAAAAGAAAACGGTGCTG